>CM076411.1:25265058-25628899 GCA_038363315.1 Mugilogobius chulae | reverse complement strand
TATATGACAAAAAAAAAAAAAAAACTTGACCTACATTGGCCGAACACTTTCCTTGTTTTAAGAGCAGCTGAAACCTTCCCTGCCTATGTCTTTGCTCCCAGAGGATCATCAGAATCAGGCCTGTGGACATGTCACTGTAGGAAAAAGAGAGACAAACACATACATCTAAATGTTTACTTTCTATATTCTCTCTAGTCTTTAGTCTGGAGCGAGTACAACACAAACATTTAAACTGAATAAGAAATAATTTAAACAAAAAGATCAGACAGCTTTTCTCAAATCTCTCAAAATCTTTCTCCTCTCTTTTCAGAAATCTTGTGGCTTCAATCTCGTTTTGTAATATTCTGATCTAAGTTTCTCTTGTGAAATGAAATGATACTCCACTTCACTAATCAAAATACAATACAAAGTTAAAATTGCTGCTCACATGCGCTGAAGTCATTTTCTGTGTTGCTTAAACTCGACTCATTCTCTTCTGATAATTATAAAAGCGTGGCCCATTGAAAAACCATTCTGCTAAAATAAACTATGGCTTCTAAAGAGTCTGTTGTTTACTAATTAAAAGTGAGATCAGAAAGACTTTGGGGCAAATGGAGCCAGTTTTAAATTATCTGTTGTAAGAGAAAATTTCCCAAGTGACTAATTGTCTTGAACTTTGTTGTGAAATACTTTCTCGTAGCAGTTTATCTACCGCACAGTTAACGGCTTGTTTTAAACTTCTTTTCTTGGGTTTGTTTAAAGTGACACTGCACAACTTACAACAAGGAAGAGAAATACCTAAAGAGTTGTGAAAGGTGTAATATTATAGCTACATTTGGCATCTCTTTCACTAAAGCTGCTGTACATGTTTGGTCTGTGTTCTGTGATCTCTGTGTAGGTTTATAGAAGCATATGACAGGTTAGACCACTGGTAAAACACACTGATTATTATTATTTTCAAGATTACACTAAACATTGTGCTTGTGTTCACCCAATTCAGTTATGTTGGTGATATTTATAATTGTTTTTTGCTCAACAAATATGACATAGGCCTATGTGAAGGTGATTTCACATCTGTTTTCTAGCAACTATATTGTAAATAAAGAGTAAAAATCGGTATAAACAACAGCTTAAAGTTGGGGTAACTGACTTTTTTGGTTGCATATTAGTAAACTTTGTGTTTTCCACTAAAAATATATGATAAATGCAGCACTTTGTGAAAAAATGCACCACTCAGTAGGCTACTATAGTAGAAGTCTTCAATGAACAGTGTTTCCGAAGTAATGTAATGTAATGCTTCCTACAGAACTATTACTTCTGTTGCAGCAGTAGATTTTACAGATAAATATTTTGAGAGGATGGTCTTATCACCGACTGAAACAACAGAAATTTCATCTGATGCACTTGGACCTGCGTCACCTGCTCCTCCAGCTAAGACCAGACCAAATCAAACCTCCAACTGCACCTGCTCCTCCAGCTAAGGCCCTGACCAAACCAAACCTCCAACTGCACCTGCTCCTCCAGCTAAGGCCTTGACCAAACCAAACTTCCAACTGCACCTGCTCCTCCAGCTAAGACCAGACCAAACCAAACCTCCAACTGCACCTGCTCCTCCAGCTAAGGCCATGACCGAGCCAACCACATCATGGAGATGGTCCATGAGCGCTATTCTGTGGACCAAGCTCCAAACCTGGGGCGACATCACCGCCCCTCCCTCTGGGACAGAGACTGCACCGACCTCACCACTAAAAATCTGAAGACCCATCTGTTTAAATCTGCTTTAATGTTTGATTAACCTTTTTTATGTATTGTACCTTAGTTTAACTGCCTTTGACTGTAAAGTGTCTTTGAGTGTAGAAAAGCGCTATATAAATAAAATGTATTATTCTTATTATTATTATTATCTATGTTTCGTCATTTTTGTGTAGCATTACATCATGTGCATGTTCACTCTGCATTTTTCTGCTCCTGGTGGCTGTTTAGATTGTGTTTAAACAGCCACAATGATGAGGGTTGTGTTGATGTGTTGGTTGACTTAATCAACAAACATCATTATTGACAGTAAAAAACACATTGCTTTGACATCAACATCCATCACATTTAACTTTCTTTTCTCTTCTTTTACATTGACATATAGCCTTTTAGTATGCATTTTCACTCTCCTTCTGTGCCTTGCTGTCCTCTGCGTCTGAAGGTCCCTTTGTCCACCGCAGCAGATGTTCAGTTCAAGTCTGGGGCTGCTCTCATTTGTCTGTGGCTGCGTTTCGGACGTTTTAAACTCTGTGCTCCTGGTCCCAAGCTCAAAGAGGACGTCCCTTTGACCTGTGCAGAGTCAGACAACACTTTACCTCCGCTGTCCAGCCACTGATTTGTTAAGAGCAAACACAACCCCAGAACAAAGAAGTTACTCTGGATTAAAGATGGAGTATTTGATTTTGCACTGCATTACATGACTAACTATTTGCACCTTTTGGAAACACTAGGACAAAGCTATTCAACATAAAGCAAGGACTAGATCAATATTAAATCCATCAAAGACCCACCATAAAATACATTATATTGGGTTATATCTTTTATAATAATTATATGTAATATAGTGTTGATTATATATATATGTAAATTATGAATGGGTTGATGTATAATATGATGATGGTTATTAAAATTAGTGGTACAATGATAATTATTATATAGTATAATTGGATAAGTGTTAACTTATATGTGGTATTATTTAAGAATAAGATAAATATAAATAATGTGATTAATTTATGTTTATAGTAATTATTATAATATTTGGAAAATGTTTGATAACCAATATTTGAATAAATATTTATGAATGTTAAAATATATTAATATTTTGTTAGATTGAAGTATGAAAAATATTTAAAATGTTAAAATATGTATATAATATGTAAGATATTATAATGTGAATCATGGATAAAACTATGTTAATATATGTATATATATAATCATTGTATATAATTTAAAAAATGAATAATGGATGATAATTTGGGTATATAAAAAAAGGTGTAAATTTTTATATGACATAAAATGTGATAAAAATGATATATTACAACAATTTAATGTATGGTAATTGATAATAAATATTTGGATTATAAATGATGTGATGGATAAATATATTTATTGGAATATATAATATTAAATATAATATGAAATTCTATTGGTTGAATGTAAATGAATGAATTGATGAAATTAATGTATAATATAAATTATATAAATGGAAATTATGGTTATATGGGAAATGATAATTTGTACATTGGTGGAATTATAATTTATAGTGAGTGTGGGGTTTATGTGATGAAATATAAATGTAATATATTGATATATGATGAAATGGTAATATGTTATTAGAAGTATGGTTATATTTGTTGGGAAAAATTTTCTTGTATTTTAAGATTGAAGTAAAATTTATTAAATAATGAAATGAATAAAATGGATTGTTATATGGGGATAATAAATGGATGTAATGATGTAATTGAGTGTGAAGATATTGGTACAAATAAAATCAGAGTGATAGATAATTGATTAAAATGTAATAATGAATTAATGGATCTTAATAAAATAAAATTGATGGTGATGGGAAAATTTAAATAATAATATTGATTAATTAATATAAATAACATTTTATTATATGATAAATAATTTATTTGGGTTTTATGTATTTTTATTGTAAATAAGATATGTATCATATTAATATGTGTTATATTAATAATGGTATAAAAATTAATATAAGAATTGTTATTATAATGGTTATATATCAATATAATAATTATTAAAATACGTTGAAATGGTTTTGTTTAAATGGAATGTGATGTTTAAGTAATGAAAGATTAATAAATTTATAAATGTATGGATAAATGATTATAATATTATTAATGAATATGCAATATAAATTATATTATGAATGTGATATATAAATGAATAAGTTGAAAAATGTAATATGAATTAAAATATTATTATGGATTTAAATTAATAATATATTATAAATATGATTATGATTATATTAAATAATTGATATGTGCATTTAATATGAAATTAAGTGAATTTATAAAAAAAAAATTATTGAAAAAATATATAAAATTGTAAATGATGGTTATATGATGATATAAATATAGTTAAAATTTATATATGTAAAAATATAAATTTGAGTTAATAATACCATTTATGTATGGAAAGTGTATTTATATAATGTTGATATGAATGTATTATATGGTAAGGTGATATGAAAAATAACTGAAATTAATTTTATGTATGAACTGTTTCTTAAATTTATGTCTGAGTAAAGTCAGTCTGATTGTTAGTTACAAGTTCATCAGTTTAAATGGCTTTTTTGTATTTTATACTTCCTCAAAATCCAACGGTGTAAAACAGATCCAACAATAAGAAAAGTTTGTGCAATCCCCCAATGATATGTTACCCTGGTCCAAGGGTCACTGCAAGACAAAAAATAGCTCTAGAATTTCTGCATGATTTTGCCCTAAAATGTAATCTTCATCTAAGTACAATTGACAAACACACTGCTTAAAGTGAAAAAAAATTGCAGAATCAACTTTTTCACGTCAAACTGTGTGTTTGGGTTAATTGAATTTATCTACTGTTTCCTGGCCGTTTTAGAATTTTTGTGCTAAGATTGGCGCTCTGTCGTCATAGAAAGAAGGTCCTGGGTTCAAATCCCAGCTCGACCTGTGGGCCTTTCTATGTGGAGTTTGCTGTTCTCCCTGTCAGGATTCCTCCAGGTACTATTTCCCCTAGCTCAAGAAAACATGTTCATCGATGCCTCCCTCCCCAGACTCCTTCTGCAAAAAGAGGAATTCAGTGGGGACTTCTTGATAATAAAGAATCAGTTAAAGTTTGTTTATTTGCAGTTACTGTGTGCAAACGTCGCCAACGTCACGTCGCATTGACACCACAGTCAAGCCACACAGGGTGAACTACAAAAAACTCCTTCCTCTGCCCATTACCTCTGTGCAAGTTGGTGTTGGAACTGAAAAAGGTTCACCTGCGATCATCTGTTTTTGCTTTGTCTGGATAAGTAGGTGTTGCAAGATGCAAGCGGTCGCAAGTTTGATACTCGCTCTATAGTGTTTTTTGTTTTTGTTGTTTCTCATTTTTAATTTAGACAAAATACCTCATAGCTCATGTGCTTATGTAAAGTAAACGTTTATACAAATGTCTGCAAAATCATGAAAAGAAATCTTGAAGTACAAACTAGAAACTAGATCTGAACAGTCTCAGCAGCTGCTAAACCTCACCACACGTCAGGACCACTTAGACACAAAACTTGCATCACTCGCTCAGCTATGATCATTGTCAGTATTTTGTGCTGTCAATCAATGTCTGTTCACAACCACTGGACGTCCCTTAAAAGGCCTCTAGGCATCTCTCACTTTTGCGAGCTTGTTTGAGGTTCAGCTGTGGGATTAAGATCTATGACTGTTGTGCTTAGCCTCACTTTAAACTAATGCTGAAAAAGTAACACTTTAAAATTCAGGTTTTTACAGAGCATCTACAAAACTCACATTCTTTGCATATTAAAACTTTAATGTAAAGACTAAAATCCACATGGGAAATGTATTTATTTGTTTGCAGCATTAGTTGAAGCAGTGTTTATCTTGAAGGGTTACAAGTGCCACACATTTATGAAAACTTCAGCAACAGAAACGGGAGAAACTTTCCTCAATAATATTAAGTTTTTTAAGAACGCCACAAGTGTGTTCATTTGTTCTACCTGCCAAAGGTTAACTATAGTTTAGGAGTTTATTTATTTTCATCTCAAAATGCTTAAGCTGTTTGTTTCTATGCTTTCATTTCATACACAAATAACTGAACATAAAAAAATGTACAAATGTGATGTTTTATTAATTGTTGTAGATATAAAGATAAAGGACAACTACTATGAACAAAACCACCTTTAACCCCCAGGCAACACGTTCTGTTAGCTCCATTCACTGATGACAGAGTCTATTTGCGATAATAAAGAGTATGAATGTACATGTGTGACATATGGGCTCATTATGTTTCTATGGTGAGATCTTCAGTATGTAATTAAAACTGTGACGCAGGAAGCATATCTTTGGTGCAGAGCTTTGTTGGTGACATTTTATAACTCCATGTTTAAAGTCATAAGGGGGAACAGGTCAGAAATCTGTACAAATGCAAATGTTTAACCTTGTTTATGGTGAACACCCTTTTTATTACAAGGCCAGTGTTTAAGGTGGACGATGAGTTTGTACCAGCCTCTCGATGTTCATGACTTTGTAGAGTTGGATGGCGTCTTAAAAGCTGCTGCAGGTGAAAAATATTGTCCATGTGTTGGTCAGCAAATGGACAGTATTTCCATGTAAAATATGTTTAGCTTACAAAAAGCACGATTACAGACACTGCCCTATGTTTTCTACAGTTTATTTAACATGCACAAGTGTCTTTCTCCTATGATACGTTGTGCAACAAGAGTTCATAAAGTGAGCACCGATAGTCAAAGCTCAATGTTTGGAAAATTCATACGGTCTACTTTTTAACTTTCTTTTTTCTTGTAATAAGACAGTTTACTAATCTAAATGCTTATTTACCTGACAGTTTTGGCTGCAGGACTTGGTGATGTCTGGTGTCGTCAAGTGTCTCTTACAGCATATTCCCAAACGTGGCCAGTTTGACAGATTTGTCAGACAATTTCAATGTCATCTGTGACATGTGACGGCTCAGTCACTGAAGAAAATATACTGTAGACATACAACGAAATGTCAAAAACGTATGATGAGGCCATTATCACGCTTTTATATATGTTACTGTAAGATGAATTTTAGTCTGTCCTCCCATTAATGACTTTCCTTCATGCTAATGGTTGAAGAAGTTTTTCTTGACCAAACAAAGAAGTTCACAAAGTCCATATCAACAAAGGATTTATTATTTTGTTTTCGTACATTCTGACTACTCCTAGATAATATATGGTACATCTGAGTTCATCTGGGCCCAGTGCCTGGAATGTACGCAGCCTTTGCCGTGTACTAAAACCATATATGGCGAAAGTTTTGTGCTCTTACAATGCCGTCATATAGTATCACGCCTTCCTTAATATATAACTGCATGTAAGGATCTGTGTGCGCCTTTTGTTCAGATTCTGTATTGTACCTTTCATCTACTGAATAAATCGACCCTGACCAGACCATCACTTAATCCCTGGTATGTCTCAGTCTTTACCTTTTAAAGGATGATTACAGTTACGAAAAGCCAAAACGTGAAATAATCACACATTTTGGTTGAAGATCTTAACCTATCCCAAGCCACAGCCCTAAACTTACCTATTTAGTAACTTAAAGCATACATTTACCTGTTAAACCCAAAGAAAATGTTGCCACGTGGCTTCAACCCAAATTATTTTCTGTTTTGGCTTTTCGTAACAACTTTACATTCCTTCACAACAAAGGCTTGCAATATAAAAGAAACGTCTGTGTTCCAGTTGTTTATCTGCTTTTCTAACACTGTTTACTTGATTTCTATTTTTACTTGCCAGATACAAGTCACTCTCTTTGGAGACTTGATGTTCTTTGTGTTTGTTATTAGATTGCACCTGCTTTTTCCCATTTTAATTGTGTTTTAAGCTTCTAAAGAAAAAAGTCCTTTCTCATCCCTGACTCTCATACAGTTTTCCCACTCACTGCTATTATGTAGAACACTGTGATGTCATCTGCATAACCTCTATTGTTAGCTTAGCCCGGCTTTATTCCTCCAGTTTCGCTCTCTTGGCCTCATTTTGAACTGCCTTCTCTTAAACTCTCTCTCCGCTCAGCTGGAGGCCTATATCTTCCCAGCTTGACTCCACCATGCTGCTCCTCTAAACGAATCCAACATGGCCGCCCCCGCACGCCGCAAAACCAATTAAAAATATGAATCGAGCCGCCGCGAGTCCTGCTGTGAGAGAAATGCCGTGGTTTGTCTCGATAAGCCACAGTTTCAGCCGCTTTCAAAGGTTTTAAGGCTAATTAACGACAATAGGAGATGCGGATCTTGTGTAATTTTATGCCTTGAGGCTGGTAAGCGCAGCAGGCGGCCATTTTGGCTCTGAAAACGAGGATTACTCAAATGTTTACAATTGTTTAGTAAATAATGACACAACCCGAGGCGTTGTCCACCAAATGTTCGGTCATTTTGACTTGTTTGGTATGGAATTTGTTGATTTTTAAGAGTATAGATTTATGGCAAAAACTAGACAAAACAAAGAGAGTTTTCAAGAAGCACCTGGCTGCAGACCTGTATGAGGAGTCCTCTCGCAGACCTGTAGCCTACCAGAAGTCTTCTAAGGTTTGGATGTTCACCCATATTAGATAAACCATGGTACAGTATATGGTAGCCTACTTGAAACATTATTTGCGTCCTGCCAATAATGTTGAAAAAAACAAAGACTAGTTCAGATGTTTATTGTCGCCGTGTGTTACGGTGTTAACAAACCATAAATGCAGAAAAAAGACAGTAGGCCTATGCGCCGGAGGGACAGAAGTGAGCAGGTTGCCATGGTAATGAGTTTGTTACTGTTACTAATTAGGCCTAAACGTTTATATTTTTTATCTCAACCTTTACCCAAACCTTTTAAAATGTACCCATTACTCCAACCCTTTGTGTTTATATTGTTTTTATGTGTATCCTTTTCATGTCCTGTGAAAGTTATTGGTTGTCATAGAAACTGATACTTAATCCAGCAAACGAAAAAAAAAAAAAAATCTTGTGTGGCTGCTTTCAAACCTCTCAAAATTAGGTTTGTTTTGCTTTACTTCCGGTCCTCTTGGTGCCTCCTGATGGAGGTCTGCAGCCAGACACTCGTGAAAAAACATAGTTAATATGGATAAAAAGTGAAACTTGATCGATAAAAAACAGTATAGTAAAGTAAAGCTGTAGATACATGTGAGAAGGGGAGATATTAGACTCTTCATACAGGTCTGCAGCCAGATGCTCAGTGCAGTTTTCTACTTTTAGCTTAATTTGGTAGATTAACATCTTTGTAAATAAGTTATATTTTAAATGTATTTATATATTTTCAAATATGTTTGAAAATATGTTGAAAATCACAAAAGCAGAACATAAATCTAAACTGATGACATAACACGAGGGAGATGAGGACATTTTAGATTTTCTTACAAGAAACACAGTTTTATTAGCCTGATGTATCCGCCGGTTTCATTTCACTCCGTGCAAACTAGTTGCTGCAGTGAAATGAAACGGAGCGGAGGCGATACACTGGAGAAAATGAATTTCAGTTAAAGTTGCTTGAGTCTAGGATTTAAATCTAATTTTAAACATTTTGACTTATTTAACCTCATAACTTTCCTGGTTAAATAAAATCAGTTAAAGCTTGCTTATTTTGCAGTTACTATGTGTGCAAACGTCGCCAACGTCACATCGCATTGACACCACAGTCGAGCCACATAGGTGAACTACAAAAACTCCTTCTCTGCCACTGCCTCTGTGGTAAGTGGTGTTGGAACTGAAAAAGGGTTCACCTGCTCTGCTATGACATCATTAGTTATGTGGTTTGTCTGGATAAGTAGGTGTTGCAAGACGCAAGCGGTCGCAAGTTTGAAACTCGCACTAGTGTTTTTTGTTTTGTTTTTATTTCTCATTTTTAATTTAGACAAAATACTCATGTGCTTATGTAAAGGAAATGTTTCATACAAATGTTTGCAAGGTTCATAAAAATAAAAAACAAAAACCAACACGTCAGGACCATTTAGACACAAAACTTGCATCACTCGCTCAGCAACGATTATTAATTTTTGCAGAAACATATTATTTTCCTTGTTTCAAATTGTTTTGGACTGATTTCAAGACATTGCTTCTTTTTTTTAAGCCAAATGATTTGCCAATGGGTCAAGTAAACTGTTCCAACCATTGTTTTATTTTAAGCCAGATTCTCTTATAACCAGTTAAAATGTTTTGAAACCAGTGAAATATTCTACATGACACAAGCAATTAAATCTTATTCAGTTAAAACAGCTCAAATCTGGATTAAAATTCTGATTCAAGTCATTTTAAGCAATTCTATATATATTGTTTTTGCAGCATAGGTAGCCTGGCTACATTTTTATAACATCAACATTTATTTTTCAAATAGAAAAGCCTGTTACATTAAGTTTTGGCACAATTTCTCACATTATCAACTTCCTATTGTGATCTCATCAGCCAAAAAAAATGGGATAAACTGGGCAAAATTTTGCAAAATGTTTGACTGACTATCCACTTGTCATAGGCACTTTAATTTGTATTTTTCCAACTCATCCGCAATGTCACTCTTTATTCGTTGACAAAATGTTCTGAGTTTAGTGTATTTCCCTCTTAAACCAGTCGACGGAGGCATTAGCAGCTGACATTTACAGTCTGTGAGCAGCTATTCACTTCTTACATTGATTTATTGGACGGAGCTCATTAGCAAAGCAAAGCACCGACAACTGTAAACACGACTGACCCAAAGAGGCCAATTTGAATCTGTAGGAAAGGTAAACTAGACTTTCTGCAGATTTAAAGGGTTTATCTACAAAAATATACAAGTTATAATCTGCCATGTGGGCTCTAAAGGCGCTGAATCTGATTTTACTTCTATAAAAATGTGAACAAACAAAAATAGTGTACGTTTTGCTCAATAATGGATAAACTTTGTGGATTTGGTGATCAAACGATGCATTATTAGAGGTAGACAGGATATTGTGGACTCATTTTCTCCTGCATAGATACTTTAGTAAGACATCTGTGCTGGGTATGGATATTCATTTTAAAAAGGACCTATGTAAAATCTACTTTTCTGGGTTTTTCAGAGTGTTTTCTCTCATCATTAGTTTACCTGAAGTTGTATTGATTCCTGCATGCCTGAGTAATCTTGTATTGCCCTGTATTTGATGCTCCAGAGCTAAAAAAAAATTCCTGTCTTCACCTACCACCTATCCTCACCCACAGATTTTAGATTTTTTTTTGATTGCTCAAAAATAAAAAAAATAGTAAAATATAAAGTTTAAAATTGACCAAAGGTTCCCAAACTTTTGAGCCCAGGACCCCCAAAATAACCGTGCAACCAACTTGTGACCCCCACAGCAAAAATGATATACTTTTGTATTATTTTCAAATTATAAAACCATTTAAATTAGGCTTCATTGTTTTTATTCTGGTGGTGTATTGCTTTATATAACCCCAAATCCCCCCAAAAAATGATTAAATGCCAAGTCATAATTGTAAAAATACATTTTGAAATCATCTCGTGACCCCCGAGGGGTCCCGACCCCCACTTTCCAATCCTTTTTTTCATCTTGAGTACCTTCTAACCATGATCTCACACAGCTATTTTCATTTATAACCATTGCATTTTATTGTTTTAATATATTCCATGTCAAAAAGTTGCCTCTCAACATGTAAAATGTGCTGCAAAAAAAAATACATTTTTTATATCACGATGCTTGCGATCCTGCTTTTCTTTTAATCTGCAATCATCACAAGTACCCCCTGGCAAACGATCGCGTATACCCCTGGGGTCCACGTATACCTGATGTAGACTATTTCCAACATCCAAAATTTGTCATTTTTCAGTGGCTTACTAAGCCAGTTCTGCAGTTTTCAACAGGAAGTCAATGGACCTGTGAAAATCAAAATAGGCTTCCTTTAAAGTAATCAAGTATAGCGCCTTTAAGTTTAATAAGCAGCATATCTGAATGACAACTAATTTGGAGGAAAGTGACTAAACGACAATTTTGAGCCTATATTTTGTACCAGTGGGCAGGGATAGGTGGTAGGTGAAAACACACATTTTTGAGCACTCAAGCATTAGTTACAGAACAATACAAAATTACTCAAACATGCATGAATAAATCAATCAGAATACAACTAATGCTGAGAGAATACTGTCATAGAGGTTATGCAGATGACTTCACCTTATTCTAAATGTCAGCAGTGAGTGGCAAAAATGAATGAGAGTGAATGGAGACAAATTACAGCTTCACTTGTGAGATCTCAGAACACTACTAAATATAAAAAAGCTTCGACAGACTGCTAATAAATATAAACAACCACAACTACTGCTGAATATTGAGTTTGTACGTGACATGCAAAAAGAAATCAGGTAAACAGTAGCAGAAAAGCAGAAAACAACAGCAGCACTTGTGTTTTTCTCACATTTTCACTGACACACACTTACTTATAGATCCACTTTAAATCCCACATATTGGTTTTAAAAGTGTTAATAGTTTAATTGTTTTAAATCCTGGACTTATAAAAATGTGCCTGAGTGCTTTTACGTTACTGTGTTTGTCTTTGATTACAGCGAGTGGTGGAAGGCCAACGACGGCGACGGGAAACAAGACAAAGATTTGTCTCCTCCGGCTGCTGCTTTAATAATTACAGTCATTAGGAAGCACAATGGAGCGCTGCCTGCAGTGATTATAATGTGAGATGAAAAGTGTGACAGGCCCAGAGACAGAAGAGACACAAGACGTCACAATACAGACTGTACAACTGTCGACTTTAAAGCCCCAACGCAAAACATTTCAGCCAAAACTTAAACTGTTTTTTTATTTAATTTATTTCACTTGTGCTTGTACTCTTGTTTGATTTTGTTGTTTTAGGACTAGTGACAAAACATATAGGCCTACTGCTCTAGTCCAGTGGTCCTAAAGTAGAGGTCGGCATCTCAGGCTATGTGAGTGACCAAGTTAGTTTAGTCAGTCAGTTAGTTAGTTAAAGTTGGGGTAAGTCACTTTTTTAGTCGTAAATTACTAAACTTTGTGTTTTCTATTATAACCAAGATGGCGCCGAGGCAGGGCGCTCTGGTGTTTCTGTGCGTCGTGTTTTGTTTGTTTTTGTCCATAAATCGTGTGTCAGCGTGCTCTTACACCCGTGAAGAGCTCTTAAACATCAGAACGTCAACTCCGCCGGACCTACTGCCAGTCTTTTTAGTGGCTGCGGCAGATTTGGTCAACTTTTTAACGAAAAAAGTGAGACGCCGTAGGAGAGGAAAGCGTGGCGGCGTCCTTGTACGTCTGCGGAGACGCGGCTCTCGCTCGCCTTTACCTGGGATTTTCCTCTCAAACGTCCGCTCGCTCTGCAACAAGACGGATGAACTGATGCTGTTGATGAGGAGAAACAAAGACTTTTCCACCTCTTGTGTCTTGTGCTTCACGGAAACGTGGCTCAACGAGCAGATCCCGGACCGCGCGCTTCACCTGGAGGGTTTTCAGCTCCTCCGCGGGGACAGACAACGGGACTTATCCGGAGGAAAGACAAAAGGTGGAGGGGTCTGTTTCTACATTAACAACGCCTGGTGTTCGGATGTAACTGTGATCTCCCAGCACTGCTCTCCTGCTCTGGAATACCTCTTCATAAACTGTAAACCATTCTACTCTCCACGTGAGTTCGCTTCATTCATTCTTGCGGCTGTTTACATCCCGCCAAGCGCGGACGTGCACGAGGCTCAACGTGCACTCGCGGAGCAGATTTTATGTGTGGAGCGGACCTTTCCGGACTCTTTAGTTATCATCCTCGGGGATTTTAACAAAGGGAATTTGAGCCAGGAACTACCCAAGTACAGACAGTTTGTTAAATGCCCGACAAGAGAGCAGAACACGTTGGATCACTGCTACACTACAGTCAGTGGAGCTTACAGAGCCGTGCCCCGCGCTGCTCTGGGCTTCTCGGATCACGCCATGATTCACCTCATCCCCTCATACAGACAGAAGCTGAAGCTCTCTAAACCTGCAGTGAGAACTTCTAAGAAGTGGACCAGCGAGGCTGTGGAGGAGCTTCGCACGTGTTTGGACACAACAGACTGGGACGTGTTTAGAGCTGCCACAGACAGCTTGGATGACTACACAGACACTGTGACGTCATACATACAATTCTGTGAGGACAGCATCATCCCAACAAAAACCAGGGTTACTTTTAACAACGATAAGCCCTGGTTCACGCCCAGACTGAGACAGCTGAGGAGGGAGAAGGAAGCAGCCTACAGAGCCAACGACAGAGAGGGCTACAAGGTCGCTAAGTACCAGTTCTCAAGAGAGGTGGATCAGGCGAGATCTCGGTACAATAAACGTCTGAAGGAGCAGTTCTCTGCCAATGACTCCGCCTCTGTCTGGAGAGGGCTCAGGCAAATCACCAACTACAAGCCTAGAGCCCAACACTCGGCTGACAACCTACAACTGGCTGAAAAACTTAACACCTTCTATGCCAGATTTGAAATCCAACACCCCTCCTCCACCCACCTCACTGCACAGGCCTCCTCAGCCGCTCTGGAGCCGCACCCCTCCCCCACCACTCTCACCACCTTCACCACTGTGGACAGTACGACCCCCCCTGATCACCCCTCCCCCTCCACTGGCTTCTCAGTGACAGAAAAAGATGTGCTCAAGCTTTTCCGTAAGCAAAACCCACGGAAAGCTCCGGGCCCGGACGGTGTCTCTCCCGCCACCCTGAGACACTGCGCAGAGGAACTGGCTCCAGTCTTCACGGACATTTTCAACATCTCCCTGGAGTCCTGCCATGTTCCTGCCTGCTTCAAGCTGTCCACCATCGTCCCTGTCCCCAAGAAGCCCCGTATCACTGGACTTAATGACTACAGGCCTGTGGCGCTGACGTCTGTAGTCATGAAGTCATTTGAGCGCCTGGTCCTCCCTCACCTCAAGTCCTTCACCTCCCCCTCCTGGACCCTCTGCAGTTCGCCTACAGAGCCAACAGGTCTGTAGACGACGCCATCAACCTGGCCCTCCACTTCATCCTGCAGCACCTGGACTCCCCGGGAACCTACGCTAGGATCCTGTTTGTGGACTTCAGCTCTGCGTTCAACACCATCCTCCCTGCTCTGCTCCAGGACAAGCTCTCCCAGCTCAACGTGCCCGACTCCACCTGCAGGTGGATCACTGACTTCCTGACGGACCGGAGGCAGTGCGTGCGGCTGGGGAAGAATGTCTCCACCACTCGGACTATCAACACAGGATCTCCACAGGGCTGTGTACTTTCTCCCCTGCTCTTCTCCCTGTACACCAACTGCTGCACCTCCAGCCATGACTCTGTTAAACTGATCAAGTTTGCGGACGACACCACCCTCATCGGACTCATCTCGGACGGTGATGAGTCTGCCTACAGGAGGGAGGTAGACCGGCTGGTGTCCTGGTGCAGCAGCAACAACCTGGAGCTCAACGCTCAGAAGACAGTGGAGATGATTGTGGACTTCAGGAAAGTCACAGCCCCCTCACCCCCCCTCGCCCTGACAGACTCTCCCATCACCACTGTGGACTCCATCCGCTTCCTTGGCACCACCATCACACAGGACCTGAAGTGGGAGCCGTCCATCAGCTCCCTGATCAAAAAGGCCCAGCAGAGGATGTACTTCCTGCGGCAGCTGAAGAAAGCCAAGCTGCCGGCACAGATGATGGTGCAGTTTTAAACGGCCATCATTGAGTCCATCCTCACCTCCTCCATCACCGTGTGGTACGCTGGAGCCACAGTCAGGGACAGACACAGACTGCAGCGCACTGTGCGCTCTGCTGAAAAGGTGATTGGCTGCAGCCTTCCATCTCTCCAGGACCTGTACGTCTCCAGGACTCGGGGGCGTGCAGGCCGGATAGCAGCTGACCCTTCTCACCCTGGACACGGACTTTTTGAGCCACTCCCCTAGGGCAGGAGGCTACGGTCCATCCGGACCAGAACCTCACGCCACAAGAACAGTTTCTTTCCCTCTGCTGTTGGACTCATGAACACTCTATAAACCTGCGACTCTGTTGATCTCCTGCATTGTCACTTTAACAGTCATATCATCACCTGTCACTTTATTCACTTTATTCACTTTATTCATTCGTGCATTTATTCATTATGTTAGTATTATCTTACCTCTTGCACTGACAGATTGCACTGTTGTTTTGATTGTTCTGATTAATGTGTATATTTTTATTGCCTAATTTTTATTGGCCTATTTTTGCATGCCCTTATACTTGATTTTATATATCTTAAATATTTCTACTATATTTGATATTTTTTACTCTTTAGATTCTTTATCTTTATTTGTGTTTTCTGTGTTATATGTTGCACATTAGCACCGCAGCAAGTTCCTAGTCTGTGAATTCTGTTTGTTCACTGACAATGGCAATAAAATTCTTTCTGATTCTGATTCTGAAAAATTCTTTCTGATTCTAAAGTATAATATAAATGCAGTACTTTGTGAAGTTTAACTACAGACTAGTTTTTGAATTGAATAATAAAGAATAATTGTTCTAATCAGAATGCAGCTCTCTGATTGGCTGTGCTTGAGTTTATAAGCCGTAATTGCAACCAAAATTAGTACATATCAATATTAACCATGTGTCGAAGGATTTATGAGAGGAAGTTGTTAGATTTAACACCTAAATCGTGTTTGCAGTGTGAAAATCAGCACCTTTAGGCATTCCTTGCCTTGGATCCAGAGCCTACACTTCAGCAAATTACGAAGATGGGTCTGGTCACCACTCTCCCCATTTTAGATAACTTACAACAAACTCAACCTTTAGATTAGATGAGCTCAAGTCGGTGTCGGGGGTCGGGTCTGATGACAGTGCTACGTAGGCCCCGGTAATCTCAAGAGATCAATATGGCTAAAGTCGCCTTGACAGACAGTCCAGGTAAGACTTCACTACCTCAATAACTACAAAACTGTGATGCATGCAGGGAAATGTAGTGCAGTAGACTGACAGCTGATTGACTTTGATCAAACGTGATGCTCTGTTGTTCCTCCTCTGTTTTTATCACATCTTTCTACCTTCATAACATCACACGTGTTTAACATGAGTCAGAAAAGACCCAGACTGTTGTACATCACACAAGCATCATTAACACATGATCTTGATGAGCTGAAAGTCACTTTCTCACAGACAGAGTTCAAGTGTGTAAACTTTATCATGACATCTTTATTCTTTGTTCTGGTGATTTTTGAGTGAGTTTGTGACGTGTGAGGCGAAACAGAAATGCTTTTACAATGTAGTTTTATTCAGTGCAAACAAACAACCGCGAGAGCTGTGTTGTCTCCGTGACTCTGCAGGACCTGACTGTTCTCAAGCGCAAGAAGTGTCCAAGTTATATCTCCCCCTCTTGCCTCAAACTGTTTGCTCTCGTCTGCAATCCAGACAGAGATTTTCACATCTTGAAAAAATCCTTTAGTCCAAAATCTAACTTCACTTACCTTGCGTTAAAATCATTTTTTTTTGCTTCACTCATTGATTCTGCAGAAATCTGCAGAAATGTTTTTTATATATTATCTGAAGATATTTCCCAGTTGAAAAATTCCCTTTTTCTGGCTGAAAGAAATCCAACTGAATCAACTAGTTGCACATTTTTATGCCTTTCTATCTGTAAATAGCTGATGTTACGAAACGCCAAAACATAAAATAACCACGAACTTAGGTTGAAGCTACGTGGAGATATTTTCGTTGGGTTGAACACTAACCCTAACACTTTCACGTATAAAGGTGTGAAAACATGCTCATCACACGTTTTTGACATTGCGTTGTATATCTACGTTTTCTTTGGAGACAGGGCTGGAAATATCCCAGTTGCCTGGAATGCTTGCCTGGGATCCAGAATGACATTTCTCTGTATTTTTACACAGAGAAAATGTCAGTCTGGTCGCCCTCCCCTCCAAGGGCGTTTCCTTCGAAATCCAGATCGTACCGTGCAATGAAAATCGTTTATTTCAGTCACGTGGTTTTTGCTAACAACGTCCCTGCTGTGCGCAGCGCGCATGGATCTAGGCAGCGCAGCGGAAGGATAAACAACATGGCGCACCGGAAAACCGAGAGTTTGTTCCATTCACGGGTAAAAGCCGTTTTAAATGACCAAAAAGACATCGCGTCAATAGTCGTGTTCAAGATGGTCAAGGCAGTGCAGTAGGCTCGAGCCGGTAAGGGGAACGCCCTTACCGGCAGATGACAGCGCGAGAGAAATCCCAACAGCTTACGGCACTAGAAGCCTTTATGCTCTTCTCTGATTGGTTCCCTCCGCTGTCTGTTAGGTGAGCTTTGTTCCGCCCTAGAAATCCAGTTGACTCGGGGGGCGACCAGACTCATCCGCTGGTGCAGCGGTGAGGCTTGATTCTCCAGGCAACTGGAATGCACCATTAGTTAGTTAAATATCAGTTAGTTAGCAAAGCTTTTGAGAAGATTTGGAGACGGGTCCCCTTGATATAAAGTTCTTTGGAGTGCTTTGAAAAAAAGATGTGGGAGTGCTAGAATATTTTGATTAACACTTCTCATTCCGGCCTTTTTTCCCCTCACATGCCTGACAAAAATCGTCTAAATTTAAAACTGAAACAGTTTCTGATCCCTTTGGAGCTCAGGCAAATAGCTGGGGTCTTTTTAAAGCTGTAGGCCTATCCCTGTAGTTTTTGCTTCTGATGTTCAAGAAGCTCTCATCAGAAGTGAGAACTTTCTCCAAGCAAAAGAAAAACAAAATCTAAAATCCGCCTACATTTTTTTTGTAGATATAAGGAATGGTAAAGCTGGTGTTGACAGCTGAGACATAAATGACACTAGATTTGGCATATGTTGGGTTTTGACCATTCCTCTGTAAAAGCTGAAGGTATTTGAGGTAAAAATTAGTTTTAGGGACCTAAAATTACTCAAAAAATTTTAGGCGGAGCCAATAAAAAAGTTCTATTAAAATTTTTGAATTTTTGGGACTTCTTTTTATTTGGAGGTTTGGATGCTCCCAGAGGCTGATTTTGCTCTACTTGCTCTATTTTATCTATTTTTATATTTAACCTTTCCAAGTGCTTCATAGTATGCTTTTTTCACTGAACACTGAACAAAATGGATTTTTTAAAGAAAAAGTGGGACTGTTAAGGGGTTCAAAGATTTGAAAAATTTAGTCGCTGGCTTGTGTTGGTAAAAAGGCAACAGAGTTTGGAACAGGCTGTGGGAGCCCTCTGCTGGATAAAAAAATAACAAAAACCACAGTGAGTTATTTAACTTTGACATGCTTCAGCTTGCAATCTGCAAGAAAGGAATGATGTTTCATAACCAAAGACAACTTTCACCAATTCAATCTGAAATGAATGATATGTAAATCACACAGTGAATAAAGAGTAGGCCTACATGTTGAGAGTTTACAGATCAAGAGAATATAGTCAAAGTGTGTTTATAAAGAAGTGTGTTTGAGATTAGCAAAAAACAACAGCAAGAAAAAGTGAAATCCAAATGATATGCATTTTACTAAATTTGATATTAAGCACAAGTGTACATTGATTGTATAGAAACACAATGTGTAAACTGTAAAATGAAAAGAACAGCACAGTGGCAGAGTGGATAGCGCTCTGGCCTAACAGCAAGAAGGTCGCGGGGTCGACTCCTGCTCCCGTTTCTCCACCAACCAATAACATGTAGGTTAGGGATTGCTTAGTGGCGGTCGGAGGTTGAGGCGCCAGGTGTTTAGGCGAATCCAGTCTGCTGAGCTGCCCCAGGACTGCTTACTATGACTGAGTGAGGAGGGGGGTTCATCACACTGTGAAATGCTGTGTGACTCTGTCTGTGAAAAGGAGCGCTATATAAATAAAAATCACTGAACAAAATCTATGTATGATCAATCAATACTGAGGTCAGTTTGACAAAATGAAAACAAGTTACTTAAGTTTTATAAATTGCACGATGTTTAAATAACCAAGCCCTAATGCAGCGTACAAAGGTCGTGTAAAGTTGACCTGAACTTGATGGAGCAGGATTATACTTTTCTTACCAAACACACAGTAGAAAGAGATAATCCCTGCAAACTGATCCACATAAACTCCAATTCGAGACGACATCGGAAATGAAGCTTGTACCTGACATCGTTAAAATAGAAAAGAATTTATCAGGTTGTAAAGCCCAAGACTTATTATTTCTCCCAAACACTCCTTTAAAAGTCTTGTTTTTCTTTTTTGTATGTAATGGCTATATTCACTGTTCTCTCACCTCCATCTCCCAATAACAGCGGCCGATCAGCTCCTCTTTGCTCAGAATCTGAAACTCAACTAATTTTCTACTTCTTCTCTGGTTTCCTTACATGACAAACTCTTCTGTTCCCGTCTGACAGTAACAGAGCCCGTCTGTCGCCTGTTTTTGGATCCAGTGTAATGTCTCGTGAATATTTTAATAATTCCTCTCTAGTTCTGGGCCAAGGCAAACGCAGTGAGCCCTGAGGTTCTGACAGTAAAGCCTCAACTCGATACTGCAATTAAGTCTGTGACAGTGACATGATCCTGGGGATCTGGCAGTTGAACTCACTCAGAGGGAGGTGGAGTTTGTCCCAGAGCAACAAAACCTCTTTGATAACTTTCTCATAATATTGTTTGTGTCCCGTCTGAATCCTGAATCCTAACACCTCTGTCCTCTGTGTGGGCAGTGAGGGGCAGTGCAGGATAAACTGGTTGTGATCTGGGCTGTTGAACAGTTTCTCCAGTTCAGAGATGGTCCTCTTCAGCTCATCGGCCTCCTGCTGCAGTTTGGTCTGGATCTCTTTGACTTGACTCAGTAGTTTTTTCTCCTCAGACAGAATCTGCTGCTCTACTTCAGAGCATCTTTTTTCCAGGAGAAGGACCATCTCTCTGAAACTGTCCCTACTGCGCTGCAATGCTCTCTGGGCAGAGCGGCTGATGTCCTGGGTCCCTGTTGGAGCCACTGCAGGTCTTTCTCTTTGTCCTGGAGGTTCTGGAGGAGCAGGTTCTTCTTGGCCTCCAGCTCTGCCTGTCTCTGGGCTCTTTCAGCTGCAGAGGACACAGTGTCGTGGCCCTTGTGCTGGTCCACAGAGCAGAGGAGACAGAGGAGCTGCTGGTCTGTGCGACAGAATAACTCCATCAGTTTGTTGTGTTGTGGCAGATGTTGTCCTGGAGTTTGTCGGACGGCGCCACCAGCTGGTGTTTCTGCAGCACTGCTACAGTGTGATGAGGCTGTAGATGTGTGTCACAGTAAGAGACCAAACACTGTAAACAGGACTTGACCGCCTTCAGCTTCTTCTCTCTGGAGCAAACATCACAGGACACGTCCTGAGGCCCGGCATAACAGTCAGCAGGGGGCTGTCTTCTTCATCTGCTCCACTAAAGCTGACATCATGATATTTTTGCGTAAGACAGGTCTGTTACGATATTTCTTCCTGCATGTTGGACATTTGCAGTTCACCTGTTGGTCCCAGTAGTTCTGAATGCAGTCCAAACAAAAGCTGTGTCCACATGGAATAGTCACTGGATTCTTCAGTAAATCCAAACAAATGGGACATGTCAATGTCTCCATATCCAGTACTGCCGCCATTTCTCTGTCGACTAAACGCTGCAGTTTGACTGAAGTGAAACTTAAGGTGTGACACCTCTGCTCGCCCTTGTCTGCAGAGAAATCAGGAAGTGCAGGCTGTAAAAGAGGCTGGGCATGTGATATCTATTGCTCAACAGGGGACTTTATTTAGACTTTTCCCCACTTTTTTTTATCATAAACAAACAGCCTACTTTCAAGACATTCATTAACATCCCTATTGCTAAAACTAAAGCTAAAACTCTGTGTTGTTGATGTTTTTAATGTTATTATGTGCTTCATAATCAAAGTCACGTAAGGTTCAGATTCTCATAAATGATATGTGTATGCTAGGACTCTGAACTCTAGATAATCATACTGCTATATCCTTGACTCTCAGTGTAATGTCCTGCTGATAACCTACTTTCCACCTTTCCCATCTGTCCATGTAGGGACAGATGGGACGAATATATTTCTCTTCAATGCCACTTAGAAAATGTATATTTTATTTATAGTCTTTCAGTTTAGAGGTTATGTAGAGACACTATTTTTTCTTTAATTTCTAACTCAGTGGCAAAGCTATAGTAAAAACACCTCATAAAATGTGCTTCTTAGCCTATTTTTGGCCCGAGTTTTCCTCTGGGCAGCATTTGTTTGGTAGAAATATTATTAAGTTTTTCGGTTGTCGTGGCAACAGTAGCAGACTTTAGCTAGCTTGCTTGGAGATTTCTCATACACTCATCAAATGGAAAAAAACACACCTTTTTAAGCATATACACATAACAAGATGAACTGTGTGATCTCAAAGTCTGTGTCAGTGGGAAATGTGAGAGAAACATACAATATGTGCTCTTGTAGTTTTTTTGCTTTTCTACTACTGTTTACCTGATTTTCTCTTTTTAAATGTCACATACTGTAGCAGCTGTGGTTGTTTATATTTATTATGAATCTGTATCTGATTTTTCCTATTTTATCAGTGTTTTAAGTCCTTACAGAAAAAAAAGTATTTTGTCTATACTCTCATTCATTTCTGCCACTCACTGCTGACATTCAGAATGCCGTGACGTCCTCTGCATAACCTGTCTTAAAACAACAGTGTCCTTAAAATGAGCTTCTGCAGTGAAAACAGCTCTGAACACATAAGGAACCACTTGAGGGTGTCTTTTATTCAATAATAAAACAACATTGCATCACTATTTTACAGTAAATCCAACAAGTCAGCAGATTAAGAACGTGTTTGTCAGTTTAAGTCACAAACATAATCTAAAATCACTTCTCACTCATTTGAATGTCTTTTGCAGCAATTTTAGATTCCCTCCTTTCCAGATTGTGTGAGAGAAAATATTGATAAAAATACTAACAAAACAGTATTTCTTAAGACTGTTCTGATTGGTTCTTTGATACCATCACTACTTAAAATGTAATTCATGTTAGTTTATAAAAATATGCAGCGTCCCCGTATGATTTGAGCCAGACTCCAGCGTACAGAGGCCGAGTGAAGGTGGTCTGAACTGTATGAAGCAGGGTCATAGTGTCATTGTCAGACACACTGTAGAAGTAGAGAGCCCCTACAAACTGATCCAGGAAAACTCCGATTCTAGACGACATTGGACCTGAAACTCTGGACCGGATATTGTTAAACCAAAATGAATATGTGTTTCTGTCTTTTTCTAAAGACCAGGATCCCCTATTAGTTCCAAATATATTGTCTGCAGAGCGCTTTTTGTATGTGATCGCTATTCTCGCAGTTCCCTTCACCTCCACCTCCCAGTAACAGCGACCTCTCAACTCTTCCCTGCTCAGAGCCTCACTTAAGCTGTCTTTGTGCTTCCCTCACATGTAATACTCTCCTGTTCTCCTCTGACCGCAGCAGATAGTATGGGTTAGCTTCATCATCGAGTGTAATGTTTTGTGAATATTTTAGGAATTCCTCTCGGGTGCTGGGCACTGGCAGAGGTGAGTCCTGAGGTTCTGACAGTAAAGCCTCGACATCAATATCTGTAAATAACTCTGCTACTACAGTGATAAAATCCTTGGGATCTGGCAACTTATACTCACTGAGAGTGAGCTGGAGTTTTTCCCAGAGCCCTGACACAGTTCTGTTCACCTGCTCATAATAGTGTCTATGTCCCGTTTGAGTCCTGGTCTTAGTCTGTGTGCGAATGGAGAGGCAACATCGGATAAACTGGTTGTGGTCTGGAGTGTTGGACAATTCTTCCAGTTCAGAGATGGTCCTCTTCAGCTCATTGGCCTCCTGCTGCAGTTTGGTCTGAATCTCTTTGGCTTGATTCAGTAGTTGTGTTTCCTCAGACAGAATCTGCTGCTCCACTTCAGAGCGTCTTTTCTTCAGGAGAAGGGCCATCTCTCTGAAACTGTCCCGACTGTGCTGCACTGCTGTCTGGGCAGAGCGGCTGATGTCCTGGGTCTCCTGTTGGAGCTCCTCCAGAACCTCCAGGACAAAGGTCTTTCTCTTTGTCCTGGAGGTTCTGGAGGAGCAGGTTCTTATTGGCCTCCAGCTCTGTCTGTCTCTGGGCTCTTTCAGCTGCAGAGGACACAGTGTCGTGGCCCTTGTGCTGGTCCACAGAGCAGAGGAGACAGAGGAGCTGCTGGTCTGTGCGACAGAATAACTCCATCAGTTTGTTGTGTTTTTGGCAGATGTTGTCCTGGAGTTTGTCGGACGGCGCCACCAGCTGGTGTTTCTGCAGCACTGCTACAGTGTGATGAGGCTGTAGATGTGTGTCACAATAAGAGACCAAACACTGTAAACAGGACTTGACCGCCTTCAGCTTCTTCTCTCCGGAGCAAACATCACAGGACACGTCCTGAGGCCCAGCATAACAATCAGCAGGGGGCGCTGTCTTCTTCATCTGCTCCACTAAAGCTGACATCATGATATTTTCACATAAGACTGGTCTGTTATGATATTTCTTCCTGCATGTTGGACATTTGCAGTTCACCTGTTGGTCCCAGTAGTTCTTGATGCAGTTCATACAGAAGCTGTGTCCACACGGAAGAGCTACCGGTTTACTCAGTAATTCCAAACAAATAGGACATGTCAAGGTCTCCATATCAAGAGCTTTATTCAGCTGTGCAGTTGAAACTTATGGTGTGACACAGGCTCCGCTCCCTGTAGATCTGCAGAGGAAGCAGGAAGCACAGGCTTTAAAAGCGGCAAGTCACTGATAAGGGTGATCGAGAATTGCTCAAGATGGACCATTAATGCATGTACACATCAGCAGTTTAAACAAACTGCTCAAGCAAGTAATAAAAACTCAAATAACCTCAATCAAAAACCCCCATCAGCAGTGACCAGCAGGTAGAAAATCTGTGTGCTCCCACTCCTTTTCACAGATACTTTTAACAACGTTTTTGATACGATATCTTGCTTGTAATCATTTTAATTTTTGTTTTATCTGAAAGGGGGATTTATTATGTAAAATCCACTTTTCAGAGTTTTTAACTATATTATAACAGTGTTCTCTTATCATTGGTTCACTCAATTATATTTAAGGTTAAAGCATACTTAATGATTTTTTAAACTATACCTTAAATAGTCGATTTGAGATCCTTTCATATTTGAGTAATCATTGTCCCTCAGCTGATGCTCAAGTGTTTTTACCACCTATCCTCGCCTACTTGTCTGTTTTGTTAACACTCAAAACAAAAAAACAAAACAAAAAACGACTACTTAAAAAAAAGAAAGAAAGAAAAAGAAAGTAAACCTGCTGCTTGTTACAGCTAAGTTTTTAAATAAAGAGACTTTATTCCTGCAGTTTTGAACAAGAGCTCAATGCACCTGTTTCTAATAATCTGTTTTAAATTACAAAGAACAAACTGTAAATTACTCATCTATAAGTTAAATTATCATAAATTATTACTATATACATAACAGACAACACATAAAGTCTACTTTAAATTATGCATGCTCATGTTCTGGGTAATGACAGGCCAACCTTCTACAGCAGTGGTCCCCAACCTTTTTTCTTGCAAGGACCGGTACAGTCACAATTTTCTTTTCCGGGGACCGGTTGAGGTTGGGTAGCGCCAATAACAACAACAACGTAAAATGCAAACAACTCATTATTGTTCATATTTTTAGCTCTTATTGCTTTAATTTGGAGTTTATTTGGTTAAATTGCACAATATTTTCATAGTAAAGCACAAGAAAGTAGTAATAAACTATAAAATAAAAAATAAAATACATCTTAAGAGATTCTCTGGGGCCCGGTAGTAGATGGCTCGCGGACCGGTTTTGGGCCCCGGACCGGTGGTTGGGGACCCCTGTTCTACAGTATCAAACATTGACAAGGTGTTTATGCCAAAAGTCAGTTTGATAAAGCGTTTCGATTATGTTCAGTACAGTTTTGTGTAGTTAAATATTGACAGAAGGTGAACCCGCCACACCCTCCATAAAACTATAAGGTCAGGCTAGTTGACGAATAAGAAAGAATACGTTTTTTTAAATTATTATTATTTGAACAAAAGCAGCCAATGGTCACAAAGCAACGTTTTCCTTTGCAGCAAAAGACTGTGTTTTTTTTTTTCCTGTGGTTCAGTTGTGAATTATTTGTAGGAATTCATCAAATGTACAGGACTAAAGACATCAAACATAAGATGTAATGATCACATACAGTGCACACGCTGCTATTTGAGCTTAACCAAGATAAACAGGAAGTGAGTTGCCAAGAAAAGTAGGGCAAAGCAGAATAAGGTGATCAGGAATAGAAAATGTAGTTTGTTTAACTGTCACACTCTATTCTAGAAGCTCTTTTGAATAAATATTATCAAAGTTATGCAGACATTCTTTATTTGAAAAAAAAAATCTCTTCAACTTTTTGACTGAGTGACAAAAGTCTGATTTTGTTTGTTTGTTTGTGTTTTTTTTTTTTTTTTTTTTTTTTTTTTTTTTTTTTGCTTTTGGGGCAATGTTTCTCCTCCAAACACACATTTGTCATTTGTTTGGCAAAAAAAAATTAAGTATTTTATTTTTTCTGTTGTCACGTCAACACTGCAGATTTTGTGTGCGCGCAAACTTTGTTTATTCGATTTTTTCAAAAAGCAAAACTGATAAAAACAAACAAAATAAATCATTGACAGTTAGATACTTGTTGCATACAAAATAAAAAGTCTAAGTATAGAAAACTCCTGATAAAAATACTTAAATATATCTTTTGTATATAATATAAAATGAAATATTGCACGCACAAAAAAACCTAAACAGAACACCAAAACATAAGACACTAAAGAAAAACAAAGCTAAAAAAAAAGGCCTTAGTGACACATTTCATGACAATTGTAATATTTAGGTGGTCACTACAGGTTCAGATATTCCAAGATGGGATTCCATACTTCAAAGAATTTTGGAGTTTTGCCGATACCACAAATCACAATCTTTCAGTGTAAAGAATTCCTATTAATTCTCTGAACCAGGATTCAAAATGAGGTGGTGAGTCGGATTCCCACAATTTTAAAATGCACCTTTTAGCGAAGACCAAACCGTAAATGATTATTGCAGCGATATTATGACTGATATTTTCAAGAAGCTTCAAGAAGTGCAGTTTCAGGATCAGGTTATTACTTTAAGCCCCCAGGAGGACTGTCTAAATATTGAACACCAAAATCTTGAATCAAAGGGCACAACCAAAATTGGTTTGCAAGGGTATTAGAATTTGTTTTACATCAAAGTGGCAAGCATTTTACTGTTGAACAAAAAATCTTTCACTCATCAAATGTATTAAAAACATCCTAATTAGGCACAGAAAAGGTAATGAGTTGAACTGTGTGTGAAGAAACAAAAGTGCTGTAGTTTTTCTGTGTGTAGTGTAGACAATATTTAGCTGTATTTTGAATGCTGTGATGTCATCTGCATAACCTCTATTAAAACAGTAATGTCCCTGAAATGCTCGTCTAATGAAAAAAGCACTGAACGCATAAGGAACCACATGAGGGCGCCCTTTAGTCAATAATAAAACAACGTTGCATCACTATTTTACAGTAAATCCAACAGTCAGCAAACATAGAACAGTGTCATTGTTTTTGCAACCAGTTCTAAAATGAAACTAAATGGGTGATCCGTGAGTTCTTACTGATGATTTACACAAAAAGTTCAAAGACATGAACAGACTTGACTAAGAACAAAGCAAATACAAACAAAACATCAGAGGAACACAAACCGCAATTTGAGAAACATTGTAGACAGTCACTCCTTTGTGTTTAGGCTGGAGCATTCATATATTCATTCATTCATTTTCTACTGCTTGTCCCATTAGGGGTCATGGT
The DNA here is from genome assembly GCA_038363315.1 of Mugilogobius chulae. Classification (NCBI taxonomy): domain Eukaryota; kingdom Metazoa; phylum Chordata; class Actinopteri; order Gobiiformes; family Gobiidae; genus Mugilogobius; species Mugilogobius chulae. Next base: position 25,601,381 of record CM076411.1, on the reverse strand, counting down.
TGACTGGAGCAGATTCCAGTTACTTTGGGCCTTAGGCGGGGGGAAACCATGGACAGTGGCCAACTCGTCGCAGGGTTAGACAGACAACCATTCACTCTCTCATTCATTCTCTAAGGCAGTGGTCGCCAACCTCTTTTCTTATAAGAACCACAATTTTCTTTTCCAGGGACCAGTCGAGGTTGGGTAGCGCCACAACATTACATTTTTCAGTTTTTTAGTCAGAAAGAGAGAGAGGTGGTGAGGTAAGCAAAACAAAAATGACAATAGCACATGAAAATTATGATAATACCTGAGTTAATTATTATCATTTTTGTAATAGTAATTCACTTTGCCATTACTGCTGAACATAATAACATTCAACAAAAACACTGCTCCACTTTTTAGCAAAAGAGAGGAGTTTTTTTCATTCAGATGTTTTGAATGTGCTAAAAATGTATATGTATGTAAAAGTTTACTGTGAGCAGGCTTGCATGTGCACATATTCACTTTTTTGTTTCTATATAGTTATTTTAACTATTTTCATAGCGATATAAAACTTATTTAAAAAATGGTAAATGGTCTATTTATATAGTGCTTTCCTACCTTTCCAGCCACTCAAAGCGCTTTACAGTCTAGTATCTGCTCACCCAGTGTACGTAGACGTTGGGACAATGTGGGTTATGTGTCTTGCCCAAGGACACAATGACAATACACTCTATCGTCCCACTGTGGCACCTGGTGTTCCACAGTCTCCCATCCAAGTACTAACCAGACCCTGACTTGCTTAGCTTCTGGGATCTGACATGATCAGGCTTTGACACAGGTATGGCCATGAAGATTATTCCAATTTATGCTTTCAACTTTCTGTTTTGACACGGACTTTCAGGGGTTTTTCCACCTTCAGATACTTACACTGAACAAACAAACATCAACGAGGGGAAAATACCTGGAAAACAGCTCAGGCATCGTTACACAAAAGATGTTACAACAAAGTTGTGAAAAAGAAAAGAACAAAGAACAAGGTTGTGGTGCACAGTTTATTTCACAGCTCATAATGGAAAAGAAATAAACAATGATATTTACAAAGTTGAGCTAAGAATGAAATACAATGTAAAGATTAAGAATTTGTTTTGAGATTATTATGGATGAGTTGATTTGCCTTTTATCAACTTTAAGTCCGTAAATGCACAAGTAAGACATATTTGAACATGCGCAGTAGATTGGAAAGTGACCAATAAACCCCTCTATATGACACAATTTCTAACTGTTAGAAAATGGGTCATTCTTTGTGCAAATAATAATTTAGCAGCTTTATGTGAAAACAAACATGTTCTAAAATGCAGGGTTTCTGCAGGGATAAAGAAGTCAAATATAAGACATTTAAAAAAAAAAAAACATAAAATATACACATTTAGGACTCTTCGCAGGTAGTGATAGTATTTCACAATGCTGCTTCTTTTCCAGAGTGCTTCTTAAAAAAAATGAAACAAAAAAGAAAGTAATTTATCCAGTAACAGAATCTATTCCATCAACCACATAACAGAGGAAACACACCAGCAGTGAATTTTCAGGAAAAAAAGCTGCAGCAGTGTGGAATAGTTAGGGAAATCTGACAAAAAATGCTTCATTTAAAAATTGAAAACCTTAAAAAATTATCGGATTGGTGCATCAATTAAACAAAAAATATTGAAAAAATACTTTCACATTTTAGCTCACACAAAAGTACAATTTGGCCATTGAATAAATATATTATGTATTATTTACAATTATGGCTTCTCCACAGTTGTTCAGCCCGATTCCAGCGTACAGAGGCTGAGTGAAGGTGGTCTTGACTCTGTGGAGCAGTGCCAATGCGCTCTTGTCAAACACACTGTAAAAACAGAGAACCCCTGCGCTGTGGTCCAGGTAAATCCCGATTCTAGGCGACGTTGGACCTGAGATCAAAGTCACGTTTGAATTATGATAAAACGTACATCTTTCATTGTATCGTTCCAAAGCCCAAGACTTTTTATTGTATCCAAAAGCACAGCTAACAGCACTTCCCTTTCTCTCGATGTCTTTGTAAGTAACACCTACACAGACCCAGTTTGCCCCACTCATGTCCACCTCCCAGTAAGAGCGATCCATCATCCCGTGTTTGCTCACGATCTGACCCCAGTATGTGAACCGGTCTGGGTGATCCTGGTACTTCAGTGGTTCAAACACATATCTTATTCTCTTGTCCTCATCAGACAGTGACAGGTGAGAATTGGATGTGTTTGGATCCACAACGATCATTTGTCTGAAGCGTAGCATGCCCTCTCTGGTGGTTGGCTCACGTAGCTCAGGTGTAGGCGCTAAAACAGTATCTTCATGGGGTCCTGTCAGCTTAGAGCGATACAACACGACCTGGAGTTTCTCTGTGAGCGCTGTCACAGATCTCTGTATGTCTTCAAAGTTCCACTGAAGTCCTGTTTGGATCCTGGTCTCTTTCCTCTGTGTGGGCAGCGAGGGACAGTGCAGGATAAACTGGTTGTGGTCTGGAGAGTTGAATAGTTTCTCTAGTTCAGAGATAGTCCTCTTCAGCTCATCGGCCTCCTGCAGCAGTTTGGACTGCATATCTTTGACGTGACTCAGTAACTTTGTTTCCTCAGACAGGATCTGCTGCTCCACTTCAAAACGTCTTCTCTTTAGGAGAAGGACCATCTGTCTGAAACTGCTCCGACTGCGCTGCACTGCTCTCTGGGCAGAGCGGCTGATGTCCTGGGTCTCCTGTTGGAGCCACTGCAGGTCTTTCTCTTTGTCCTGGAGGTTCTGGAGGAGCAGGTTCTTCTTGGCCTCCAGCTCTGCCTGTCTCTGGGCTCTTTCAGCTGCAGAGGACACAGTGTCGTGGCCCTTGTGCTGGTCCACAGAGCAGAGGAGACAGAGGAGCTGCTGGTCTGTGCGACAGAATAACTCCATCAGTTTGTTGTGTTGTTTGCAGATGTTCTCCTGGAGTTTGTCGGACGGCGCCACCTGCTGGTGTTTCTGCAGCACTGCTACAGTGTGATGAGGCTGTAGATGTGTGTCACAATAAGAGACCAAACACTGTAAACAGGACTTGACCGCCTTCAGCTTCTTCTCTCCGGAGCAAACATCACAGGACACGTCCTGAGGCCCAGCATAACAGTCAGCGGGAGGTGCGGCCTTCTTCCCCTCCTCCACTAAGTCAGCCAACATAATGTTTTTGTTCAACGCAGGCCTGTCTCTGTACCTCTTTCTACACTGCGGACAAGGGAATGTATCACGCTCCTCGGGCCAGTAGCTCTCGATGCAGACCATACAGAAGCTGTGTCCGCAGGGAATCGTCACTGGATTCTGTAGTAAATCCAAACAAACGGGACATTTCAGTGCCTCCATCTTGAGCGAGTTCTGTGTATGTAACGGCTTCGGTTTGTTAGCAACGAGAATCCGAAACTGTAGAAACAGACCACACCCACTTGAGATCACATTTCCTTATAGTCGGCAACGCAACGCGTCACTGTGGCCTGCTGAGGGCGGCACTAGCATCACGTTAGCATTTAGCTCGCAGCTACCGTTAGCATTGCTAGATTAAGATATATTTACATACTTGGAAGGTTGAATCACTTTATTTATCCCCAAGTCTTCGTGTCTATATTTGACACAATATACAGAATCTCCTAAAGTCCACATTTGCTGTTGTAGTTGTTGAGCAGTGACTGATAAAGCTGTTGTTCTGATTCACTTCCCATGATAACTTCCCCCTCGGAGGTCCGTTTGTGGGCGTGGTCTTTGATGTAGACTATGAGAGTTGACCATGGATCTATTATATTATCGGAGTTGACTTCACTTATCACAAACGATCGGGCATGAGAGCAGGCAGATCTTTGTAAAAAAAATAAAAAATAAATAGCCTATGTGTAGGCTACTTAAATTTTCATATTTTTATTAGCCTAGTGATGTGCGCCTTATGTCGGCACTCGGCAGGGAGGCACGCCTATAAAAGACCGAAAATCCCCGTTGGGTGAAGTCTTGGCAAGGGCTGCCATTGGAGCCTCTGAGTTTATCAGGTTCCAGGTGCGTCTAGTCAGTGGGCTGTGTGCACGGAATTTCAGTTGGCTTGCGATTGTTCAAAAATGCTAACTTCTGTACATACAACCATTTCCTGTTAGCGTTAGCATTTAGACACAATTATGTCTCTTTTTAAGCACACAAGTGTTCTCTGGTGAAATATTCCTCTGATATGTAAAGTCTTTAACATGTTTTCTGTAACATTCACCACAACTGTCTGATCTAAAGAATATTTATTAGTTTTAAATTGATGTAGTGAAAACCTCATTAAAAAGCATTACACAGGAAGTGGTAGTGTGTACAGGATGTAGTATTTTAAACCAAAACAAGACAACTGCACTCAGCCAGTTGCACTGGTGCCGTCCTCCGTGCAGCTGGTGCTGGGTCTGTTAGAGCAAAAGGGCTCGTTGGGATCAAACTATGCATAATCGGTATGCCTCTGCCTATAGCTTACATGGATGTATTATATTAGCTTAGTGATGTTAGTTTCAATGAATAGCTTAATAATTGGCTGTGTGCACAGAACTTCAGTTGGCTTGTGTACGTTCAAAAATGCTAACTTATGTACTGTATATACGACCACTTCCTGTTAGCGTTAGCATTTAGACACAATCACGTCTTTTTATAAACACACAATTCCTCTGGTGAAATATTTCTCTAATATGTAAAGTCTTTAACATGTTTTCTGTAACATTCACCACAACTGTCTGATCAAGAGTAGGCCTATTTATTTGTTTTAAACTGATGTAGTGAAAACCTCATAGAAGAGAATTGAACAGGAAGTGGTTGTACAGGATGTACTATTTTGAACGTACGCAAGCCAACTGCACAGAGCCAATTTCTCTCCCTCTAGGACTTGCAACGACGCTGGCCCTTCTGTACGCTGTTCTTTCTGGTGCAACGGCTAATCAACTCTAACCGAAAACTCATTTAGTTATTGAAACACTGCTGTCTGTGTCTGCCTCCTGTGGCCCGGTCCGTAACATTTAACTGCCTTGAACGCACGGACGGGTAACGAACCTGAACTGAATTGCGAAAATGTGAAAGTTCCACATAAGTCAACTTAACTGGATTAACAAAATAAAAGAACATCTATGAACTCAACTGAACATCCCTCTCAATGTAAAACCAACCTGTAGTGCCTTTAGTCATTTTATTTTCTAATTTTTTGCCAGTGGCGTTGTTGTTGTTGTTTTTATTATTTACAACTAGGGTAAATAAAAAACAAGAATAAATTTTTTAAGCATATACACACAATGAGTTGAACTGTGTGATCTCAAAGTTTGTCATTCGGAAATGTGAGAGAAACATGTGCTCTTGTAGTTTTTCTGCTTTTCTACCACTATTTACCACTTTTTATTTTTATTTTTTTTACATGTCGCATCCAAACTGGATATTCAGTCAATCAGACTTTATTTATAAAGCGCTTTTCATACATACATGTAACACAAAGGGGCAGTTTATACGACAACGAGTTTTCACGAATCCGTGACGTTTCCATGTCAAATTGGCTTCTCTTTTACACGACAACGAGCTACGTGTTCATTGAATCGGCGTTCCACTGGATACGATTCAGGAGGTAGTTTCACCGAGGACGTTCGGTGGAGACACCGCGGTGTAAACAGGAAAACACGGTTTCAATGAAGACGGTCACGTCACTGACGTGCAGTAGCACTACTTTAACACAGTAGAAGAAGACTGCAGAGTCAGTCACCAAAAATGTATCTTAAACCAAAGCACCTTTTATTGTCATAAGTAAAGCCAATGCGTCCAGCTTTCTTACCTGCTATTGCAGAGGAGACACAAAACTAATCCAAGGCCTCTCCGAGTGTTGATTCAATGAGTCCATTCAAATTCGTGTGTTCAAAAAAAAAAATAAATAAATAAATAAATAAATAAAGTTTGCGAGCCGTCTTCCCCGTGTTTGTGTCCAGCTCTCGGCGATCTGTGTCTTACTCACGCACTGGTCCTCGAACCTCCGTGTTTGTTTCAAGCAAGCAATCTCCTTTTTGCTCGCGCGCTGGTCCTTGTTGCTTCGTTTGTCGTTTTATTTATATGAAGACCTTGTAAACCTGTCAATGCTCGTGTTATCGTAGGCTGCGTGGGTTCACGGTGAGGTCATCTGGAGTCCTAGCACAATACCGCCACCTTCTGACCCGGCATAAGAACTACAGCATTTTCGGTCTATTTGTGTTTCCATGTAAAGGAAGATTAGCTGGCCACGACACCATATAATCTGTGAGCACAAAACGTTACGACTGTGACGGTTTCTTGGGAACGTTGTCTTGTAAACTAGGCCAAAGTCCTTTACAGTGCATTAAAAACAATCCCACAGGCCTCCCACCCTCCACCACCCCATCCTCATACACCCCACAATAGATGCCCCCACCCCTATTCCCATCCACACACACATTTCCACAAACACTAAAATACTTTTTGCTACATTTGCATACGTACATTGGCTGGGTACAGATAGACCAAAGGCAGCATCATCAGAGGAGCTGTCTGCACCAGAAGCAGAGTCGCCTGCAGCCACAGGACACCAGCCCAGGGCAGAGATAAGAGATAAGATCAGCGGTAGTGGTTGTTTATATTTATTATGAGTCTGTAGCTGCTTATTCCTATTTTAGCTGTGTTTTAAGTCCTTACAGAAGAAAAAGTATTTTGTCTCCATTGACTCTCATTCATTTTCACCACTCACTTCTGACAGTTGACGTAATCTACATAACCTCAACAGTGTCCCTAAAATGAACTCCTCTACTGAAAAAAGCGCCAACCACATAAGGAACCACTTGAGGGCGCCTTTTTTTCAATAATAAACCAACACTGCATCACTATTTTACTCCAAATCCAACAGTCAGCACACAAACATAGAACAGTAGTGTACATGTTTTGCAACCAGTTCTAAGATGAAATTAAATAGGAGATTAATGAGTTATGACTTACACAAAAAGGTCATAGACATTAACAGACTTGACTAAGAACTAAGCAAATAGTGAAACATCAGAGGAACACAAACCACAATTTGAGAAACATTGTATATACAGTCACTCCTATGTTTTTGGACTGGAGCTTCATTCATTTTCTACTGCTTGTTCCTATTAGGGGTCGCAGGTGACTGGACTTTGGGCCTTAGGCGGAGGGACACCCTGGACAGGGGCCAACTCGTCGCAGGGTTAGACAAACAATTATTCGTTCTCTCATTCATTCACAGGAGAAAATTACTGTGATGCCCAATTAACCTAAACATGCATGTTTTTGGAGGTAGGAGGAAACCGGAGTACCTGGAGAAAACCCACAGTGACACGGAGAGAACATGCAAACTCCACCCAGAGAGATCATGAGATATTGATAAGGTCCAACCCGGAAGTCAAAGCCACAAATGCTGAACTTAACAGCCTTCAACAAAAACACACTCTGCTCCACTTTTTAGCTAAAGAGAGGAGTTTTTTCGGTCTGATGTTTTGATTGTGCTAAAAATGTATAAAACTTTACTGTGAGCAGGCTTGCATGTGCACAAAATTAACTTTTATGAACAAGTGAAAATTCTTTTCTGATTTGTTTCTATGTAGTTTTTTTTAGCTATTTTCATAATTGGTATAAAACTTAGAAAAATTGGTAAATGGTCTATTTATATAGTGCTTTTCTACCTTGCTTTCAACTTTCTGTTTTGACACGGACTTTCAGGGGTTTTTCCACCTTCAGATACTTACACTGAACAAACAAACATCCACAACTGGAAAATACCTGGAAAACAGCTCAGGCATCGTTACACAAAGATGTTACAACAAAGTTGTAAAAGAGAAACGAACAAAGAACAAGGTTGTTTGGTGCACAGTTTATTTCACAGCTCATAATGGAAAAGAAATAAACATTGATACTTACAAAGTTGAGTTAAGAATGAAATACAATGTAAAGATTAAGAATTTGTTTTGAGATTATTATGGATGAGTTGATTTGCCTTTTATCAACTTTAAGTCTGTAAATGTACATGTCTTTATTGAACATGCACAGTAGAGCAGAAAGTGATGTTGACCGATAATTCGTGACACATTTTCTGTTAGAAAATTGTTAATTCTTTGTGCAAATAACAATTTAGCAACTTTTTGTGAAACATGTTCTAAAATGCAGGGTTTCTGCAGGGATGGAAAGGTCAAATATAGGACTTTTAAGACGTTTTTAAAACTACAAAACAAGACCTCTGCAAGTCGTGACCTATAGTATTTCATAATGCGGCTTCTTTTCCAGAAGGATTCTTAAGATAAAATGCAACAAAAAAGCAGAACATTCTATCTGTTCCATCAACCAAATAACAGAAGAAAATTTTCAGAAAAAAAGCTGCAGCAGTGTGGAATAGTTTGGGAAATCTAACAAAAATTGCTTCATTAAACAAATTTAAAACCTGTGCAAACATTTTTAAGACCTACAACGGAAAATTTTAGACTTTTTTTTAGACTGAACCGATAGAGCTAAATTTACTGGATTGGCGCCATTATCCAATTGAATTATCGGATTGGTGCATGATCACTTATAACAAAAAATATTGAAAAATACTTTCACCTTTCACATTTTAGCTCACACAAAAGTAAAATTTGGTCAATAAATAAATACATTATGTATTATTTACAATGATGGCTTCTCCGCAGTTGTTCAGCCCGATTCCAGCGTACAGAGGCTGAGTGAAGGTGGTCTTGACTCTGTGGAGCAGTGCCACTGTGTTCTTGTCAAACACGCTGTAGAAACAGAGAACCCCTGCGCTGTGGTCCAGGTAAATCCCAATTCTAGGCGACGTTGGACCTGAGATAAAAGTCACATTTGAATTATGATAAAACGTACATCTTTCATTGTATCGTTCCAAAGCCAAGACTTTTTATTGTATCCAAAAGCACAGCTAACAGCACTTCCCTTTCTCTCGATGTCTTTGTAAGTAACACCTACACAGACCCAGTTTGCCCCACTCATGTCCACCTCCCAGTAAGAGCGATCCATCATCCCGTGTTTGCTCACGATCTGACCCCAGTTTGTGAACCTGTCTGGGTGATCCTGGTACTTCAGTGGTTCAAACACATATCTTATTCTCCTGTTTTCATCAGACAGAGACAGCTGAGAATTGGCTGTGTTTGGATCCACAGCAATGATTTGTCTGAAACATAACATGTCCTCTCTGGTGGTTGGCTCACGTGGCTCAGATGTAGGCGCTAAAACAGTATCTTCATGGGGTCTGTCAGCTTAGAGCGATACAACACGACCTGGAGTTTCTCTATGAGCGCTGTCACAGATCTCTGTATGTCTTCAAAGTTCCACTGAAGTCCTGTTTGGATCCTGGTCTCTTTCCTCTGTGTGGGCAGCGAGGGACAGTGTCGGATAAACTGGTTGTGGTCTGGAGTCTTGGACAGTTTCTCCATTTCATAGATGCTCCTCTTCAGCTTGTTGATGTCCTGCTGCAGTTGGTATTGGCTTTCTTTGACTTGACTCAGTAGTTTTGTTTCCTCAGACAGAATCTGCTGCTCACTTCAAAACGTCTTCTCTTTAGGAGAAGGACCATCTCTCTGAAACTGCTCCGACTGCGCTGCACTGCTCTCTGGGCAGAGCGGCTGATGTCCTGGGTCTCCTGTTGGAGCCACTGCAGGTCTTTCTCTTTGTCCTGGAGGTTCTGGAGGAGCAGGTTCTTCTTGGCCTCCAGCTCTGCCTGTCTCTGGGCTCGTTCAGCTGCAGAGGACACAGTGTCGTGGCCCTTGTGCTGGTCCACAGAGCAGAGGAGACAGAGGAGCTGCTGGTCTGTGCGACAGAATAACTCCATCAGTTTGTTGTGTTGTTTGCAGATGTTCTCCTGGAGTTTGTCGGACGGCGCCACCAGCTGGTGTTTCTGCAGCACTGCTACAGTGTGATGAGGCTGTAGATGTGTGTCACAGTAAGACACCAAACACTGTAAACAGGACTTGACCGCCTTCAGCTTCTTCTCTCCGGAGCAAACATCACAGGACACGTCCTGAGGCCCGGCACAACAGTCAGCAGGGGGCGCTGTCTTCTTCATCTCCTCCACTAGCTCAGCCAACATAATGTTTTTGTTCAACGCAGGTCTGTTTCTAAACCTCTTTCTACACTGCGGACAAGGGAATCTATAACGCTCCTCAGGCCAGTAGCTCTTGATGCAGTCATACAGAAGCTGTGTCCACAGGGAATAGTCACTGGATTCTGTAGTAAATCCAAACAAATGGGACATGTCAGTGCCTCCATCTTGAGCGAGTTCTCTCTCTGTAATGACTTGCTTGTTTCGGTTTGCTTTTAAAAGACAATGAGAAACTGAAACTGTATAGACAGACCACACCCCTTTCATTCAGTTAGTCATAGGGCCCATAGAACTGTAGTAAAGCCTATTTGTTCACTAAATAAATCAACCAACCTCATCATCCCCAAAGACTCATGCTTTTGACTCGTCCCATTTCACACAACAAGAAAACTTGTATTTCTCTTTCACATCTTTAATAGCCTTCTTTCACATGCAAATGTACTTAACAGTTGTAACTCTGTCATTTACTTTGACATCAACCTGCCGAGACACTGAAGATGGAAATTAACATATTTACATGCAAATGTGCATTAATATGTGTCCTTAAACAAATAAATAAAAGAATAGGAAGAAATAAGAGACACAGCATAATAAAGTGCACATTTGAACAACAGTCAAATGAAAGCGACAGGACTCACATTTTCGTTGAAAATTCACTTGTAACAAGTGTTGTGGACAGTGCCATTTACATGCTCTGAACTTGTTTTCAGAATCCGAAAAGTTGACGAGAGTGTGTGATAGTGATGCGCGGGTCAGCTTTTTTTGTGACCCGCCCGCCGACCCGATTTAAAATTCAGCCCGACCCAACCCGGCCCGAAAAATGTGCTTAAATTTCAGGACCCGACCAACCGAACCGCACACATTAAAACTGCATAAAACGTTGTTTTTTTGCGAGCTGCGGCCTCCGCGGGGTACGTTTGACTGAAATGAGCACATGCACTTTTTATCTGTACAGATGCTCATTTCTCGTCATACACGATCTTTGTGAGAGGCCGGTTGTTTACAGTTCAGCAGCGGAAGAAAACATGGACGACTTTCATGGACTTATTTTTGGGAGAAAGTTGTTTTTGTAGCGCTCAAAACGATAAGATTATGTCAGCAGCAGGAAGCGGCATCTACGGACTTCGGCGGCTGTTTACTGAGCATGTTTTTGGCCGCTGCTCGCAGAACGCAAATGCAGACTGAATTTACTCGTGGATTTAGACAATGCATCGGGATTTTAAGCGGAAAGAAACAGAACCACGGACTTTTACCTTGGATTTGAAAAGCCCTGTGATGTGGATACGAACAACTGGATTAATCTCCGTCAGACAGATTTATTTTAAGCTTCACCTGGACAGTGGACCTCGTCAGACTTCTTCGTCAGACATTCACGGTGAGTAAAAAGCTTGTTGGGGAGGGTTATTTAAACGTCAACATGCTCTGGAGTCTGGACGTTTCTCCAAGTGAGGATTTGACTCTTTCCGTTTAGTTTACAATGATGAAGTTCAGGCTGGAGCATTAGTTATGTGTTTATGACTGAGTCGATAACCTGGCTGCTCCGTCTCCTCCACAGAACGACGTTCTAGTAGGCTAGTTGAACTCTTGTCCATATCTTTCTTTCTGTTTTATAGCCAGTTGTAGCCTAAATAAACTAAGCTCAGAACGTGTCTTATGTTAAACAGAATTAACGTGCTTGACATGAGGCTTATTGGACTGACGTTCACGTCACTTGAAGCCAAAGCATACGAGCGCGTTTGAACATGGGTTTTAGACCCGACCCACCCGCACCCGACCCACTTCTTTAAATTGTGCTATCCGGCCCGAACCGCGGGCTGACCGCGGGTCCGCGGGTTACGGGTCGACCCGCGCATCACTAGTGTGTGAACCTTGTAATTATGCGCTTATCGCCCCCTCCTGGACAGTTAATGCTTCCATAAGTAAATACAAATAACTTTATTAGAAAAATAATTTGACTGATTAAAACAACCATATTTACTATTATTTAAAATGTGTAGACCTATTGAATGTAGTCATTAATTGGGAAAAAATTCCAAACAAAAATAGCCTAATCAAAATTAGAGTAAAAAAAAAAAAATCTGGCCCTCGCAATGTTTTTGTGAAAATATCTGGCCTCCACTAAAATTAATTGAAGATGACACCTGCATTAGGCTAACAACTGCTTTTCTGATGGTGATGGTATGTGAAATAGGCGTATATATTTCTTCATATAAGGCCTAAGAATATGTATATATTTTTTTTACTATTTAAACAATCGATTTTGATAAATGTATAGCTGACAGAGACTGTGCTATTTTAACCCTAACCCTTTTTTCACGTCAATGTGATAAACACCCGAATATCATTGGTTCAGTTTCAGTTTGTGTTTTCTTTTTATAATCATAAAATATGCACGGTTTATTTTTAATATGAGTATTTTTTAGGATTACTTTGGAGAGTGCGCAAAGCTTTGTACTCAGTTTCCCATGAACACTAGCGCGTCGTTCAGTCACATGATCACGTGCCCTTTCCAACATGGCTGGCGCTGTCACTGCTGAAGATTTCTCCTACTTACAGCTTCTTCTAAAGGTATGTTTCAAACTAATTTTATGTTTTTTGGGCACTCACAAAGACAATATTGTAATTCTTATGCTTTTATGTCGTGAACGACGTGTCGTTGCTGCCGTCAGACGGAGCTCTCAGTGCCACTCTAGCCTTCATGTGTTGTTGGACATAACTTTAGCTAGTTAACGTTAGATTTAGCGTTAGCTACATTACAACTGATGAGACAATGACAGTTTAATGATTGCCATTGCCAACCCAGTGTAAAACTAAAACAATGGGTGCTTGATTAGTGAATTTAAAAGGTACATAATAGCTACTAGTTTTTTATGTTAGCTAGTCAAAGCTAACTAGAAAGTTAACTTAACGTTAACTAGAAACAGGCTAAAATAGTAGAGTCGGTAGTTAACTTAAGTGTTAGAAGAAGGCATCTTAGTTTAGTTCAATATTTAGAAAAACGACTAGTTGATGGCGTGTTGAAATCACTCAAGAAAAAAATGCTAAAACAATATGAAATGAATGGACTGGCCATGATCCGTTGTGGTAATTACAAAAGTACGGAAGTGTGCATTTTTGCACGTTTCTTACGCATTACCATGGCAACCAGCTAGGACGGCAAAATAGCAAAGATATTTGATAGCCGTATTTGATAGTAGTGAACTAGAAAGGTATTTTTACGCGGTTAAAAAGCTAGGAGCCTTTAGACTAGACGCTAACAGAAAAGTAAATAATGTTGTGTTGTTGTTCTTTGCACGAAACGTGTCAGTAATCATGATTATTACCAACGTAGTTATGTTGTTGCTTTACATGACAAGCACATGACAGTTTGGCAGAGGAATGTCAAGACTTAAAGCCTCAAGCCTCTTAATAATCAGTTCTGATCCAGCTGACAGTTTTTTTCTATTCCTCCACTTTGTCCACCTTAAAATCTTAAAATAAAACATAAACTATCAACGTTCTGTGCATGTTAAAGATAAAAATCAGAGCTGTAACCCTTAACCATACTAGTTTTTGATGGTAACTAGTCAAAGCTAGAAACGTCTCAAGTGTATTGATCAGAACAGATATCTGCAGCAGTGTTAGTAATTAGACACACTTGGGACAAATCAGCATGACATTATATAAACTAGTAATGTCAAAGACCCCTACATTCAGGTTTTGACTACATGAATTTTACCTAGTTTCTTCTAAAACTACTGCAAATTACTCATGTGGACAGTAGGCAATGCTATTTAAACACAATAAAATCACAGTTCACTAGCAAAACAATTGAATATACATTGTGTTTAGTTCCTGTATTTTTTGTCTCTTGAAGGCTCCGTCCAAAGATGCGGTGAGAGAAGTGTGTGTCCACAGCCACAGAGGTCCAAGTCGACTCCTCACTGAAAACACAGCAACCAAGTTCAGCATTTCCTCCACTCAAGCTGCTCAGGTAACAAAAACACATCTGATAAGACATGTATATATGATTGAGAAAGACTGAACCGTTTATGATTAAAGTTGGGCAGTAGTGAGCAGCTGGTAGTTAAAGTGAAAAGGGCTACATTTAAGTTTTTAAGTCAGAAACCTTTTCTTCATTGAAAAAAAATTACTCCATTTACAGTAAACAAGAAGATATGCAATTCAACATCAACACCACACTAAAGTGCGTCTCAGTTATTGCCTGTTGTTAATATAAATAATACTTTATTAGTGTTTTAACCCATGAGGAGTTCTCTTGTTTTTTGTGTACGTTTCTTTTATCGAAGTCTCTCATCACAATCACAGTACTCTATATAATAACTTTTTTACATGAATGTTATGGATTTTTGTATTCATGTCCAAAACTAAGATCTTTTGAGAAGTTATCTGAACTCAAAAGTATAGTTTATTTAATTACAAGTAGTACAATTATGCATGAAGTCCTGTCCTTGGCCTTTGTGTGTCAGGTCTGGTCTCCCGACCTCTGTCCCCGTTTCTTCCAGGGTTGCCAGATTTTCAGAGGGCAGCAAGCTACCAAGCCTTTAAAAACAAGTCACTTCAGCTCCTCAATAAAAAACAAATTAAAATAATCAGTTATTTAAACATTATGTGTCACCCACAGCAGAACGAGAGCTACTAATTATGACATATCTTAAAACAGTATTTGATCACTAGTATGGACTTTAAAGAATGAAAATGTGCTAATAGTGCATATTTCTTTTATTAGTGAGCATACTTCTGTGAATCAAACCTGGAAAAATGGCAAAAAAATAACCTCGCCTCTCAAGAGCAAGCCCAAAAAAGCGCAACCCACAGTCGCTACAAAGAAGCAGACTTGGCAACTCTGGTTTCTGCTTGAAAAGCTTCTCTCCTGGTGGAAAGGCAAGGCCACCTAATTAACACTTATACAATAGAATAGGCACATCAGGGCATTTACATGGAGGCCATGAAAACCGGATAATTAGCGATTTAAAAGCTGTAAACAGTTTTTTTCGGAAAACCAAATGCCGCACGTGGTCCCGAATGATTGTAGTCTGATTTCAGACTCATCTAAACAGACAATCAGTCTGCAGCTGGACAAACGTAACTGAGCATGCTCCCAAATGCTGCCCACTTCACATTCCAGAAATAGATGTAACATATTTACCTCAAAAAAGCACCCTGCACAAAGTGGCACACAGCCGCATAATTAACTACAAGCCTTAACACTTCATGTCCCAAAAGACAAGTGTGTAAGTTTACAGACTTACATTTACTTGCATTACTGCAAATGCTTGTTAATAATAAACTATAATTACATACATCAACATAATGCAGCATGAATCATAGAGTAGTGAATCTGAGGCCGGCTCGTTCGCATGCACGAAGACATAACAATAACATGGAGCTGTCTTAACAACTGTGAGTGTCTACACAAATCAGTAAACTAGTCTGAAGCTGGTGCAATGTTTGTAACTGACACAAAACTAGAGGAAGACAAAACGAGACACAGAATGTGGATTTTTGCCTCAGATGTCTGGAATATTTTGACAAAGCTTCAAAACTGATTTAATAGAGATTGCATTGTGTTTTTTTTAATGTTTCCCTGTCTTCTGTGACTTTCGGTGCAATGAGACGCAGATTTTTGCCGTGAACATGATATAAAGGTCAGTACATTCTGCAGATGAGACGTTACTCTGGGCCAGTGATGTCATCATGGGAAAAAAAGTTGTGGATACAGTGTAACTGTGGAGACGATAAACCAGAGTTTTAAAATGTTTTCACTCTGGGACCTGGTTTCAGAAATGTTCGTTTTCAGTGTCCTGAAACTCCTGCTTCGTGGTGGTTTAGGTGAAATATTTGTTCTGAAACGCCTGATACCGCAGGACATGTCTTTGCAGGGTAATCGGTTTACTCTCTTGCATGTAAACTGGACCAAACTTGTCCAACTGGTTTGAGGATTTATTTTTTAGTCTAGCCTGATTTCCTTGATCATGTAAATGCAGTGAAAGGGATGCATTTACAATTGGTAAAAATTAAAATTTCATCTTATTATTCTGCTGTGTGACTCGTCTAAAACAGATGAGTTCTGCTTCAGTTGCACAGTAAATGTTAATATCTTCGTTGTTTTTTCTTGTTGCAGTTGGTGGAATCGCTGCACGCTCTTTCACGTCACGTCATTTTCCACAACCTCACGTCTCCGGAGCAAATCCTGGCTCTTTTTCCCGAATCGTTTCACTCCAGCCTCAAAAACCTCATCACCAAAATCCTGCTGGAAAACAGGTCTGTCTAGAATGACAAACTAACGTCTTACTGTATAGGTTTTTAAATGCTATAAAAATTGCCATAAAATCTGTCCATCTGTTTCAGTCCAACCTGGAGAACAGAAGCTCTCACTAATCAAAGTAAGTCACAACTTTGATCGGTGCCTGTTCAGTTACTTGTGAGTGTAAAGTGATAAATTGCACGTGTGTGTTTTAGTTTCTCTGCCGCAGCTGAAGGAGATGGACTGGAGAGTGGACCTCGTGACCAGCTCTGAGTCGGTCAGTCGAATGGCCGTCCCAACCTGCCTCCTGCAGCTTAAGGTTTGGACATTACTCACATTTAGAAACGGTATAATTAGGGATGGAAAAGACTTAGAAAACTTTGAAAATGCAGCTATCGAATCAAAAGGCCAGAATCGATCAGTTTAGCTCATGCAGCCACTGACTTATGACTTACACACAAACACTATATTATATGTACAGTATAATACGAATAGGCCTAATAATACAATAATAATAGCCACAAAAACAAAGCATTAACTTGTGCAAGACCTGACTGAATGTGCATTATTAACAACTGTTGAGTGGACCTATAAATATGACTGTTTACTGTTAAATTTAAATACAAGTTTTGAGCACTAACAACAGTGGCTTTGTTTTAAATGTAACTTATTATGGTTTCTTTTGTGTGTTAAGGTAAAAAAAATATATATTATATTGATAAACTAACAAATCGAAGAAAATCAAAAATTGTGGCTGCAAATTTTGAAGCTGAATCAAAACGTGACTTAAGTGAATCGTCCCATCCCTAGTAAATAATAAAAATAATAATAAACAAGGTTTGTACAGTCATGGAAAATTAAACATTTTCAGACTTTGAAAGTTTTGGAATTGTACTGGTTTTGGAAAAGTTTTGGAACATGACAACAAACAGGGCTTGAGTCTAACCCGTCATCTGTGAAATGAATATGTTTAAAAGTTATAACATATTAATGAAGGTAATGTGAAAGTTTTAGAAAAGTGGCCATCTTTGCTTTTATGCAGCACTACTATCTTCAGCTGAAGACGATTTTAGGCTTAAAAGATCTTTTGACACTCGTTATTATGCTAAATGTTTTCTGAGTTAGGACAAGTTATTTGTATGAAAAGTAGATGCTGACTATTTTATTTGTTCTTTTTGACTGACTGATCAGTTTTCAACTCCAAAGTTAACAAGGAAAGATCTATTGAGAGTTTAGGAAACTTTGTTTTAGGTGAGAGAAAATTGTAAACAAGCTTTTTGGTTATTTCTTATAACTAAATGATCATGGCATTTTTTATTCTACAAAACATAAACCTTACCAAACAAACCATAATCGCTAAAACTAAATCTGTGTAAATGTAATTTCGACAGTTGAATTTTACCTTTTAATATCAAATATTTTGAAGGAATGTTTATTATCTCTGAATTCTTCTTTCTAATAAAACTGGTTGGCTCATGCAGTTGTTTTATCGATAGTATTTAACTGATTATTTATTTATTTTTTTATCAACAGTCTTTACAACATTTTCTGTTGTATAAAACCGAGATCTTTAGCAACAAATACGATAATAATGCCACTAGTTCTCCACGTGTCTGGAGGTACCTCTGGATGTTCGCGTTACCCACGCCACTAAACATTTATGAGCGCTCTCCTCCAGGACTCTATATGTACATTTCCTCCGTAGTTTAAAGAGCTCAAAAGCCTAAATCTACGGCTAAAATAGAAAAAAAAGATGCTACAGTGTGAGAACAATTCAAATTGAGTTGTATATGACGGGTAAAAGTAGAAAACAGTGGTAGAAAAGCAGATAAATAGGCAGAGTTTAGCTTTTCTGACATTTATCACAGACTTTAAGCTGAACTCATGACATTTTACTCCTTAAAATTGTGTTTTGAGCACTTTCAATGTTATTTATGGAGCTGCAGATAAAGCAAACATGCAAGTGAATCTCTGTGCTGTTGCCGTGACAGAAAAAAATAACCTGTTTTACCATTTAAAGTTTATTTGTCTAATAGAAAAACTACAGAAATAAAGAATAAAAAAGCAAAGAATTACATTTTCTCTTTGTGTGTCCTCAGTCAGAATGTGCCTAACCTCTGTGCTCGATAGATAGATAAGGTCACCACTCTGTTAGTGTGAATAATTTAAGTTTGAAGACTTCTTTTTCTTTTGCACTTTTTCAGATGGAGGACTCATGTTGCCGTGGTGACGAGGCGGTCTCTACGTGACAGTGGAGCTCAGTCGAGAGTCCCTGGACACAATGTTGGACGGACTCGGGAGAATCCGGGACCAGCTGTCTGCGGTCGCCGGGAAATGAGAACTTTAAACTCAATTTTGGACTTTTAATAAGTTTTTCTGTTGATCATTTCATCATGTTTTATTACTGAACAATATTTGTATGAAAAAAGGACCAAACAAGACGCATTTTCTGTGAGAGAAGAAGGTTTTTCATTCTGGTAAAACAAGAAACAATAGATCTAATGCATTAGTCTTAACCAAATGTTTAATTACAAAACAAAACACATAAATAAGGCCACAATAATTCTTCATACTTCATAATAGTCACAATCTTAAAAAAACAAACTCAACTTTATGTAATTATAATAAGTAAGCAAAACAGTGGTTATCTGTGTCAAGATTAATGCTATTATTATTTAAAGGCTATATGACAGATTGTCACATTTTTCTGATTTGGATTTCTGATTTGGACTTTAGTGTGATCACAGCTGATGCAATTTAGGAATACACTGAGAAAATGAAAGCTGAAATTTACAGGAAGTAGTTTGAGTTGTAAAACAAAATCACAAATGTGTAGTGTTACAAGAGATTCTTATTTGTCAATACATTACGTCTGTATCGTGTGGATTTTGGCCCATAACAAAATATAAACTTCATCTAAACTTGATGAAAACAAGAAAAATGTTTAGTAAAATTAAGATTATCATGTTCACTATGTTTTACTGAAAAATGTGTTCTAACCTGTCATATGCACTTTAACAACTCTATTTTACTATGGCACATTTTAAAAAGGCAGATCAAATGGTAGCATGTTATCCATGTGTTATTCATTCATTCATGAATGAATAACTCAAGTTATGTAAGACAAGCCGTGTCTTTGTAGTAGTCAATACATGTATTTGCCTTTCTTCTTTCTTTTATGTGTTAATGCAAAGTTTCTCAACCTGGGGGTGACAAAATTTTATTTGAAAAGCCCCTGATGATGTGAAAAATGTATTTTCAAAATCTGGCTTCATAATAAAATATAAAAAAGTGCTGCGTTCCAACGTAAACATTGTGGCTACTGCTAACCTTTAGGCTAAACAAAAGTAACGTTAAATAACCTGTAACCAGTGTTTACATTGTTTTTGTGGGAGTTAAATTTCTCAGATTCACTCTTTGTGTTGATTGTTAATCTTGTATGTGAAGTGGGACTCCCTCGACCAGGTCCCAGTTCACAGGTAGTATTTATCAGTTCGAGTGGCTCCAGCATATTTTCATGTGGGAAGTGGGAAATATCCCAGCTGCCTGGAACGTACAATAAAAGCTGCTTCATCACTTTGAAGGTAGCCTACTTTTTTTATTTGGGCGGCACAAAGCCTATAGTTGTTGGTTTTGGGGGAGCAATTGAAAAAAGGTTAAGAACCATTTGTACCTACATTGCCACGTTCACATTTCCAGTTTAAATTTATATTTACTTGATGACTAACCATTTTTAGCCATTATCAGTGGCCTATAAAAAGCAAACCAGCCTGTTATGTTATTCCACTTGATTATTATTTTTCCTTGTTGCACACAGTCCATCGGTCACGTTGAAGGCACCACTGTGATCCCCTCCATGTCCAGCTCCACAGAGTGAACGCTGAAATCTCCCAGGCCCTGAAACGCATCACAACACAATGTTTTTAGTTAGATTTGAAAAATCTAACTAATTACGACTCAAACGCAGCACCAGTTGCACAAAAATAAAGCCGAAGTGGTGTACCGGTGTATTGTTGAGCGCGTTGATGACTTCCTCTCTCTGTCGGGGCAGTTTGGTCAGGACGTACATGAAGCCGCCTCCTCCTGCTCCAGCCAGACTCTGTCCCAGCACCAGCGGCCTCAGAGCCTCCATCATGAGACGCACAGAGGCCGGTTCACAGCCTGGAGCCATGAGCTTCTTTTGCTGCCACGAGCGATTCAGACACTCGCCCAGACCAGAAAGAGAGCCTGAGGAGAGAAACTGTATTATAACGATGTTTTCAGAGCAGAATTGCATCAAAAGGAATATCACAATGTCAAAATTTATGATGATTATTGCAAAACATCACAATTTAAAGATTATTCATGAGATTTTCCAGATTTGTGATGTCATATGTTGATTTCTGAGATCTTCAGCATAAATCATGTAGTTCACCACAGTTCTCACCGTCTAAACAGGCCTTGGCACAGTCTTCTGCGTTGGCCACCAGCTGCTGCACGTTCTGGACCATTCGAGGAAGACGACTGTACCAACTCCTCACTACATCCTGCAAAACACAACACGTGCAACCGTATTAACACAATACACTGTAAATTCAAAATCATATTTAAAAGCTGTCACGATAATTTTATCTAAACTTTATCAACTTACTATGAAAAAGATATATACATGGAACAATATGTTTAGATTCAATTGAGAAATATTTATGGCTCATTAAAACTGTTTTACATTCATTACAGTATTCACAAACAACTCAAATTAAAATAAAGCTTTAAAAATAACCAGTTAAACAACAGGAAAATTTAAGCTTCTCTTATTATACTTTTCACTGGCAGAATTTAGGATCACTTTCAGTTCAATTCTTTCATTCTTAATAAAATGTTATTGATTTTGTTTTTGAGGAAATTATTTGTTGGACAGCAGTTGAAATGTCTTAAATCTATAACTGCTGTTAGCATAAAACAACAATAGCAACAAAATTATATTTAAAAATTGTGCAAAAAAGCACATTTTGTTGCCAATATCCTTGAATTAGGCAAATAATATTTTTCTACGCCAGTGTCCTGAAAAAATTCATAGATGTAATTTAAAAAATATCTAAATTAGAGTGTCCTGAATACCATTTTTACAAAGATGTAAACAATCATAATTTTAAAGAACACGTTAAAGTGCAATGGGCAGTATTTCCAACCTTAAATAGCCTATGTATGTTTTTATGAAAGGTTTTATTTGGTCATTTTTGAGTAGGTGGTAAGCCGCTTGAAATTTTGAACTAAAAAAGTGTGCCGTGACTCTAAAAGGTTGGGAAACACTGTTCTAGTCCTACTGAAAAACAACAACACAGGTTGGGTAAGGTCTGTTATAAAGCTGGGCCAAAACATAAGTCTTAGTGGGTGAATAGTCTTGCTCGAATCATTCTGCTACTGTGTGCATTAATGAAAGAAAACATCATTTGGCAGTTGGATTGATTACTTGAGATTACCGGGACCCTAATAACCCCATCGTTAAACTCCTGATAATACTATAGTAATAAACTGAATAAACCTGGAGTAAGTTGCGAGCGAGGCGAGTCTTTCCGGTGTAGACCAATAGCAGGTGTTGTTCCAGCGAAACCAGGAAGTCGTGTGACAGACTGAGCTGCTGCACTCTGACCTGAAGGGGGAGCTGTGCTTGGGACCGGCCTACTTTAACCCCGCCCACCAAACCTCCAACCTGGTCCTGCCAACCTCCACCTGCAAAACACACACAAAACACAGGTAAAGAAACATATAACTCCATCAATAAAGTTGGCTGCATCTTCTATTAATTTTAACATTGTCATTAATTAATGATGATTAGTTCTTGTACAGTGCGATTTGCAAATGATCATAGACAGAAGAAAGTCAGAGCAGGTTGACAAAACTCCATGTTGACCAGAGAAGTGGATTGCTGCAGCTAATCAGACGAGTCAAGACTTTAATTAATTAAGCTACAAATATGCTTTGGCAATGGCATTGATTTGGGTTTGTATTTGTTTAACCATCTCAGAACAATTCCAAACCATTTATTCCGATTGTGTAGTAGTGTGAGGATAAATTTATGATTTAATAAAAAGCACAAACTTAAGTTGAATCAAGTTAACCGATGTTAAATAAGTTTTAATGTTAAATGAGTTTCTGATGTTTATCACAATTATATGAGAGAATTTGTTTATATCATTTGCTTCAATATGTTTTCACTATTTTATCAAGATCATATTGTTTGAATTATCAGTTTTAGTGGGCTTTATAATAAAATATAAGCATTTAGAAGGTGAAAAGTGAATTAGATTTCCAGACATAGAAGATTTGGAGCATAATTTAAACTCCTGTAAAGCCAATCTGGGCCACAAAATTATATGTTTTATTTTATTTTAATGATAGAAATCAACTTAGTTACCGCTGTTTTTTCACTTCTGTAATGTTCGCTGTAACAAATTTAGTCATGTTGTGCAAAAGATCTACATAATTCTCATCTACAACTTGTATGTATGTAATATTTGGGCAGTTTAGTGAGGCTAAACACGTGATCAGAGACTTACTACGCCTGCAGACGCATCCCAAACAGGCTCTCAAAAGTGGGAGACACCCAGAGGCGTTTAAGAGAAGCCCAGTGGGTGTGAACAGATGTTGATTGACAGCATGAAATATAAATAGTAAGCTGAGGTTTACAGCTGTGAGGCTGTGCAGCACAGGGGTAGTTGCTATGTGCACTTCAAAACTCCTTTTTTTATTTGTTTGTTTGCTTTTTTACTTTGCAGACATACTGTATGTATGAAACCTTTCCTTTACGGAAGCACATGAGCTCACGGGAACATTTCTACAATTGAAAATGAGAAAAAAAAGAAAACTCGAGTTTTGAACGTCGCTTCACCTGCTTATCCATCTGAGCCAAATAACTGATGAGATTATTGCCTAGCGAGTGACCGCTTTCCAACTCTCCACAGCTGCGACGTCAGGAGGAGTTTTTATATCCCACTTGGGTGGCTCGACTGTCACGTCACCTCAATATGACGTCAGCGTGTACTGAAAATGCACCGACAGCGTTTGACCATCGCGGCAGCACAGTCACTGTTTTTACACACAAAAACTGCAAAATGAGTGAGTTTGCACAAAAATATCCAAGAAAAGGTCCGGAAACAGTAGATAATTCAATTTTGACCCAAAACACACAGTTTGACAATAAAAAAAACTTGATTCTGCTTTTAGTTTCACTTTAAATTTCTGTAAAAAGTCTAAATACATACAGTATTTCTTTCATATAAAACTTGCCGGGACAGACCTGTGGTGAGGATCTGCTCCAGGTACAAAACATTGTGGATCAGAGAATCCGTGTCATAGGTCCGACCGGTGCATCTGTAAACTGCAGCCAACAGCGCCCCCGCCAGGATACTGCTGGTTCCTACAAGACAAAAATACTGGCATAAATACAGACTTACTTTTACTATTGAATAATCATTAATAAAGTTTCTGTACTTTCTAATGTCAAAACTGAAAACTTTGACCAAGCTTAATCCTGGCTAAAACTCAGAAGACAGATTTCCCCAGGAGAACAAATTATTCTACAAAACGTTTAGCTCTGTTGTGTTTTCAATGATCCGGCGTTTCTCACCGAGTCCGGAGCCGGTGGGGAGCGAGGACCAGCTGTGCAGCTCGATGCCTCCTCCCCAGAGCTGCATCAACTG
This sequence comes from Mugilogobius chulae, assembly GCA_038363315.1. NCBI lineage: Eukaryota > Metazoa > Chordata > Actinopteri > Gobiiformes > Gobiidae > Mugilogobius > Mugilogobius chulae. The sequence continues at coordinate 25,577,353 of CM076411.1, read as the reverse complement.
TGGCCCCAAAGCATCCTGGGAGGACAGAGACACCACACCACTGCAACACACACGGCCTTCAGCAAAGCACCTGGAAAGAAGGAATATTTTAAACCTGGACTTTCACATATTATCTTTAACAAAGCATCCGTTTCTCACCCGGAGCATGTGGTTGGCAATAATCCTTCAGATCCTCCAGGCTTTCACACAGCGTCTCCGTGGAAACGCCACTGTCCCGCCCCCGCTGTGACTGACCAATAGGAGGTGAGGTTCTCTGATGCGACGAGCCCGAGCACCAATCGGACGCTGCCCATCGACTTTCACGGCCACATTAGTCACAGAGCCGCCGTGTTCGAAGGCGATGGGTGGGAGTGTCGCTCCAGCCGCCTTAATATAAGTTTTATTATGAAAAATCATGAAATTAGAAGAAATCTACCGATTTTGCTACAGACTGAGGAGTGATATTAGCCACTGTTCAGAAATGCATCATGGGAGCAGTGGCGTAGCCAGAAATTTGATTTTGGGTGTGCCTCCAAAATGTATGTGACCGATATTGTAACATAATACAGTAATTAGGCCCCTTTTTCATAATTGTTTTGAAAGCAAAATGCACAGCTCCATCAACAGGTTTAAAAAGGTTTAGACAAATACAGAATATAGCTATTCTGGCCCAATTAGTTGAATTCTTTTTTAATATAAATAGTAAACTGTGAGTAGTATTGTATAGCATTGATACAAAGTTTGAGCACAAATTGACACTGTGGTCTGGGGCCTCCCCAAGAAAATTTTGAAAAAATTGGTGAAATTTCCTGTAATTTGGTGAGTTTTAGACTTGTTTTTCTAGATTCAGAAAACCTGAAATGAATAGTCTTATCTTTAAAATATCAGCAGGTCAGCACGATTGCATTTGGTGCCTCCTAGTGGTTGTTTGTAAGACAATAAATACAAGTCTCTTTACAGGATCCAATATATAACAGACTAAATAGTAGCTCTGAAGGCAGGAGGGTCTGAAAACCTGAAAACTAGATGTAATTTGCTTTAATCTGGGAGTATTTTAGATCAACAATGTGATATTTACATAATTAATTATGTGTTATTTTGTCCCACAATATGTTTACACTTCTCACCAATAGTCATATTGGTTTTTGTGCATTTCTATTTATATTTGGTGTATTTATCAGTGCCCCAGCCCTCTGTGTCCCTTGCTCTTCTTCGTATCCTACTATGCCCTGCTGTCTCTCTGGCTAACAGAAATACTAAGTCTGAACTTAGTCAGAACAGATAATCTGATGCATTGTGTGTTTCAAATAGGCACAATAAAACTAGGTAGGGGTGCGGCTGCTGTGTGAAGCACTTTGGAGACATCTGTCTGTGTATATATATAATATATTTATTTTTAATATATATAAATATATATATATAAATAAATAATCCATCCATTCATTCATACATCCATTCAAAAAAGTACTAGGAACTGAAAAAAAGTTGTAAAAGGCCTAATGACGTCTTCAAACGCACCTGCTAGATCCAGTCGAGCGGGACAGTGCACCTCCTGCCACTCCTCCAGAGCCGGGAGAGCTCCTTGTCCAATAGAAATGAACCTCTGCGATGACATCACAGCCTGACGGAGCAGCACCTGCCCCGCCCCTTCATAATGACGAGCGGCCCGCACCAATAGGTCTGGCCTGTAGGGGGAGCAATGACACCATCATTCTGTGTTTAGTTATAAAGTACAATGTTAATAAATTACGATCAAAGGCACAGAAGAGAAAGATTTTAGTAAAGGAAATTAAGCATTTCGTTTTCTTTGTGCACTTTTGTCATGTAACAGAATACTCTGTAAGGTTTTGTAATTTGTTTTGTGAAGTTAAAGCCCCCTTTTTATCATTAAAAAAAGAAAAATCTGTTTTGTCCGACAAATAGACAAAGATCTATTCGGGTGGAAACAGTTGACAGTTCTCGTTTATGTCTACAGCTTTGAATGCTTTAAAATCCAAAAAGTGCCCTTATCTATGTTTAACACTACGAAGTGAGAACGTTTGGTGTTCCACTAAAAATAAAATATACCATTTTCATTAACTGAACTGTAGAGGCGGAAAATATTTACAAAATCTAAAATACCACATTTTGAAGTAGCCTAGCCCAGACTATAAACTAGCAAAAATATACCAGCAACAGGTTTAAATGTCAGATGAGGTTGAGACACTGAGGTAAACTGAGAGAGACAGAGAGAGAGAGAGAGAGAGAGGAGAGAAAGAGAGAGAGAGAGAAAAAGAAAGAGGAGAGAGAGAGGGAGGAAAGAGGACAGAGATAAGAGAAAAAGGAGACAGAGAAGAGAGAGAAAAAGAAGAGAGAGATGGAGAGGAGAAAGAGGAATGAGAGAAAGTAGAGAGACAGATAGAGAGAGAGATAGAAAGTAGGAGAAAGAGGAGAGAGAGAAAGAAGAAAGAGAGGAAAGAAAGTAGAGATAGATGATAGAGAGAGAGAAAAGAGAAGAGAGCCATGGAGAGAGGGAAGAGATAGAGAGAGAGAAAGGAAAGCGAGAGAGAGGAGAGAGAGAAAATAAGAAAGATAAAAGGAAGGAGGAGAGAAGTAGCAGAGATGGATAGAAGCGAAAAAGAGAAAGAGAGGAGCGAAAGAGAGAGAGAGAGGAGAAAGAAGAAAGAGAGGAAAGACTTTATGCTACTTGAGAGACTACATACTGTTAACAGATTAAACATGTGTGAAATAGATTTTTAGAAAGTACGGTACATATAAAGTACAAGTTATTAATTTAAAAACTCTGGTTTCTTGCACACAATCCATTTGTCACATTTATACCATCACATAGAAGTTCACCAGAAAAAGTAGTTCTAAAATTGTGCTTACAGTCAAAACATTCATATAACACTAGTGATGTGCTATGACTAAGCTAGCAGTCATGTAGACCTATCCCTCGTTCACTGTTAAAAATCAGACACTGCAGTTAAGAAACACATGTAGACAAAAACCGTTGCTGTAAATACAAGTCCTTTTCACCTGCAGAGCCACTTGTCTCTCTGCTGGGTTAAAGCCTGGACGCCCCGGCTCAGGTCTCCCTCCTCCAGCAGAGCGTACGCAGACCTCCAGGCCTCGTTTGCAGCAGGACCACTCCTCAGGCCTCCTTTTCCTCCGGCCATGACCACCAACACGTCTGCGATACAGGAGAGACATCGCGCCGACACGCCCAGTTCTGCTCCGGGACACTGCGGGTCCATCTCTGCACCACCACACAAGCAACTGCAGACAGCAAACATTTAGTTAGGGTTAAAGATTGTAAATGAATCGCTCAAAACACAGACTACTAAAAGTCCACAACTAATCTTTAATAATACATTTTAAAAGGTAGTCATAGTTGCTAAATCAGCTTCTTCATTGAAAAACAAATAAATAATAATAAAAAAAACAACACAATTGAACATTTTATAATATTTAGATAAAAATATAGCTCATAATTGAGGAGAGGTAATATTCAAAGTTTTTTGTATGTTCCTGCATGGTTCATGCATGTTGGAGCAATCTGCAGTAGATCTCGATTGATGTGAAAAGATCTCAGGACTCCCGTTTATTGGCTCAATTGTGTCAATAAAAATCAAAGTGTAGATTATGTTTATGACCACATTTGGATGTAAGACTAATTTAGCTTTTTGTTAGCCTGGTTCATGTTACAACATTAAAAACACTGTGTCTTGAGATGCAAAAGCCTTTATACACTTAGAGAACCACTGCTTTAGATTTTAAGGAGCTCAACATGTTCGATCGCTCTGATCCGGAAGTAAATTCCCATTGTAAAGTGCTATAGACTTTTCGAAAAATTCAAATATTAAGAGTTTAAAGATATATCGCGGGCTAACTAGCTTGTCCTAACTCAGATCCACAGCGCGGTTGTTTTCAATCTAAAAAGCAAATTTATAACTTAAAATTTGCAAATGTCTTAAAACTTGTAGTTTAAAAAGCTGCAGAAACGGATTTAAACAAAAATGTAGGTCTTACGCTTATGACTCACCACAGAGCTGATTAGCCTAAGATGTTTTCAAATTTTAATATCTTTTTTTTTTTTTTTTTTTCAAACCCTTATGGTGATTTAACATGGGAGCAGGTTTGCAGAAGCCACTGTGAGCTCCACAGGGTGTCCAACCTAGGGATCAAAAGCTAATCTTTAGTCAAAATTTGTGGCCCATCAGCTTCCTACAGAGTTTTTGCAAAATTCTACCAACCTGACCTTACATCGGGTATGTGGTGTTTCAAATAGTTTCTGGATCTTCTGACTCACTGTTGTCCAGAGTTTCAAGCAGCGCCCCCTGTTGTCCTCCCATCACAGCGGCTCTAAAACAGGGAAGTAAACACGCATCACTCCGACCAATCAGAGCGTCCCTGACTCTCCTCCGCCCCGACAGAAACAGCAGCTCCTCCCTCCAGCGTAGCTCCGCCTCTTGATGAGTCAATGACATCACTTCCTTCAGAGACAGCCTCCAAGCCTCTCTCCAACTCTGAAGTCCACTGACTCCGCCCCTGAGGAGCCAAGACACGCCCCCTTCCAGCCCTGCCACACCTGCCCTGGGGCGGAGGACCGGGAACAGCCGAGCCCCGAGCAAACACGCTGCTCGCCATGACACCACAGCTCCTCCGGCCTAAACACACAAAACACCTGGATATATTAAAGGTGCTGGCGACGGGCTACTATTTTAGCAATGACCAAAAAATGAAGTTAACTGTGGCATAGATAACATATGAAAACTTAGCCATTATCTATTTAGAAGTGGATACAATTGGACATCGAGAGATAGTAGAAATAACCCTGTATTAAATAAAATTTGAGTAATAAAGCATCATTTGTATGATTCTAAAATTTTTGGCGAGCTACTTGAAGAGTAGTGGCAAGCTACTGGTAGTTCCTGAACTACAGGACGGAAACCCCTGGTCTAGGATACTACATTTTAGGCTTAAGTATTCTGTCCATAGCGCCCTGGACTTGTGTGTCCAGCCTTACAGGAAGTTTTCAGAACAATGGGTAATGGGAGTGCTTTTAATGCTTCGACCAATGCCTCGTTGTGCTCACTGACGCATATAAATGTTGTCTGCGTCTATCGCTCTGAAGAGACTATAACCAATTTTTTAACTATAAAATGAATCTTTTAGGTTAAAAGTTAGTCCACAATGTCCTGACTACATCTGATGATGTCTTGTTTGTTCATCAAACTCCACTAAGTTCGCCTGGCTTGGCTCTGTGCACAGAAGTCAGTTGATGTATTTATTTTCAAAAATGCTAACTTCCTGCTGGCATATTAATTTCCTGTTTAGTTCATTTCTATGATGTTTTTATTGCCTCAGCCTAAAATGAAAAATACTTTAAGATCGGACAGTGAACAGTGAGTTGTTGGTGGTTTTCTCTGAGAACATGTTAAATACTTTACAAATGAGACTTTTTTCACTAAGGACCTAAAGTGTGTTTTTGTATAAAGATGTGTCAATGTTAATGCTACAGTCTGACAATTGAATAAACCTTTTACAAGTCATTGTATTGTAAAGTATTTAACCTGTTTTCAGAGAAAACCACCAACAACTCACTGTTCCCCGCCCGATTTTTAAGTATTTTTTCATTTTAGACTGAGGCAGTGAAACCCCATAGAAATGAACTAAACAGGAAATGAACATGCCAACAGGAAGTAGCATTTTTTAAATAAATAAGTCAACTGACTTCGTTACACAGAACCAATAACAAGAAAACAAGACGTATTAGATGTAGTCAGACATTGTGGACTAATCTTCCCCTAAATAGATACATTTTATAGTACAAAAATTGGTCTCAGGCTTTTCAGACAACATTTACATACGTCAATAGACACAACTGAGGCATTGGTCAAAGCACTAAAGCACTCCCATTATGCATTGTTCTAAAACACATCACTTAGTTTCATTTGTTTATATTTAGTGGCCATACCTGCTTGTCAAAGCCTTATCTCGTCAGATCTCAGAAGCTAAGCAAGTTAGAGCCTGGTTAGTACTTGGATGGGAGACCACTGGAATACCAGGTGCTTTTTGGTTGTGTCCTTGGGCAAGACACTTTCACCTTGCCTTAGTGTCTGTGTACGCTGGGTAAGTGGATCCCTGATTGTAAAGAGCTTTGGGTGCCTTGAAAGGTGGAAAGCACTATATAAATAGACCATTTGTTGAAGTAACTTACTTTATTCCTGTTCGGTTGAAAAAGACATTCCAGCTTTGGTTTAAGAATAAGGCACAGCTGTCTTCACTAGAAACCTGAGAGAGGAAAATAGTTTAATGCATACGTTATTACAAAGAATAAGCTATAATAAGCCAATAACTTTATTTTTTTACATAAATAATATAAGTGCAGGACAGGTCAAGCCACAAGAGAAGCTTTAGGGCTGTAGTCGAATAAAAACATGTCCCATCGACCAATTAGTCGACTAAAAAGGGGACACAATAAAAGCTCTGAAGCTATAAAAGCATTTTTTGATTATGACTTACATGAAGGGACTCAGCCCTGCTTCCTGTAGTTTTCAACAATTACTTGTCATTTTCCGTCACAAACTCAAACTTATGTAAACCTATGATAAATATTTATTTGAAGAATTGTCGGAGCAAACTTTGTCAGAAACTGTGAGACTCTGCCATTTGGACTTTTAAGTTTACCTACTGTATCTACCACCCAAATAAACTGGCCTCAACTCCATAATAACAATAATAATAATAATATTACATTTCTACTCAAATCCCATCCCAGCTCATTTTACCTCTAAGTTGTCTTCTGCTCCAAAAACAGTGTAAACATTCAGCTTGAGCTCTCCCAGGACGATCCGATGTCCCTGGATGATGATGTCACGAGCCAGCGCCAAACGTCCGATTGTGGACGACGAGGACAGCTCCAGTCCGACAGTAAGCAGCCGGCCGGGACGTGAACAGGACCCTGGGGACAAAGGATGTTAAACAGGGTTTGTACAGATTTAACTTCAGGTTTTTCCTGATTTTTTCATGACTTCTCCAAAACACTTCCCAACTTTTTGTTGACCTTGACCTGATGTATGTTAATACATTTTAGTCAACAACCGTCTTTCATTAACTGATTAAGACCAAAACACACAGTTTTTATGGGTTTTTAGACATAAAAAATTGAAATGATGAATTCCAAAGGATTTGGATTATAAAATAATTCAGTGAATTTATTCCAGTTTCAACAAAAGTGCAAAATCTTTCAGATTAATAAAGTAAGATGTTTTTCCCCATCTTAACAAAGTATTTTATTCATTTTTTTCAGCCTTTCCATAAACAAAATAAAATCGCTTTAAAGTTTCCTCAAAGTTTGGCCACCACAAGTTTTTACTGACAAGATTCAATGTCTCACTCTGTAATTCTGACCTGTAGGTGGCAGTGTTGTACGACAGCTCCAGAGTCGACAGAAACGTCTCCGTCCAAAACACTGTTGATCACTGCAGCTCCGTCACTGATCAGGCTCTCCGTCTGTGAACGCAAAATAATGTACAGTTCAGCGCTGCAACGAGTTAATCCATCAATCGTCAAATAATCGTTAGCTGGTCTATTAAGGTTCCCAAACATACATGAACTAAAAAAAATAACTCTCATTGAGCAGCAACGACATAGAAAATGTGTTAGTGTATGCCTTTAGAAGAAAAAAACAATCTGAAGTAAGTCAGTGTTTATACTAAACAAAACATTTATCTTGATTTGAGTAAATGTGACTAAAGTAGAGTGATTCTAAATATTCTAAATATTAAATCTGTCAATAGAAGTAGATAGTAATGCGATTATTTCACATACAATAGCATGTTTTGCTAATTTCAAATGAGAAAAATGCTTGTCCTTCTCCATTTTTTAGTAAACCATATATTTTTATAATAATTCCATCAACAAATCTTATTTTAAGACAGTAAAACTATGCCAAAGTAGTTTTAATTCAATCAGTTATGAAGTCATGATATACTTTAAGACGTTTTTGGATAATTTTATTTGCCAGTGTTTGATAGAAAAACAATTTTGTCTGCAAAACGTCCTCAAACAATAATACTTTGTCTGGATCAAAATCTTGTAGTCAAGTGACTTTTGCGTTCTAAACAGCTAATCAATTAATCGAAAGAACAAACACCCAACTGATCAATTACCAAAATAATGATTAGCTGCAGCACAAGTACAGTTAATGTTTACCACAGTTCACACAGGTATTAACAGCTATGCCAAACTTTTTTTTGACAATATTGTCAGTGTGCATTAGTGTGTGTTTTAGTAATTATGTTTGTATTCTTGTGTAGTTCTAGCGTTACCTGGATGTGAGACAAAGTGTTCTTGTTGGTGGAGTTGGAGCTCAGCCTCTGAATGTGATCTTTCCCAGACAAAGTCAAGTAGTCGTAGTTTCCTCCAGGAACATAAACTGTAAGACAAGAAGTAGCTTCATTTAATGTTTGTTTTTATTAGTATTATAGGAGCACAAGTGTCTTCAGTTCACTGGGTCTTACAAGAGTGTGCTTTGCTTTGCCTGGAATGTCCCACAGTATGACATCTTAAAGGTTGTGTGGAGGATTTTCAAAAATTGTTTGTTGTCAGTCTTGGTGAAAAACAGTTGTATAGATTTGTAGCAGCCTTGTACTTATGCTAAAAAATATATATATATATACTGTATATATATAAAAATATATAAACTGTGGACATGATGAGGCCAGTAAAACATTGACCAATAGATAACGAGGCACCTCGTTATCTATTGGCCTGTTAACCTGTCAAGCAAACCCTCAGTGTTCCTAAGTAACTCATTGGCCCAGAGAAGGGCGTGGCCCTGGGAGGGAAACACATGTGCATCATTTGAAAAACAGTATGCAGCTGTTGGATTCGAAAAATCCTCCATACAACCTTTAAATATATCTTTCTTTCTTTTTTTTTTTTATTACAGTTGTGTGTAGCTTTATAATGTCTTAATCTAATACTTTCTCCATAGCACCAAAAGTTATATCTTTATTTATTCCTATTCTGAAGATTCTTGTTAAGTGTTTTTTTACCTAAAGTGAGTGAAGTGCCTCTCAGTATCCTCCACAGCTCTGTGCGTCCGCCTCTCACCAGCGCCCCCGACTGTCCGGAAACAGAACTGCAGCCCTCTCTCTCCTCATTCACAAACTGATGCTGGGTTTGATCTGAGCAAAGGCACTTCAAAATGTCCAGAAAGAGAGAGACCTGAAGAAAAAAACAGGACAAAGAATTTTTTTTGTAATTATTCAGTACATATGGATACCTGAAACTTTAGTCTGGAGAATCTGGAGAATAACTAAACAATGCATAATATTCCTTTCAAATTAAAACGGACCTAAAACACAACATTTGTAAGTAAGTCACAAGTTCACATTAATACATTTAAAACACAAGCACTGTGTGATAGAATCCCTTTGCCTTTGTAGTAAAAAAAAAAAAGAAAAAAATGTTAAAAGAAACCAGATCAGGCCGTTTGGTTTCTGTCTGGAGAGAGTTCCATGAAGCGGGAGCAAAGAAACTAAAAGCTGTTTTCCCAGCCCGGTTTATACAATCACTGGTACAGAGTTGAGTCTGGAATTTATCACAAAACAGTCTGAAATGTCTTGGTTTAGAATTGCACACTTAAAAGTTTTAATTGAAACAGAAAAATTTGACAAACTTTGTACTAAGTCGTCCCAACACAGTCTCACAAGAGTGTGTGTATATAGAGGGATTTTCGATCGATGTCACTTTCCGTTCTACTGCGCATGCTCATGCAGAAAGAGCCCCTCTCCATCTGCTTACCTGGGGAAACTTCTTTGAATAAAACAATGAAAAGGGACGTTTGTCGTAGTTTTTTCACTCACCTGAATGTAACTTTTATGGGTCGTAGGGTTGATTTAATTCACAAATGTTGATTTAGAAGCATAACTTTTGTTTTCACATAGTGATAAACTCTTGTAGTTAGCTGACACAGTATTTTTCGACTTGTTCACTGTGGCTCTTTCTGCAGGTCGAGTACTGTACGTGAGCATCGCTCATGTTGATGAACAAAAAATCCCTCTATACCGCGACACATAAATGTGTATGATGAGCACGATTTCACGCCTTTTTTGCGTATATATGTTACGCCGTATATATTGCACAATACGAAAAAGCATAAAATACACACTTTTTGGTTGAAGCCATGTGGCACATTTTCTTTAGGTAGTAAGTCAGGCTTCAACTTACTAAAATGTGTAGGTTTAGGTCTGGAGCTTGGGGCAGGTTAAAATTAGGATGAGGATTTTGTTAATATTTGTAAATAATTAACACATCTTTAAAACCAACACAGTAATTAACTGGGGCTACAGCGCGTGTCATATTTACGTAAAAAGGTGTGAAATTGTGCTAATCATACAATATTGACTGGTCCTGTTATGTTGTGGTATAAACACTTTTTGTGAGATCGAGTTGGTCCACCATGTTAAACAATCTGTGTCTAATATCACTAACGTCTTTCGTTGTCTTTGATCTCTTTGTCTTGTGTTCTGTGTTCTTCATCCAGCTCCAAACTGAACAATTAAGAGGTTAAATGTGATTGTTTTGTCGTCTGTGGTGACCTGCAGTGGTGGAGCTCCAGAGTCCAGGCCGAGGTAGGTGCATCCGTCCAGAGGCGGAGTCACGTGGGTCTGCAGCAGCTTCTCCGAAACAGACGACTGAAGAAAACTGGACCAGAAACCTGCAGAAAAAAAAAAAAACACAATCAGCTTTGAGTGGCAAAAATGCATGAGTAAATGAAGAGAAAGAGCTTTGTTTTGTGTAGAAACTCAAAGTAACTAAAAGAGGAACAAGCAACTTCAGTCTGATAAAAATAAACAACACACAGAAAGTACAGAAGAAGGTAAAAGTAAAATGTATTTCACAAACCATGGGCACTTTTCCATCAGACATCACGGCTTGTTGAATCTGCTCTCTTGTTCCTTTGTAAATTATGTCTCTAACGTTACCCTGGAGAGAAAAACAAGAATAATGTATGAAAACTAAATTAAATCTATTATATTGTGCATTTACCTGTTCATCTGATAAATAAACTCCATGATTTGCTGCGTAAGGGACTTCTCCGGGTAACGCCAACACTCGCACACCAGAGAAACCCTCCCAGGACAGAGCTGACAACACAAAGTTATAATTTAGACACTTGATTAAACTTTGGAGGCACATTTCACTAAATAATTAATCTATAAAAACAGTGAGAATAAGACTTAGGTAGTTTCTGCAAAAGCATATTACATTATAGTAAATATATTAGAAAAGTATCAACATATACTTAAAAAAAATTATTTGCCAAAAAATATAAATGAAACCAAGCCCAGTGATGAAAGATGGCCACTGTTTTGTGTTCATGCCTGCGCTCAGTGGTGCATTGTTGCGAGTTAGCTAGCCGTGTCAGTGCCCACTTTGTTTAGTGCAATTACACATGCGCAGGCCAAAATTACACCTTTTAAAACCAAAATTAGTGTGTACAGTTAATATTATTTGTTTATATTGCTATTTATTTATCGTCTGTCTTTAAATCAAATTTTAAAACTAATAAAAACAATGTAGGAGAAGCAAAGCGAAAGGTACAAAGTGTGGTTCTGGTACGAAGAGGGCAATAACACTTTGTCCACCGAACATGTTTCTCACATGGAAGTGCGTCAGTAACACGTGACCCAAGCTGACCAATCAGAGCGGGAGCTACGGAACTCATCAGTGAAAGATCGTCCTGGGTCCGGAAGTAAATTGCCTAGTGCCCTAAGCTTTGAGAAAAATTCAAATATTAAGAATTTTAAGACACTTCTATAACTGTGTCTTTAAACTCACATCTATAAAAATGCACATCTATAACTTAAATTTCGATAAAATGTCTTAAAAACTTTGTAGTTTATAAAGCTGTAGAAATGGATTTTAAACCACAGAGCAGAAAACAGAGGACGTTTTCAAACTTTGAATATCTTTTTTTTTTCAAACCGCTATGGAGATTCAACATGAGAGGCGGAGCTTGTTGAACCAGGAAGTGGGCGGTCACTGTTGAGCTCCATAGACGACAATAAAGATTAAAACGATATTTTTAACAAAACTTAAGTCTTTTGAACCGAGAAAAAGTTCATAATAATTTAAAAGATTTGTCACAAAATTCGACCTATGGAAAAAATGCTTTCTAGACAGTTTTCGCTGCAATACCAACTGAACGGTCATTACTTACAACTCGAGACAGGATTAAGCTAGCAATAGCCTATCCGGATTTTGAATAGATCCATAAGTTAAACTCACTAAAGTCTGGAGGTATACTGAGCATCATGTCTGTGCTACAAACCCAAACTCCAGGAGGAGAACCTGGACAGATCTGAGAAAAAAACAACAAATTTGTGATAATCTGAATATAATTTATATGAATTGCCACAGTAATAAAGAGTGTGGAGACCTGTTTGGTGAGACGGTCCAGCAGCATGTCGAGGCAGCAGACTGGAGCCTGGACTTCATGATCTGGATTCTCTACGGGGATCCAACAAAACGCTCTGCAACACGAGCTCCAGGGGAAATCTCTGCCCTGAGGAAAAACACAACGTGATACAACAGTTATGTGAGATGGATCAGTAATAATCTACAGAGGCTTATATACAGTATACTCCAAAACAACATCAGTTCTTACTTTACATGAGACTTTTTGTTTTGTTTTTTAAATAAGGTTGTTTAATTAATTAGGATTGTATCTGAGGCATGACTCGTTAGAATGTTCATGCACCAGGTAAAAGGTTTTGTGGTTCAGTCCCTGCATGGATCAGTGCATGACCAAGAAACTTTAGTCAGTGAAAATATAAATAATGTTGGTGTGAGTGGTTGTGGTTATCAGAGGAGCTGCAGATTGACAGCCTTGGTTAAATGACAAACTTTCTGTAAATGCTTTCATTACCATTTATGTAGCAGACAGTTAAATGAAAATGTTGAAAAGTAGGTCTCTTTAGCAAAGGCAACCACAGATATTTGAGTGTATGATGCTCTAAACACACCGCAGATGCATTGTTGAGCACAAGTGACGACCCAACCGGCAGCGCAAAACACATTCCAAGAGTATTTTTTTTCCACTCGAGGCTCGCACAGTGAAACGTTTAAGTTGTATTACATAGAAAATATTATTGTACTGATGCATTTTAAAGACTACAGCAGCACTACAAACGTGTGATGGCCTAAATGATCAAACATAAGAAAGAAAACTTGCAGAGGATTGACAATGATTTTGCAACTCGGCAGTCAAGAGCGTGCACTCCTGCTGGTGTTAGAAGTCTGTTTGAGGGTAAAAGAAACTATTGATCAAAACAATTTATCTTTTATAGCCTACACTCAAGCAACGCTGTCTGAATGTACTGTCTATTGAGAAAACTCACTGTGTGCAGGATGAGAACATGAGCGTCATCCAGGACGTCTGCTGTCACCACCTGGAATTTGCATCAGAAACACACAGAGCATCTTTGTTATTATTGATGTAAGGTTTTCTATTTTAGACTCTGGGTTAGTTCCAGTCTAGAGCAATAGAAATGTTTTGTTACACCGTAGTCTCTCAAAAATCAATAAGAAACACTGCAATCAGGCAAAGAGAATAGTGTCATTTTCCACCTAAAATCATGTTTGTGTTTTGTTGTCACTGACCGTGTGTCCGGCTCTGTTACTCAGATGTTCAGCCGCCACCAGCAGAGCGTTCAGAGTGGCTCCTCCGCTGCCCAAAGGCTCCTGACGATCTCGAACTGTTAAAACTAAAGCTCCAGGAGACAAAGACCCGCGCCGCTGCCTCAACTCCAGCTCTACAACACACAAACATGTTTATAAACTATAGTCACTAACTTCTCTGTCAAGACATGAACAGTTTCTCTAGGGCTGGGCAAAGTATTGTGATGTAATTGTGAGTGAACTGCTGCTTATTTTTCTTTCAGTTGTGAAGAAGACATTTCCCAAACAGGGGTATGTGGACGCCCGGGGGCACTTGGAAAGATTGCATTGTACAGTAATTACCACACTTAACAATTTAAATACATAATGTTTTACATGTTAAGTGGCAATTTCTTGACATTGGAATGATTAAAACAATAAAATGCAATAGATATAGCTGAAGATATATGAGTTAAGATAAAATAACATGGCATATGGGGTTCTCTGTGTGTGAGATCATGATTGGTAGGTACCGTAATGGAAGTTTTTCAATATGTACTGTATGTCTTATTAAGAAAGAATTCTGTGATGGGTTTAAACTGGTTGTGTTGATTGACGCCCTGCAGGGAGTTGTCGCCACCCAAGAAACCTTTTGTTTGCTGGTAGCTCCCCCAAACTGTAATAGTTGTTTAACACCTGAGAGAGATCAACTGTTGCCTGCATTGATATGTATGAAGCTGTGTCATTTGGGTATAAAGGGGATATCAGAGAAAGTTAGGGGGGCACAGACAACAGGCAGACACACACTCAGAAGGAAGAAGAACAGACACAGAGTAACCCTTGGACATTTTGGGAAGATGGGTTGATGCTGCAGACTGGCCATGCCTGGCCAGGTCTGCTTTGTCTGTATTCTGCTCTGTCTGTATCCTGTAATAGAAGAATACACTGCCTCCTATTTTATATCTCAACAAGCTCGGACATTGGATTATTATTTATTATTCTCATCAAGCCATTTACATCCTTTTCCATAATGATATACGGAGAAGAAGAGAAATAGTTTCCACAACAGTCCTCAAGATGAAAAAGGTTGAGATTTTTGCTTTCCATTTGTTCTAATTGGCCTGTGATGGATGATTGAAAGATTATCTTTTCGATTAAACTTTGTCTGCCAAAGGACATCAAAAAAGGTTTTCAAAAAAAGACCATTTATCATCTCTTCTTAAAAAAAATGTTTTAATGTAAAACAAAATCAGGTTTGGTCCTTTAGCACCTTCAAAGAAAAACGCTGCTAGAGATCGACCGATGTGGGTTTTTGTTTGATACCAATATTTCAAAACTGTCAGCCGACGCTAAAGTAAATGGTAAATTTTCTTATTTTAGTTTAAAAAGCATCGCTGGGGTGAGATCGTGTAACCAAAAAAAACTTCCACTTAAACTAACATATACCACGGATGACACTCAATTATATTTTGGTCCAACAAACAATCATTTCAAAGAGTCATGAAAGACACTCCTTAGCACTTACTAAAGCTTGGGCTGTAGCCAAAGTCATAGAACAAGAATAAAACTTAAAGACATGTTAATGATCAAATCAAAACTGCAGACTTAAGAATGAAGAGAGATCATTTCTCTCCAAACCAACTAAGAGATGAGTTGATCACTGTGACTGCAGCTTTCCTACAGAAGCAAAGTCCAAACAACTGCCTCAACTGAGGCCAACAACTAATATGGCCAATTTACAAAACAACAACAATAACAAATAAATATTGGTCAAAAAATATCGTCCGGCCAATATATCAATTTATTTCAGCTCTAAATTTTAAATAAGAGCTACCTAAACTAGACTATATGGATGCTCTGTAGAGGCAAATAATGAAGTACAGAGTAGTGTTTCTCAAGCTGTGGTACGTCTACTCAGGGTCCTCTACAGTTTGAGTGTTTGCTTTATTTAGACAGAATTCTGTTTGTGTTTTTATCTTGCTCTGAGTTCATTTGCACTGACGGCGTTGTTCATGGTTTACACTTCTTTCAGGAACGTTTTTGTCCAATTTTAAACCATTATTGTTCTTCATTAGGCCTGATTTAGTCAAAGTCTTGATCAGACAGCACTTAAAATATCATCTTAAATGGTACTTTGATTAGTAAAGTTTGAGAAACTACTGGTCTAAAGAGTGAGCAGAACCTTAACTAATAACTACAAATCTGAGTCTTTTGTAATAGGAAAGCAGGAAAAGCAGGAAACTTCAGTCTGTTTTCAGTAAAAGGGAAGGAAAGAGAAGAACATCTGAAAACAACTTAAAACAAACCTATTAATGAACCTTTTAATGTTATGTGTCTAAACCAAATTCAATTGATAAGACTTTTCGCAAAATAAAGCATGTTTCTTGTTCTGCTTTTAGAACATTGAGCTGCTGTTGGAATGTTGTTTCCTCATTGTTATCTTCACTTTACTGTAAGAATAAATTGTCTGGCCCTAATCTCCGCCCACATTTCTAATAAAAACTTGAAAAATTCACAATCTTGACTTGCTCTTATTATTTATGTTGAAAGTCAATATTCATGTCAGATAAAATGCATAGATTTTCATTCATTCACAGACTGTACCAACTTTTCTCAAGATAAATGGTTCTTTATCATAATTATTTGGGCATAAAAACGTACCTCTCTGAAAAGAATAAACGCTGTCTTTATGTTGACACGTGAGGACCACAACTGTCCATCTGAAATCACTAAGAGAACTGGACATTTTGGTTGTATTTTAGGAAGAATCAATCAATTAATATTCTTCACATCGTTTAAATCTTCACCAACAACGAACTAACTCGTAAGAAACTAAAACTACGTGTAAACCGCAGATTAAAACTCGAACATTTTACCACGCAATTTGATAAAAATGTTACTAAAGTCGGCGTAAGCGTGTTCAAACGAAACACTTCCGTAAACAAAGAGAAGACGTCTTCGTCTTCTTCAGTCTGAGTGTAGAAGCGGCTCACCTCGATGCTGCCCCCGCGAGGTCAGATCGTGAACGAACGTCGTCATAGTAACAAAAACGCATTTAATTCCATAGTATTTTTGATTATTATGATTATCTTAGACTGTAACATGTAGTTTCTCATCAAACTAGATAAACATCTTTTATTTAATATATTCATTTTATATATTGTGTAAAAACATTAATTTAATAAGGGGTTAAATTACAATAAAATATGTAGTGAGCTTTTTTGTTCTGAATATTGTTAATGATTTAAAATAATATTCTAACATGATTTTGAAAAGATATATATTGGGTCTAGAATCATTCCATTTGCAACAATGTAACGTTAAATAATATTTGCCATACGATATAATTTCTCAAAATAATCTTTTTTTTTTTCAAGTTAATTTCCACACCAAAAAAAAAGAAATTTTTTTTAAAAAAAGAAAGTTGTTGGCGATAATTCTGGATTTCGTTTGCATGTTAAACGTTAATATCCAGGCAAATAGTAAAATTTAGATAGCAGGGGATGTTAAGTAGAAAATGGGTAATATAAAATAATAACAGTTTAGGCATGTTTAGCAACAGTTATTAACTCATTACCACGCAAGCCACCTGTTCCATGACTAACAATTAAAAATGTGACAGTTAAAGTGAACCCTGGATATAATCACATGTTTGCCCTAAACACTTATAATATCATCACTTATATACATACAGGACAAATATTGGAAGTATTTGTAGTTTTATTGAAATAGTGTTTTAAAGAAATGACATGGAGGTTGCCATTTTGCTGCGGTTGTGACATAAAATAGTGTTGTCATGGTAACAGGCAGTAGAAGGTAACTAAGCAACATGAATTCCTGGGTTAAACCTTGTCAGATGAGCCAAATACAGAACGATTATGTGGAATCTAGTGAAACTGAAGATAATCAATAGGAAGAGGCAAGAACTGGACACTGTCAGTGGTGTTTTTGTGGCAACTGTTCACAGATGAAATTGTGGGAGTAACCATGGAAACACTATTTTATGTCATCAACCAAAATGGCGGCTCCCAGTGGCCTGAAAACAACATAAACAATGACAATTTTACAAAAAAAATAGTAAGAGGTTATGTATTTGTTTGTATTTATTTTAATAAGCATGACCAGTACTTGACTTTTAGCCAGATTAGTCTTCATAACCAGGTTCCCTTAAGGTCCTCACAGTTACAGAACTAAATTTCTTAGCAATCAACTCACATCTGTTATTGGGTTCACAGTGAAGCAACTACTTCACTGCAGACCTCAACTAGTTTCTCTACGTATTTCTTTATACCAGTGATCAGTCTCCGTAGAGACCGTCAAAAATTGCCATTGCCGACTATATTTCAAGTCGTCAAGGCGGGGTATTGGGTAAAGTTTTCAACTAGCAATAATCGCGCCTCGGATAAACCTCATAGGCTACGATACTGCCACTGCGCAAAGCTGACGAGGAAACGTCTGAGTGGAGCGACTCCTTCTGCGGACTGCGGCGTTAGCTCACGGTTCTGCTCGGTGCACGCTCGTAACGTTTGCGCTGAATCAAAACAGTCACGTGATTAACTATTCACATAATGCGCTGATTTCGAGAACATTTTATAAACATTACACTGTCAAAACCGCGAAAATGTGCAAAATTGGATGTCCACTTTTTTCTCGAACTGCATTGTGGGAAAACATTTCCCTCCACTTCCGGGTAGGTACTTCCGGTTTGATAATATACAAAGAATTTTATCAATCCTCCTTCTTTTAAGGGCAATTAGATATTTCGCGTATATTGTAGGTTTTAGCAAATGTTGCTAACTCTCGAGATTCATCATATTCCCGTGCGGAGGCGCTCTTGTGTATTGTGTCTCTTCTCCAGCTCCGGTGCGTTATGGTTTGTGACCAGGAGAGTCAATATGGGGACTGGCCACGAGAGGGCGGTAGAGTAAAGTTCACATTTGCCAAGTCTGCTTGAGTTTGAGCTTGTTCTTTCTATGGAAAAGTTTCTTGCAAATTTTAACAAATGCAGATAGATTTGGAGAGAGTAGCCTAACTAAAAATATAATCTACTATTCAAAGAGAGTAAAGTTTCTTTTAATTAGTAGCCTATTACTCTAGAAAGTTTCTTCCAAAATCATAGGCAGTTGAACAAGTACAAAATTAGGTTTATAGAGGATTAAAAATCTTTGAGTAACTGTAAGAGTATCTTTCTGTACGTTTGTCTTTATTTAAAGTTTAGCAAATCGTGTCTTTTCAAAGAATTGTTTTCACATTTCGACAAAATGTGAAAACCAAAAACAATATTTCAAAGAGCTTTTGAAGCTACAAATCTTCAGATGATTTCATATTGTCATAACTTTATGTTTTTTGTCATTAAAATCACAGATAAAAAAATCCAAACTTTGTGTTTTCAAGTGAAAGTATTATATTCTGTTAAAGAACTTCCAAAAAAATGACCTTTTTTCAAGAACTTACAACAGAAAATATTAAGCACAGTTTGCTTGGTGTGCTCAGGTCAGTTTATTGATAGAAAATGTGATGTTTTCCATGTTTGATTCACAAAAATATACCAACTAAGGACTGAAACAAAAACTTTTACCACATTTTTCATGTTTGAATGCATATAAGCTTTAATTTGTGTATGAAATGCAACCCTACGAATCGTAAATGTTACATCAGGAGAGTAAAAAATGTCGAGAAAACATATCAAGCTTCCGGAGTCAGGGTCTGTCATACCAGTTCATACCTGATCAGACTACTAGTCATGTTTTGTTTTTTAATTAAAAGTTTCTCATTAGATGGCAGCTCTCTTCTGCAGGCGACATGCGCAGTGGAGCAGAAAGTTACGTCAACTGATAATCCCCTGTAGAAACTTTGA
The DNA here is from genome assembly GCA_038363315.1 of Mugilogobius chulae. Taxonomy (NCBI): domain Eukaryota; kingdom Metazoa; phylum Chordata; class Actinopteri; order Gobiiformes; family Gobiidae; genus Mugilogobius; species Mugilogobius chulae. The sequence continues at coordinate 25,557,861 of CM076411.1, read as the reverse complement.
TTTTATGCACACTAATCATAAAGTTTTTTTCTTTTTTATAGCCTTAAGCTTTTTTTTGATTTCTATTTATTATTGTTGTTCTTGTTGTTATAATACAGCAGTTTATATATATATATATATAATATATATATAATAATATATAATTATATATATATAGTATATATTCTAGTATCTGGCAACCCTGGATTCGTTTTGCATTCAGAGGCGCTGCTGTGGAGCGCACATGGAGCGGCCTGTATTCATGAAACTAAATAAGAAATACAAATGGTAACGAACACATGAGATAAAAGGCTTAGGCTACAATAGATCTAATTCAACAACATTATAAACGCCATTTAGCAAAAGGAAGCGCTACGTTTCAAAATTCTGATCTTGAAGTAGTTTCAAAAGACGTAAACCTCACCGTGAGCTAACGCCGCAGTCCGCAGAAGGACTCGCACCACTCAGACGTTCCTCGTCAGCTTGCGCAGTGGCAGTATCGTAGCTTATGAGGTTTATCCGAGGCGCGATTATTGCTAGTTGAAAACTTTACCCAATACCCCGCCTTGACGACTTGAAATATAGTCGGCAATGGCAATTTTTGACGGTCTCTACGGAGACTGATGAAAGGTTAAATAAAATACTTCTTACCTTAAAACAATGCTATTTATTAGTAAACATTACAAAGTTGTTTATATAGTTCTAAATTGTAGTTATGTTCTGTGATAATCTCCAGACATCAAATCCTTCACATGTGTGTCAAACTGGGATTCTCACGATGTTTTCTGAATCATTTAAATTACAGATCCCAGAATACACTGCAGCGAGAGGGGTCACTTCAGAAATATAAATGTTTCTATGGCTGCGAAGTGACTATACCCTAAAAGGGACTGGGATTTATCAAATTGCATACATTTGTAAAAAAAAAAAAAGTTAAAAAATTCTTGGACTGCCAGTACGTACAATATAATAGCCTATATTACAGCACTTTGCAATTTGTCTGGATATAAATCTGTGCAGCCTATAGAGCATCTCCAAACTTTTTTGTCAAGAGAGCTACTTTTGAGGAAAAAAAAATAATAATAATAAACTGGTGGGAAGCTAGTACTGTTAGCTATGACCAAAAACTGAAGTTAACTGTGACATGGTTACGAGGCCTATATTTAAAATTTAGCTAATATCCATTTAGAAGAGATGAACACAGTTAGGCATCTAAAGATACATTTACCTGTAGAAATAGGCATGTATTATGTGCTTTATTTGAGTAATAAAGAATTATTTGTGGTTCTAAAGTCCTTTGGCGAACCATCTTCCAAGTAGCTGTTAACTCCCCAGGGAAAGGTTGGAGACCACTGATATAGAGGGATTAAGATTGACACAAGCTGTAGTAGCAACACTAACAAGTGCTGTTGTCAGCTAATTACTAGAGTTTATCACTGTGCAAAAACTAAAGTTATGCTAAATCAACATTTGTGAATGAAATTTGTCTTTACGACTCATACGCGTTACATTCAGGTAAGGACAACGTGCATTTACATTAAGCACAATGGCATAGATGCTTCTTCTAGATTCTGAGTGAAAACACGCAGCGAAAAACACTGTCTTAAGTTTCAGCAGCCAGACGTTTGTCATACTAGTTCAGACCTGATCGAATTTCAATCAAAGAAGTTCCACCAGCCAACTAGACGGACAGCTCATCTTTCTGCAGGCGACATGCGCAGTAGAGCGGAAAGTGATGTAGACCGATAATCTGGGTGTTATAAAAGTGACAGTTAACATAAAATGAGCCACAAGACTTTAAGGTGAAATACCTGATTCTTACGCTGCAACAAGATATAGGTTTATACAGTGTAGTAAATGGTCTATTGCACTTTTCCACCTTACAAGGCACTCGAAGCGCTTTACAATCAGAGATCCACTCACCCAGTGTACACAGATACAATGTGGGTTAAGTGTCTTGCCCAAGGACACAACAACAATCTACTCATGTCGTCCTCCTGTGGTACATGGTGTTCAGCGGCCTTCCATCCAAGTACTAACCAGGGTCTAACTTACTAATTTAGCTTCTGAGATCTAACAAGATCAGGCTTTTCAAGCAGGTAGCCGCAGTTTGTCTTCTTCCTCTCACAAATCCTTTGACACATGGTTAATAAAATCATGTATTCATTTGTTATTCATTTAGTCACAACTTAAAAACTTTTTTTACAAACAGCAAATGAAAATGGAGTGTACCACCCAGGCACAGCCAATCAGAGCGCTGCATTTGGTTCATGGTGAGAACTAATATTCTTTATTATTCATTTCAGACAGTGCACCGTGGTTTTATAAAGTGCTTTTTTGTATAATTTTAGTGGAAAACAAAACATTTAACAATGTACATCTAAACATTAGATGCTCCAGCTTTAAGATTACTTTAATCACAATAAAACTAGTCAAGCGATGTCAAGCTTTAAAAAAATTGAGAGATTAATTCATTATGATTTGTAATTATTTAATCTATTTTTAACCTCAAATTTGCTGAGAAAAACACTCAACTTAAGTGTTAATCACATTATTGTTGCAGATGGAAAATATTAATATATTGAAAAAATGAAGACTTTAGGAAGTTTTTTGTTGCTACGTTGTCAAGTTGAACAACCCTTATGTGCACTTTGCAACTGACTTATGGAAACAATGAAGTTAAAGATTTCAAAATAGATTAATGCGATAAAAAAAATGAACTCGATTAATTTGTCTGTAATTAATTAATCTCAGTTAATTCACAAAAATGTTGATTAAACCCAGTGTAAAAATGCATTCATCACTGTTGTTTGGACCAGTTCTTCAGAAGGTCTGAGGGCCACATTTGGCAGTTTGGACAAGCCTGGTCTATCTAAGACATTCTTCTCTCATCAAATCCTCTGTTTCAAAGTAACTTCACGGACTTCAAAATCCCCAGTCTATTTGTGAATCAGACATTGATCTCCTCCTCAGTGTCTTGGCCGTCTCAGAGCAGCAGACACTTTGGATCCACAGACGGTCACACGGCCCACTCACGTCTGCTTCGGTCTGACTGTGATTCACTGCTCCATACGCCAGTCTGCTCCGCCATGCCAAACCTCATGTCTCGCTCTCGCACAGGCATCAGGAGACACGCCCACTGCAGAGATTTCAATAATAAGAGAAATCGTGGATAAGTTCAGTCTAAAAACAGAGCAGACTGTTTTTTGGTCTCAAACTTTTTAATACAAGTACTGATGTAAAAAGATTCTTGCTAGACTAAACTAAATCAGCAACTATCCAATACTCATACAGGCAAGGCAAATGTATTTGAATAGCACTATTCATAGACAAAGCAATTCAAAGTGTGTTACAAGGCAGGAAAAGATACAGCAAAATTACTATACAGAGCAAAAAACATAATTAAAACATAAATAATCATAAAATGTACTTTAAAAGAAACAAGAGTGTAGATAAAACGTTTTCAGTCATAAGCACAGACAAACTAAAATGTTTCAAGCCAAAATTTAAACATTGTCACAGCAGCCCTGACTCTGGTCCGTGTTTAGCCCTGACTCTGGTTCGTATTTAGTCCTGACTCTGGTCCGTGTTTAGTCCTGACTCTGGTCCACGTTTAGTCCTGACTCTGGTCCACGTTTAGTCCTGACTCTGGTCCGCGTTTAGTCCTGGCTCTCTCTATCTATCTATCTATCCACTAAAATTGCGTGTCTTTATTCTACGTGGGCTTGCATCGCCCCAAGATGGATTCTTGCCATATTATCATCATCATATTTTCACAAAAACTGGACAATCCATCTGGAGTCAGTGACCCAATCATCTGCTTAGAGAAAGCCACAGTGAGCCAGACCAATCACAGCACACTAGGCCTTGCATCAACGAGTCAACCAATAGACTAGCAGGGTCAAGCATGACCATTTAAAGAACAAACACTTCAAATACATTGTAACTCTCATTATGACAGTAAGCCGTATGTTTAGGCCCAGTATAATTAGGTAAATAAACCATGGAGTGCACCATATTGCTTGATGTTCCATTCACCAGCAATTGTTTGTTTGTTGTTTTTAGCTCTTTTATCCAATAGCCTGTTATGCATCGTTCAAACCAAATTCTGTTATTTAATTTAAGTGGTAAAACTTCACAGTCCGGTTCACATTTTTTGACCTAGTCTGGTTCAGGATGAGTTTTCCCTCTGATGTAAATCAAATGTAGATGTGGACTCGGTCAATCTAGTTCCACTGCTGCTATAACTGCACTTTTTTCTGGTTGTTGACTGACACTTCATTAATTTTATGTCTTTCTTTATCTTTATGATAGAAGCACAACAGTAACAATTTGCAATCCCAACGCAGAACACATTCGACAGTCTGCTTTTTCCTGTAATAGGCCTATATGGTAAGGAACTCACTTCCCATTGAACTGAAGTGCATAGTGCAAAGCTCAAGGCTGGCTAAAATGAATCAAGCTCTGCCATCTGTAATATTGTAGCTGTTGTGAAGTGTTGGGTTGTACATGTTGAATATGAAACTGTTCTGTTGTAAATTTACATTTTATTGTTAGATTTTATACGTATAGGGAAAGCCCACCAGGGAATCTATATGTGTCGATCAGCTCCATGCTTTGCTTGTGTTGATTCCATTGTCCTTGTCAAATAAATAAATAAATAGTGATTCACTGTTTTATTAGTGTGGTAGTCTCGAGATTGCTTTTTTAAGGTCTTGGTCTCGTCTCAGACTCAAGTGTATTTGGAATCAGTCTTGTCTTGGTCTCCAGGGTGCTTGCACTTGGTTCTGTCTTGGTCTTGATGTTGCTTGAGCTCGATCTTGTCTGGGACACCGAGACCACATTTTATTACCACCATGCTAAATCTGCCCCAAGTGTTCATGGTCCCGGTGCAGTGACCTCAGTTTGTAATAAACTCTGCACAATAAGATCATGTAGACACTGACGATTGTATAAAATTACGACTTTCAGATCTTAGTCCTGCTGATAATCTGGCCCACTGGTAAATAACTGAGTAGCCCTGATGAAAGGATGAATCAAGACTCTAAATGTACTAATAAAATTGTATCTTTTTCTTTGAGGAAGTATTGTCACCATTATAACAGTGATCAGCAGAGGGCAGCCTAACCTCACTCCAGCTGCAGCTCCATGACCACAGAAGAACTGAATCAGATAAAACAGGCCCCAGAACATCTCGGACAAGTTTGCAGCAGCGATCTATCATAAATTAAGGCGTAGCTGCATTGATAGTTGGACATTTGTAGCGTGGACCAGCGCGGGGACACTGGATGAGTAATGAGAGGGTTTGACGTCCGTGTGATAAGACATAATCACTATTCGAGACACATAAACGCAGCTCGCAGAAGGTACAGCGCATTGATCAAAATGTCAGCGCGGACTTCCCGGACAAAGTGCACTTTCCACAGAGCCGGGCACAACACAGGATTGTTTTATGACTTAGGAATATTAGGAAAGACAGAGAAGATGTTAAATGTAAGAGAAATGAATACAAAGTTTGTCTTTTTGTGTGTCTGAGGCAGAATATGGTAAATTTGCAAAGTGAGTAAATTATTTGGATAAAAGTAGTATTGTCCTATTTTCTGAGTTGGTAAGTAACTAAGTATTTTTACTCAAGTACTGTAGTTTTCTTGTTTATCTGTACTTTACTTGAATATTACAAAATCTGTTGACTTTTTACTTCTTACATTTTACTAGAAATATCTGTACTTTCTACTGCCTACTTTTTAAAAACAGGTGAGTAATACACCCATAAACATTTTGTTCCTTTTAAAATCAGGTCAGACCTGCTGTGCTGTCATGTAACAGGGCTTAGTAAAAAAATAAACACGTGAAAATTGGCAAAAACTTTATATATTCAAACAATTTCATATTTAAGTCAGATGAAATTACAAACCAATTTTATAAACTGCAAAAATGTATTTCTGCATCTGTTAAAATGTTTTAAAATCTTTATTTTTGGTATTTTGTCTAGTTAAGATGGTTTTACTCGATGGACCTAGATTATATGACGAAGTAAGACATTTTTACTCACATCACGGGCTATTTTTGAGTCAGAACGTTTGATAACAGTCTTTACAAAAATGTCTTGAAAGAAATACAACAAGCTCCCATATTTGTAGTATTAGTTTAGTATTAGTATTAGTACAAAAGACTAGAGAATAACATTTGGCAGTGTGATTGTACTTTTTACTTTTTTTTTACATGAATACATTCACACCAGAGTTGTTTTTTGCACAAGTAGCTGTACTTTTACTTGATTGGAGAACTTCAGTACTTTTGCCATCTCTGCTTATTTCATCTGCTGGAGTTGATATAAGCTAACCTGGCTCACACCAGACTGTTAGGTGGATCACTCTGAATTGAGTTCTACACTTTATCATCCAGAATAACCAATGCTGCTGCTGAAATCCGTCGGAAAAGAATGGAACGTCATGGAAATATTTAATCTGATTGGTCGAAGTGTCTGGACCTGGAAGTAGCCGAGAAGTCACGTTTTTTGTTAATACAGTTAGGAAAAAAGTACAGACATCTTTCCCATCCAAAAATGCACAAATCACCTCTGAAAGCGTTGTGTTAGTCTTAGTCAGTCCAAATCACAATGCTGCGCTGTGATTGGTTCGGTTGACTTTGGATGGATTCCCAAGGAGTGCCCAAACTTTTTTTCTCAGTGGAACAAAATTGCTTACTACAATATAAATGGTTTTGCAACAAGAGAGTGATTAAAATAAACTTGTTTTAGCTGAAGAAAACTGATTTGGTGGACGTGGACAGGGGTGTCGGACTGGGGGGGTAAATGGTACTAGTTTCCCCGGGGCCCAGGACAGGAAAGGGCCCCAAAAGGATTTAATTTTGCTTGTTCCCCTAAAGGCAATTTTTTTGTGATATCAAAGATTTATTACGTTTCATCACTTTGATGAAACGTAATAATTGACTTGAACATAAATAAAAAATGTATTTGGGCAAATTATAAACAAAGATAACAGATGGAGAGATTGTAATATTAAAGCCAGAGTTGTCAGATTTCAGTGAACAAACAGCCAGAGTTTGACACTAAATTATCAGTTCAATAAATATGCATTTTCACAGGGTTTGTGTTGAATATGATCAATACATCACAACTTCTCAATCCAGCAACATTAGAATGTGTCCAAAATGCACACAAGTTTATTCCTTAACACAAGTATGCTAAACACTTTCCATTTTATTCTCATGTTTATGTGAGTGAAGCGGATATATGCAGAAGGAAACAAAACCGAAATGAGTGTACTCAATATTTAAAACACAAGATTATGTGTTAGGGGCCCATTAACAATGTTTGTATCCGGGGCCCAGAATTTGGTGCTATGCCCCTGGACGTAGACACTCTTTTCAACTTAAAATGTAATCAGACAGACGTTCTTAACAAATCTCAGTACCTCTTTGCGGGCCAAATTAAACCCTTTGGAGGACCGAGTTTGGCCCCCGAGCCCCACTTTGGGCACCACTGCAAGAATCCATCTGGTAAAGCCAAGTTATATATTATTTTAAATTAGTTTGACAGAACTGACAAGGACTTGTGAACATGCAGGGTTTATATCATATCATGTAATGTGTTTGTGCACCTAAACGAAAAAAATAATTAAGCTTAGTGCACTTGAACTAGAATATTAATCTGGAGCCTTGAAATATTCATAATAAATGGGTTGCTTAAATGTTCTGATTCACTGCCAAACTAAATTTACCTGTTGCTACTTGATCCTTGAACACTGCAGTTTAACCAAAACTTCACAATCTAAAGTACGATTAGGGCTTTGGAGTGAACTCAAGTGTTCTGAAACTGTTTTTAATTTGATTATCTGAACAAGAACAAGCTGAACTGAGCAGTAAAGAACACAGTGAAGAAGAAAACGTCTTTACCCATCAGAAGTTTGTTCATCACCAGAGAAAGTGCCTTGTTGCAAAGGTTCATCTGTGTCAGTTTGTCAATAATGTCAATATGTGTAGACTCACTGTAAACCCATTATGCTGTACATTTAAATAAAAAAGCTACAATATTTCCCTCTCTAAAATAAAACAAGTAACCCCAACCTTTTGTCTGTTTATCACAACATGGTCCAGAAACTAGACATGCAGATTGTGCTGAAGGCTCGTTATATTCAGAGCCGAGAGTTTCAGCAGCAAAGCACAACTTTGACTTGTTCTGTGTGAGTTTAACAAACTTGTGTTTTATATGATCCGAAGAAAACTTTATGCAAATGTGAGTCATGATCAGATTCACTTAGTTTAAGTGATTTAGGTTTTGAAAATGTATCTTGTTGACGTATTTTGTCAATGATAATTTCATCTTGACAAATATTATTATTCCCAAGTCAAGAGAGACAAGTCCAAGTCAAGTCCCAAGACAAAGAAAGACAAGACCAGGTCAAGTCCCAAGTCAAAGAGAGACAAGTCCAAGTCAAGTTCCAAAACAAAGAGGGACAAGTTCAATTCAATTCCTAAGTCAAAGAGACACGTCTCAAGTTAAAGAGAGACAAGTCCCAAGTCAAGTCCCAAGTCAAAGAAAGACAGACCAGGTCAAGTCCCAAGTCAAGAGAGACAAGTCCAAGTCAAATCACAAGACAAAGAAAGACAATCAAGTCAAGTCCAAGTCAAGTCAAATCCCAAGACAAAGAGAGACAAGTCCAAGTCAAGTCCCAAGTTAAAAAGAGACAAGTCCAAGTCAAATCCCAAGACAAAGAGAGACAAGTTCAAGTCAAATCCCAAGACAAAGAGAGACAAGTCCAAGTCAAGTCCCAAGTTAAAGAGAGACAGGTCCAAGTCAAGTCCCAAGTCAAGAAGAGACAAGTCCAAGTCAAGTCTCAAGTCAAAGAGAGACAAGTCCAAGTCAAGTCCCAAGTCAAGAAGAGACAAGTCCAAGTCAAGTCTCAAGTCAAAGAGAGACAAGTCCAAGTCAAGTCCCAAGTAAATTATCTTCAATTTCAAGTCTTCGTCCATTTTGATCAAGTTCAAGTCTCAAATTAAAATAGTGACTCAAGTCTGACTCAAGTCTAAGTCACAATTTGCAAGTTTGGGAAAAAAATTGTACTGTGCTAGTGACCAGAAAAACATGCATTATTAACAATGTGCATGATTTGTGAGAGCTACATGGTTTTTTGAGGTTTTCCTTGTCGAGGCGGAGGTCCTGAGGGTATCTGCTTCAGCACGCTTGACCAGTGTTTCTGATTTTCTAATTTCTCTGTTTGGTGTTTGACCCATGACTGTTGCTTGTTTGATTTTCTTTCATTTCTATTCCGCTAAATCAACAATCTTGTGAAGTCCTCTTAGATAACCGTTGTGACTTAGGCTAGGATCAATTTTACACTTACATTTTCGACTTTGAACCAGAAAAGTTACATAACGCACCTTTAAACAGGCAGCAGCAGCAGCAGTTTGGCCTGGCTCCTGTTGTGTTTGTGTGTTTTCAGAGCTCTCCTGGAGACTGCTTCCCTCGGGTCAGTATGTACCACCACACTGTCATTACTCCCAACACAAACACACTCAGACACAAGCTTAACTCTCGACAAAACAACTCCGGACATTTCCTCCCTCTCTCACCCTCTTTCACCTCTCTCTCTCACTCTCCTTTTCCTTCTTTATTCAATTCAGTTTATTTATAGCTTCAAAACAGTGAACGACAAACAAAAGAAAGTTGGACAATCGATCTGTGAATAAAAGAAAAGCAGATTAAAGTGCCTATAGAACTTTATAATTTGACTTTCCTTCCAGTTAAGGCATCTATTTAGGATTAAAACACTTCCTGTTAACATCACACTATAGGACTAAACTTCCACCTTTACTTCTGCACTCAGCCACTAACTCACACATTCATTCAGACAGTGTAGACAGACTCTGAGGCGAAGTGTCTTGCCCAAGGACACAGGACAGAGGAGGGTCATGCAGGGGTGACACTAGTCTAAATGAGCAGAAGCTAAACACTCCGCCTCCTGCTGGGCTTTTACAGACGCCGCACAGTCTCACTCTTTTTCTCTTTGAACTAAATGTGTTCTCTGTATTCTTTCTCTTCTCTCTGTCTTTCTTTTTATTTCTCTTTTCTGTTGTCTCTCTTGTTTATTTTTCAGCTGGTTCTCTCTCTATTTATTGTTTCCTCTGCTCTCTGTCTTTTCTTTGTGTCTTACCATTACTTTTTCTTTCTGTTTCTCTTTTTCTTATTTCTCTTCCTTTCTCTCTCTTTCCCTCTCCTTTATCTTACTCTTTCTATCTTTCTACTTCTCTATCTCTCTCTTTCTCTCTCTTCCTCTCTCTCTCTTATTGTTTCTCCTCTCTCTGTCTCCATCGGTTTTTCTTTCTGTCTCTTATTTGTTGGTGTTTTTTCTCTCCCTCTCTCTCTTTTTCTGCTTTTCTTGTCTCTTTTTCTCCCTTATTCTCACTCTCTCCATACCTTTCATTCTTCTCTCTTTATTTCTCTCTCCTTCATTATTCTCTCTCTTAATTGTTTTCCCCTTTTCTTTTTTTCTCTCTGTCTTACCATTTTTCTTTCTTTCTGCTTCTCTTTTTCATATTTTCTCTCTCTGTCTCTCTCTCCTCTCTCTCTCTTCCTTTGCTTTTCTTGGTCTCTTTCTCTCCCTGTTTCTCACTCTCCCCATTTCTTTCATTCTTCTCTCTTTATTTCTCTCTCCATCATTCTTCCCTCTCTCTTTTCTCTCTCTCTTCACCTTTTCTCTCTTTCTCTTTGTGTTTCTCTTTCCTGTCCTTTCTTCCTTTATCTCCACCACCATCTCTCTCTCTCTCTCTCTCTCTCTGTCTCTCTCTCTCTCCACCACTCTCCTTTTGTTTACCTTGTCTCAGCTTGGCCCACTTTTTCCTTCAGTCTGTCTGATCATTAGTGAAGGCCATCTCTCTCCTCTATAGTGTCAAGTCCAGTAAGTCTGTTAAAAGAAATAAATAAATCACATGTTTATGTTCCATTCTATACAACAAAAAGACTAAAAAGTAGTGACTGGTTACACATATTTCTTTAAGTCTCCACCTACCGTTTTCTGGCAGCAAAAAAACACACACACACAAAACTTCACAACCCACTGACTGTGCAATCAAATAAGTTTATTTGCGTAACACACAAGAAACAAAGAAATGTTTTCATGGATTGTGCAGATATCTACATTTTCATAACATTTTTTTATTGATTTCTCATAACATAAGCCGCAGGTTTGTTTTTAGATGTGTATCTCTGATTGGCTAATTCACCTGTCAATCAAACCCTCTCAAACTCCTTAAAGGTGCACTGCGTAAGTGTTAAAGGTTTTGAACAAGGGCGCCATCTGTGGCGTTTTTGTAGCACTAGACCCATCCTACTAACTTCAGCTGAAGACGTATTTTAGGCTTTTGACACATCATAATTTATGCTAAATGTTTTCTGAGTTAAGAAGACAAAGTTATTTGTATGAAAAAGTAGATGCTGACTATTTTATTTGTTCTTTTTGACTGACTGATCAGTTTTCAAACTCCAAAAGTTACACAAGGAAAGATTATTGAGAGTTTGAGGAAAAGCTTTGTTTTAGTGTAAACAAGCTCTTTACAGGAATCATTTATCATAAACTAAATGCTCAATGGCAATTTATTACTAAAACATAAACCTTACCGAGACAAACAGCTAAGCGCTAAGCTACTAAAGCTGCGTCTAAATGTGCGATGTACTTTGAAAGGCCTGAGAGTTTTACCTTCTAATGAAAATAATCGACAGATGAGCCTCCTATTGATCTCCAGCACAATTCTTCTTTCTCAAAAACATGTCCAAGTGCTCCTGGGCTCTGTCAGTCGGCCTCATGCCGATTCGGTGGGCTATAGTTGTTATAATTCTTCTGTGTTACGGGTCTTGGGAGCTAAATGGCAGTATTACTGATTATTCATTTTATTTTTTATTAAACAGTCTTTACAGTCACCTGTTGTATAAAACCAAGAGCTTTTGCGAAACAAATACAAATAATGACAATAAACCAGTGAAAGAGGACTAGCGCGGGAAATGTGACCAGCGCCACTCACATTTATGAGTCTGTCTGCGCTTACAGAGGAAACCTTGGTAAGTTTACAAAACATCATGGCCACATCCAGGCAAGTGCCAATGGACGCTAATTTGACATATCACAATATTGAGCATTTTAACTTACGCAATCCACCTTTAATAATTACAACCAGATAATAATGCATATGAATATCAACTATGTGCTGAGGGATTTGCAACAAGAACTAATACATACTTCTGTTTTTCTGTGAATATAAACGCAGCTTTAAGCAGCATTCTCTCTCGCTTGAATGAGCTTAATGAAACAATCCCTACAGAAAAGAACTAAACTTGTAGAAATTTTACTCAGAGGGACAGAAATTACTCGTGATAAATGAGTTTGGATGCAAAATACAGTGAGTCTATCCATAACCACTCTGCGGGGCCTCATTTTCTCTTTCTACAGGAATATCGTCAAGACAAAAAGCAACACAAACTCATAGGAACAGGCTTATTTTTCATTTAAACTCTTTTCAAGCCAGTGTCCCTAACATCCCTTTGAAAGAATAATCTGTATTCATTTGCCTAAAATGCCCGGGTTTATTTCTGCATCACTCTGTTTGAAAAGAATACAGCAATTAAGCCGTTCCCCGCTATTCAGGCTAAATGTAATAGATGTGCCGCTCAGAATAGGACACATTTTCCAATTAGTGTCCTGAGGTGAGCTTTGTCATATCTCACAGAAGAATGCCTCACGTGGACGCACATTTGTCATTCAGTGTTACTAAGGCGAGCTTTATTCTCTCAAAGAATCGTGTGTCTGTGATGTTAAAGGAGATCGGCTGTGTTTTAGGAAGAAACTATGACATGTGTAGATCAATTTACATTTTTTTCATTGCAAAACACCAAAATGATCTAACACGACTTAGAAATATAAACAGGTCCATTGACTTCTTGTTCAAAGCTGCAGAACTCTTTAATAAGCAGCAGAATTTAATTTACTCTGTATTTTTATTGGAAAGTGGCTACGTGGCAATCTTGAGCTTCACGTGTTTTACTGGGGGCGACTTATTTATATAAAATAAATGTTATATAAAACGAAAGAACAAATGCTGTTTTATTCGCTGCTGTTCCACCAGTGAGACATGACACTGTCGCCTTCGAGGTGCAGCTCCTTGTGTAACATTTATAAAACTGCAGACCTGGAGGTTGCAGTTTGATGAACCACACTGACGCTAACTTTAGTGCATACTACTAATACTGCAGGACATAGAGAGCGTTGATTCGGTCTGTAGTAGTTGTCTTGATCACTTGAAAGACAAACACTGATGTTTGTCTGGAGACTGATGCACATTGAAAACTCGCAGCTGCATTTTCTTACTTCATGCGTAATATCAGCGGAGCACTCGCAGATTTACAGCAGAAGCAGCGTGAAAGAAAACTTTTCAGAGGAAAGAATGAAGGACTGCTTTTCTTACATTTTTTATGAGATACCTGTGCTTTCTACTCCATAAATTTTAAAAATAAGTTAGTGACTATTATAAGTCCACAAACATTTTTTTCCATCTCAAAGCCAGAGCTCAGCAGCTTGGCTGTCATATATTAATGTTTTTTTTTTTCCAGTTAAAATTCTAATATTCTCACATTATACTATTGACCACACAACTAAGTAATGTTTTATTATAATAATTAAAAAATGCCCAGTTCACACCACAATGCACCTAACTCCAACTTTGTATTTTTACTTTTTTACTTAAGTAAATTACCAATGATACTTTTGTACTTTTATTCAACTAAACGAGCTTCACTTTTACTTTTATTAAAAAGGTAATTTTTTTAGTCAAGTTGCTGTACTTTTACTTGAGTACTGAAGTTCAGTATTTTGTCATCTAGTAGTAGTGCAGTAACACAAGTGAGCTCTAGGGGGAGCACCACCACTGATGTTGCTGCTTCGTTTCCAGCGCAGCAGAAGCTGAAATCTTTAAATTGAGAATTTGGAAAATGTTGTGTTTTCTGAGGCTCAGAGACAGAGACACAACTTACTAAGCATGATTCATCAAACAAGTGGATGAATATAAGTATGACTATAACTGTTTTTGATTGTTTACATAAAATACAAATGTTAGAACAATGTAATCATGTAACAACTTTTTTCTACATAACGTCCATTAACAATACTGTTCAAATGACGCTGCAAAGCTACAAACTTAAACTCTGTTTTCACTAGAGGAAACCTTGGTTCGTTTACTTTAGCGGTGACCCGAGACCTTCCCAAAATTTCCCTGTGGATTCTGGTCAACTCTCTCTCTCTGTCTCCCTCCCTCCCTCTCTTTCTCTCTCTCCCTCTCTCTATTTTACTTTGAAGCCAAAAGCACATGACACAACTTGCCCCTTTCCCTCTCCCCACCACGCGCGAGTGTCCTATCCCGCTGCTCTCTCTCTCTCTCTCTCTCTCTCTCTCTCCGTGCGTGTGCGTAAAAGCGGTGGGCGTGGCTTTATCCCAGTGTGGAGCAGGCACAGGCACACGCAGCCCGGTATCGCGTTGTCTGTCTGTGTATTCTCCTGCTTGGACACACACAGCAGCGGCAGAAGCGGCAGTAACAGCGGGCACAGTCAACCTCCCTCCTCTTCTCTCTCTCTCCCTCTCTCTTCTCTTCCCTCCCATTTACGCTCCTCCTCGCCTGCTTCTCTCTCTCTCTCGTTTACAAATCGCGATGACAGCCGAGTCAAAGAGGAGGAGGAGGTGAGAGCGTGCAAACGTCGGATCCCACAGGTGTGTTCTTGCCGCCAACTGCTTCCAGGAGAGACACGCACGCGCTCACACACAAACAACACACACCTGGATTTTGTTGGACCATGTGACTTCGCCAACCACCTGGGCGTGGAGAAAGAAAAAGTACCCGATAGATACACGCACTCTTTTGTTGGAGGAGTTGCTTTGCCAAGGCTCTTCGCTGCCTGTTTCGCGTTTTGTGGGGAAAAAAGTGCCTTGCAGGGTTTCTTTCCGCTTCTACCACGTGAACTTGCAAGCGGACTTTATCGTTTGGACGCTATATTTGGAGGAGTTGTTTCGATTTGGAGGACTGATCCGTCTTTGGACTGCAAGAACACGCGTCTTCTGCTGATTCCTCCAAAGGTAAGTTGCAAGAAAGCTGGTGAAATGTGTCGAAAATACGAAATGTCAGTGCTCGTGCGTAATCACGTTTGATCCAAGAAGTTTAGCTGTAGGATTGTACAACACGCCCTCGGGCAGGCAGGCGAAGCACATGGGATTTCTCTCGCGTTGTGGTGGAGTATCCCCGCTGTGCTGTAGCCTCTTTTTCCTTTTCTCTTTCTTTACGCCGCCTGTCAAAATCCAATCGCCTCGAGCAGCAGAAAACCTGTACTGTAGATTGTAATTGCTGCGCAGAAACGCTTTTTTACGCGCCACGGCAAGACGAGTACAGTCATGTTTGGAGGAGCTCGTTCTTCTTTTTTTTTTTTTTTTAGCCAACTCATGCAAACATTTCAAGGTGGCATTTCTGCGCGTAAACTTCTGCTCAACAGCTGTGGTGGTGGGAGGAAAGAGAGCGAAGAAGAGGCAGATTTAGCTGCTTAACGATGGTTTTACAGCGTCTTGTTTGGCAGAGGTGGGTAGAAAAGGTGACAGCAGGAGTACAGGACTGGAGAGGCTGGGATTAGAGTAAAACAGGCTTGCACGTGCAGGGAAAACCGAGAAAAGTCATGAAAAGTTATTGGATTCTACTAGTTTGGGGAAAGTTTTGGAGAATTAGAACATATTTTGGATTGAAATTTTAGTTCTGAAAGCAGCGTTCTGATTGGCTGTGCTTGTGTTGTCCTTTCCAGTTTCACTTTGTTGTTTGTAAAAAGACATTTATTGACCATAATTGCAACCCAAATGAATACATGTGGATATTAACCACGTGTTGAAGGATTTATGAGAGGAGGTTGGCAGATTTAGAACCTGAATGGTTTGAAAACTATGTTAAACGAGGTCATGGGAATGTTGGGAATTGTTTTGGAAGTTAAAACCTGTATGAATCCTGTAAATGTAAAAGTGCTTAAGTGTAAATGGACTAGAGCATATAAAAAGGTAAAAACAGAAAGTTGGGGCAGTGGACTGTGAAATGGGCTTCAGAGTGATTTAATTATCATGAATCCGACTTTAATCAAGTGGTAAAAAAGAACATTGTTTGAGAAAAGAAGGAAAACTCACTTAAAGGACACAATGCAGCGGCTGAGGCGTCTCAAGTTCACCTAGACTAACAAGCTACATTTTATTATTAATATTTTGTTGAAAGATTCCTCAAGTGAGCAACAATGCCTACAGGTCTGTGTCATTCAAAAGTATAAATCCTTCTAAAGACATTTGTAACAGTTCATTGAGAACAAAACTATAAAACGGCTACTATTGTAAAAGTATTGTTTGTCTAGGTCTCCTTTAATGGAAGGAGAGTTGGAGGATTTAACCGTCAAATATACCTTGATGATATTTAAAATTGTGTCATGCACCATCCTTGATATTATGTAAAAGTTATATATACGAGATATATCTCTATCTTAGAAATAACAATTTTAAGTGAAATATTTTTCTAAGCCCTTAGTTCGCTAATTAGAAAGTAGAAATGTAATTTTCATTAAATAAATTAATTTTAGTCGTGCCTTTTGGTGAGTAAAACTAAATTCTATGCATAGCACAAGTTCATATTTTGACTATTTCAACAAAAAGAAAATTAAATTGATCTTCTTTTTGTCACTAACTACTTTTCATCAGTTTTAGTCTTTTTCACCATTGATACAATATCTGAATTTATATGATAAGGCCAAATTCATATCTTGTCCAATAAATATATTGATATATTGCCCAGCCCTAGTAAAAGTGGCTAATACATTTTTTTCTGTTTTAACATTCCTTCTTCATCAAAAACATGCTGCAGTTGTGTCTATGAGATCCTATTTCTTCCCTTCTGAGCCTCAGAAAACACTGCTCTGTCCTTTTAGATCTTAAAGTTCATAAATCATCCAGACTAGGGATGATTCGATCGCTGCATACTGTGAACGATTTTTCGAACATTTTTCCATCCCTAATCCTGACTCATTTTAAGCATTTCTTTCTTATAGTCACCAATACAGTAGCACTATGCTAATTAGGGATGGGATGATTCACTTAATTCGATTCAGTTTTCGATTTTGCAGCCACAATTTTCGATTTTGTTCAATTTTGTTAGTTTGTCCTTTTTTTAATCTTAAGACACAAAATAAACCATACTATATGACATTTAAAACAAAACCACTGTTGTTAGAGCTTATAGTGTTTTTTGTCAACATTCAAACAGTAAACAGTCATATTTAGCGTCTAAATTTAGAGGTCCGTCCACTCATCAGTTGTTTACTCAACATAATAAAGCACATTCAGTCAGGTCTTGCGCAAGTTCAGGCTTCGTTTCTTCAAGCATCGTGACTATTCTTGTATTATTGTGTGTATTCTACAACTACAGAGTGTGTATCTAAGTCAGCGGCTGCATGAGTAAAATTGATCGATTCTTTCCTTTCGATTCGATTGATGCAGACTTCGATCGATTTTCCATCCCTAATGCGAATATTTTAGTAGTCAATGATTATTTCACTTGCACACTAAGACGTTTTCAGCTCTATTTATTTTTTTTTACTCCAATAAAGGTTGACATATGTTGACAGAAGGCTTACAGGTGGATAAGGTAAAGCTTGTTAAAAGTCAGCAACAGTTTATATTGGATTTTCTTTTAATAATGCAGCTAGCATTGTTATAAAAAGATTTGTATGTTAAACCTGATTAAATGTGGTGTAGCTCATAAATCCTTTGACACATGGTTAATAACATTATGATTTATAAACTAAATAAAATTATATAGTGCTGCATTTATCGTAAACTTTTTAGAGGGAAGCACAAAGTTTACGAATTTACAACTTAAAAAGTTAGTTATCCCAACTTTAATGATTACAATTATCAAAAAAACAATTCCAAGTCTAGTTACAATTAGTAGATTTACCTTTTGCAGTCCTACTAAATGTATGAAACCAACTTTAGCTATTTAAAGACAAGGACAATCTGGCTTTATTACCCTTTTACTCTTGTTGAAGCATCTTTTACTGTCACTTGAATTTGATTTCTGTCTACTTTCTACCCACCTGTGCTGTTTACGATCCGTCACAACCAGTCTGTGTCTAGTTTTCACTCATTTTCAGTTTGATCTTGGCCCGCGTTTCTGTGTTCGGGATAATGGACAGTGTCAGGCGAAGCTAGCGCGACAGAAGTGGCTTTAGTTTGTTGTGTTTTGTGCCAATCCTGGTCCCATTAGGAGACAGTAGGGCCATTGAAGTCCTCTTTTTCACTCTCTCGTGTCTTGTGCAGACAATGTGGATCTGTCCCGGGCCTCGCGCAGACCCTGAACGCATCGCTGTACACATGGACGGCTCGTTTTGTTCTTTTATTTGGGATGTTTACATTTGGGGCTTTATGGTTGCATGTATTTTAGCTTTGTGTGTTTTTTGGTATACAGTAGTGCGAATGAATTGGTTGTTGCTTGATCTTTGTGATGACTGGCTGACTTACCGATCTATGACCATATGATTAAGTATTTCTTAATGTACTGTGTGTATTTTGGCTCATGTTTTGTTGATATTTTGTGGTTCAGATAGAGAAGGTTTTACCAAGAGATCATTCTTTGTGTTTCTACATCACATCACTGATGAAATGTTGCCAACATTGTTTATCATCAAAGTGTTTTCAAAACCGTATTGGAAGATTTTTGGGTTAATCAATAATTATGTAAATGTTTCTGTCACAATGGTCACAAACCTCTTGTGTGTCACTGCAAATGCCAGTGTCATTTCCGGACTATATGTGACATCTGCATTGATTTGTTCACCTGCTGTCAAGCCAATCACACAGCTGCTCTCCACTCTCAGCCTTCCTTTCACCTTCTTCTCATGCGTTATAATGAGTTTGCTTTGTTTGAAATAGTGGGCCTAGTTTAGGGAGTGACATTCACGCGAAGTATTTTACGGCTTCTTGACCACAAAGTGTTTTGATGAACTTTTCTGTGTCGGCATTATAATGTAAGTTAGCAGAATGCTAGCAAAATATTCACGGGCACTTCCTGAAGAGAGTATAAACTTTTTGCTGTGCTAGTTTTAAGGTATTTTATATAACAACAAAGATTATGGGGCTTTAACTGTATTTTGTCGTTTTGATTTCATAAAGCTCACAAACTTGATGCTTGAAATCCTACGTTTTCTGTCGCATTGAGATTGACAGAAAACGTTTGAATTTTTTTTAACCAGTAGTTGGAGCCTTTTACAATCAATAATCTGATAACTGATTACGTTAACAAAGTGCTTTTTTTCTCCATTGTTATTTTCACTGGACTGAGTACAGCGCTACAAGAGTGAACACAGAACAGTGAGACAGCGTCAGGCCTTTGAACTGAATAAAAACCTCTTCCTGCAATGCACTGGTGTAGTGCATATTCAATAAAATCTCTCAAAAATGGAGGGATTTCGAATGACGTCACTTTCTCCACCCTATTATGCGTGCTTTATGCAGAAAGATACGCTCTTCGTCTGCTTAGCTGGGGAAACTTCTTTGAATAAAACAACAAAACGAGAGCTAGCTGTTTTAGTCAGGTATGAACCGATATGACAGACATCTGTCTCCTGAAGCTTGAGAAAGTGTTTTTCTTGCAGTTTTTTCTCTCACTTGAATGTAACTTTTAAGCATTGTAGGGTAAATTTCATTCGCAAATGTTGATTTAGCAGCACAACTTTTATTTTTTCAAAGTGATAAACTCTTGTAGTTAGCTGACAATTTAGCTTTTTTGACTTGTTTCCACTGTTTGGGCCTTAGAGCGGTGGCTCTTTCTGCAGGTTGGGTGCGCACATCACTCGTGGTGATAAACAAAAAATCCCTCTAGAAGGAGTTACGTTTTAAAGTTGTTGCTAATGTTAGCCGCTTACCTTAGACAAGTAAAACATTGATACTTTCCCAGGCAAAAGTCATTTGTGATGGATATTAGTCCAGTTAGTGCCCTCTGCTGGAGCAACTGTGTATTTATGTAAGTTAACTGGTCAAAGAGCTCACACTTGGTTAAGAAAATGGTCACAGTCACAGTTATTCAGTTAACCATGAACGTACCTAATCAGATATTCAGATTTGACTATCTTGTTTGTTGAATAGTCATGTTGTTTACCACAGTAAGTGTGCGTTCATAGCTTGTTGTTGTGTCCTTAGGCAAGACACTTCACCTTTATGGATCTGGTGTGTGTGTGAATGGTTGGTGGTGGTTGAAAACAGCAGCTAAACCAATGCATTACTGCTTCAATTAAAGGTTGTATTTGCCTGCTTTCTCTGAGTGTGCACTTGTCCTATAACATTAAACACACACACAAAAACAGCATTGTTGTGTTTTGACAGGCCTGTTTCTCTCGCAAATAGTAAAGTCCTTGTGCTAAAGTCTAACCTTCTCCATTGTTACTCCTCTGTTTTGAAGCTGGTCCGAGGCAACATTTCTGTGCGTCCAAAAGAAAAAAAACAGTGATTCACCACAACAAGAGCAAGTGGTTTCATTCTGCGCCCGGGGCCTATTACCCAACAGTGGAAAAGCACATTGAAATGCCGGCTTTGTTTCTTACTCATGTTTCGCTTGTAACACGGCGACTTTGCATTTGCCTTTTGGGATTGTTTTGTGCGGGAAACGCGACTGGAATATATAAAAAAAAAAATTGTAGTGTCTGTTATTGACTGGGCAGAAACAGAATGTAAGGAGAAAGAGTTGAGCTGTGATAGAGGAGAGAGTAGGTTTGAGCTTGTCTGTTTTCACCTTTGTGGCAAACTGGAGAAAACATTTATCACTACTCTCCCTCTGCAGAGATAAGACGTCTCTATTTATTCAGCGCGGAGCAGATAAAAAGTGAATGAAGCGTGGAAGGGCAGGGAGAGAAGTGAAGAGAGGGAGGAGAGAAGGAGAGAGAAGAGGAGAGGGAGGGAGGGAAAGAGAGAAGAGGTAGAGAGAAATAGTGAAAGAGGGGAGGGAAAGGGAAAGAGAGGACAGGGGCAGTGAGAGAAAAGGAGGGAGAGAGAGAGAGGGAGGGAGGGGGGGAGTGCAGAGGAGAGAGGGAGGGAGGGAGGGAGGGGGGAGAAGAGGGAGAGAAGAGAGGGAAAGAGAAGGGAGAAAGAGAAGAGGAGGGAGGGAGGGAGAGAGAAAAGGAGAGAGAGTGCGAGGGAAAGGAAAGGAGGGGGAGAGAAGAGGACGGAGGAAGGGAGGGAGCTTAGTGAGCGAGGGAGAAGAAGAGGGAAAGAGAGTGAGAGAGGAGGTAGAGAGGGTAAAGGAGGGAGAGAAGAGGAGGGAGGGATGGGGAGAAGGAGAAGAGAGAAGGGGAGCATAGAAAAGAGGAGGGAGGGAGAGAGAAGAGGTTAGAGAGAGAGAAGGGGAAAGAGATGGGGTGGAAGAGGGAGGGAGGTGGGAAGAAGAGGATGAAAGAAAAGGGGGGAGGGAGAGAAGAGAGGAAGGGTTAGAGGAAGAGAGAGCAGGTGAGAGAAAGTGATTGAAAGGGAGAAAGAAGAAACTGAAGATGAGAAAGAAAAGGAGGGAAGAGGGAGAGAGTGAAAGGGAAAGAACAGAGTTTGAAGGATAAAGAGAAAAAGAATGGAGGAGAGAAGAATGTGAAGGAGGAAGGAATGAAGGAGCAGAGGAGGGAAAATGGGAGAGAGAATGAAAGAAAAGGGAAGGTGTGAAGGACATGGAAAGAGAAGGAAAGAAAGAAGAGGAAGGAACAAGGAGAGAAAAGTAAGAGGTGGAGAGGTTCAAAAGAGTGTGGAGGAGAGAGAGAAAAAGGGAGATTGGCGGGGAAGAGGAGAAAGTGAAGGAAAGAGGAAGGAGATAGGGAAGGGAAGGGCAATAAGAAAACGACAAAGCGCAAGAGAGAAAGAATGAAATAAAGAAAGGGAAAAAAGAGAAAGCTGATCACAATTAAAATGACTTAATATCAATTTAAGACACTGAATCAATTACATGTCCAAAAGTAGAAGGAGAGAAAGAGAGAGAGAGAGGGAGGGGGGTTGGCAGAGTGATGGAGGGAGAAGGACAAGGAGGAAGTAGCCTGTATGTGACAGTGTGAGCAGATGGCTTGTGTTGGAACAGAATCGAGGAGGCCACAGGCTGGTCTTATATAGGGCACGTCTTTTGATCAGACTTTATGAAAATATGTGACAAAAACATTTAGAATCACAAATATCAATATATGCACCTTATTTTAACCTGCCCTTTCTATTGGCAACACTCCCAGTTTAGTTCTGTTGTCTTACATGTCAGCTTGTCTGTTCTGCGGTGCGATCTCACGTAGGTAATGTGACAGTTAAAATAACCTAGTGACTTAATTCCACAGGCTAAACAGGAAGAACACTGACAGGAAAAGTGGGCGTGGCAGAATAAGGTTAAGACTAAAATACCTAGTTTTGGTTCAACTTTTAGAATGTTTCTATAGGTTAAAAGAAAATTTTGCTTCTAAAATGGTTAATGTATGCTCTCAAACCCGAGTCTCATTAAAACACAATGTTAATTTTTACTATAAGAGCAAATGAAATAAATTTGTCCGTAATAGAAAACATTATGAGCACCAATTACCCAAACATTTTCTAATAAACTTGGCAGAAAATGGAACTGATATATTGCCATCCCATGGTTTCCAGACAGGGTTTCTGCAGGGTCTTAAAAAGTGTTTAATTTGCTGATGTTAGTCTTAAAAATGTTTGCACAGCTCTTAAACCTCTCATTTAGATATCTGTCGGTAGAAAAACAGCAGTGTCTTTGTGAAATGAGTGAATTCTTTTGTTATTTTGACAATAGAATACATATAGATTACACAGTTGTTCTCTTATTGTGCAATAACATACCATATTTTTGAAAATGTGTTAAAATAATTATGATTTTGAAAAATTATAAAATAATTTTTTGTCCGAAGCCCCCTGGAAAAGAAGCAACATTGCACAATGATGTAAGTCATGACTCGTGATAAGTCTTAAACTAGTGCTGTCAAGCGATTAAAAAAAAAGAGAGATTAATTAATTATGATCTGTAATTAATTAATTTATTTTTAATTTCACCTAAAAACTGCTGAGAAAAACACTCAACTTAAGAGTTTTGTTTTGATCCAATTTAATTAATTACATTATTGTTGCAGATTGGAAATATTAATATATTGCAAAAAATGAAGAATATAGGAAGTTTTTGAACATAAAATTCCCTTTGATCAGTCCAATAACTTTTGCCTGCTTCTTTATTTTGGTCTCGTTGCTACGTCGTCAAATAGAATAATGCGATTAAAAAAATTAACTCAATTAATATGTCTGTAATTAATTAATCTCAATTAATGCACTAATTTGACACCCCTACTTAAAACGTCCTACTTGACCTCTCTCCACCCATTTTGCTTCTAATTTTGGCATTTATTTTTTGTAGTGACTTGAATAATCACAATTTTCGATTGAGCTGATAATCTTAACATTCCTTTTGCCCACTCTTCAGATCTAATAATTATTCTTAAAATTTCTAGACCTAAGTAAGATAAAGACAAGACATTACATTTGTCCCTGTTTAAGCTTCATGTTCTTCAAATAATAATTGCAGATCCATAAACCACAAACTAGGTCCAGATACGTGTTCTTAATCAGCTTTTTCAACGGCGTTCTCACCTGCCCTCATTTGTAATCGCTCCAAAGGCCTGGACCATATTATTCCAGCATAAACAGAGCTTGTCATTGGTGGGTTTGTCCAGATGGTTTGTGTTGGAAATGCTCTGAGCGGGCTGAAGGCTGGTGCTGCTGCTGCTGCTGACCCCCCCCTCTCGTCCTCTCGTTCTCTTTCTGTTCCTCCTCTGAGTTAATCCATTGTGTTCTGTTATTTAGCTGTAATATCACACATAATCCTCAGGAGACATGGAATACCGGGAAACACAAGTGACTAATATGAAATGCTCAGTTTGTCAGATTTTAGGTTGAAGTTTAAATGATTTTGTAAGACCAGAATTAAGTCTGAGGTAAAATCCATGTTGGGCGTTCAGAAGGATAAATTAATACCACATTATAGACCTACATGAATGACATATGTATTTACTGGATTAGAATTTAGTGATTTCTGTACAGTTGGTAGCTTTTTACTGTCTAAACCAGGGGTGCCCAGACTTTTTTCCTTGGTTGGACCGACAAGGCACACATTTTTTCTTATGTGGGCCAAAAGGAACTGAAAGAGCGTCGAGAGCTTAAGCTAATTTTGCCTTGTAGACCTTTTTTTTTTTTTTTTTTTAAGAAAATTAGATGATTAAATTGTCTTTTATTAACCTGTTTTAAAAGACACCTGAATTGATTGGGATGGGTACCGTTAAGGATTTATCGAATTCTACTTGTCTTATTGATACTGCTTATCGATCTGGTCTTTTCACGATCCTCTTATCGATACTTTTAGTCACAAAACAATACAATAGGATGCTTATTTTCAACTAATGATTGCATGGTTTTTCTAAACAAAGATGTTTGAATAAAACAACAAAAATAACTACTAGCAAATAAATTTATATTGATTTATTTTTTATTAATCATATTTTTTGCAGTCTGCTTCACAGACTGAATTGAAAAGAATAGTTTGAAAGCTGCTCTGTGCTTATTTTACAAGTGATCGGTGTTTGTGAGATTATGTGGCAGATTAGGCGTTATACTGCAGTTATACTTTTCAAGCGTCTCGGGCCGTCTGGCGCACCTTCCATCATAATTAGGCCTACCATGCATGTTTAAGCTTTAGAAATAATAAATACTGCAAATAATGACATTTTCATTTATGCGTTTTTGTTCCCATATTGTCCTGGCCTAACTGTGTCAAACTGGTTTTCCAGGATGAGGCCACAATGTTAAGTCTAAATGGTCTATTAATAAAGCGCTTTTCTACCTTTCCAGGCACTCAAAACGCTTTACAATCTAGCATCCACTCACCCAGTGTACGCAGACACTGAGGCAGTGTGGGTTAAGTGTCTTGCCCAAGGACACAACGACAATCTACTCCTCGTCCCACTGTGGCACCTAGTGTTCTAACAGTCTCCCATCCAAGTACTAACCAGGCCCTTTCTTGCTTAGCTTCTGAGATCTGAGACAATATTCTTTCACATTGTAAACCATCATATCCATTTACAAAACATAATCTGACTTTGAGCTCTTCAAAAATTCCTCTTCTAAATTCTTCCTGATGCAATAGATTTTTGTGTCCTCACGTCAGAAACATTCAACTTTCACTTTCACCTCTGTAGGCTTATTTGCTTGAGTGCATATTTCAAACACTTGTCCCACCTGCAATTCTCCAACTCCTTTAGTACTTCCTCCTTTGTTTTCTCTGCTATTGGATTCCTGTCATTTTCAATTCAAATGTAAAACGCTAATCCTGCTGTCCGCTGCTCAAAGAGACACGCGGGAAAACTAACTAATACACAAATATAGAGCATTTTCTGGGCTGCTGACGCCGAAAGCTTAGTTTGGAAATTACAACTTAATCTCTTTTTTTTTTTCTCGCTGTTCTGACTAAACGGTGCGTAACCTAAATCATTGTAACTGGCAGACCTACTTTCACTTCAACCCACATTTCCCAACAGTCCAATGTGTAACAGATTAAAACTTGTCAAGTGTGAGTTTAACAGTGCTGGTGGAGCAGGGAAAATATTATCAGCAGATGTTAGAAAATCAAATTTTCATGCCCTGGAAACGTTTTGGAAAATGTAAGAATATTTTGAATTCCCAAAAAAAAAGGGGATTATTCTGGCAAAGACTGTACTTGTGCATAAACATGTTGTAATCATTAAATAATGAGACAAAATAATAGTTTAGAATTAGAGATGCACCGATCCGATACTGGGATCGGATACCGGTGCCGATCCAGGACATTTTGATGGATCGGGTATCGATTCCTTGATATCGGTTCAGCCGATATCAATTTTGTGCCTTTAACTGGACATAACGAGACAAGTTTTTTACTGGTGTTGATCCAGAACGTCTCATAAAGTTTGGCAATTTTTTCAGATTAAGTTATTCAGTTGTAATTTACACTATACGTAACAGTTATATAAAGCTATATGCCCAAGTTTCTTATGTTTTTATAAGAAACAAAAGCTATTTCTGTTCTTACACTAGTATCGGTTGATATCGGGATCGGCAGAAACTTAAAGCCAAAGTATCGGGATCGGCATCGGAACTGAAAAAGCTGGATCGGTGCATCCCTATTTAGAATGAACTTTTTCTTTTCTGGATTAACTATCTCATCTCAGCTATGTCGTTTATAAACTAAAATAAGAAAATCTGCCTCAGAAATCAGCTTTGAAAACCAGCCATTGATATCGGCATCGGCTTACAACATTTTTTAAAAAATCGGTATTGGCTCAAGAAAAACCTATCGATCTCTACTCAAAAATCACATACCGCCTAACGCCGATATCTTGTTAATGTATCTAATCAGTTGAAAATTAGTCGGCAATGTCCTGCTACATCTAATAATGTGCTGAGTTCATCTGTTGTTTTTTACTTTGTGGCTAACTGTTAGCATACCAGCACATTTCGCCTACACGATTTTTGCTTCCTTAAAAACTTTTTCACAGCGGATGCAAAACGTGCTGGTAGGCAAACATCAGTTAGCCAAAATGCTAACAACAACAGTAAACTTAGTGAAGATGGGTGAACAAAGAGGACATTTTAGGTATTTTCACCTGAATAGATAAATTAACAATATATCTGTAATAGGGGGATTTTAAGTTATTTCATTGTAAAAATCAGGTAGCCTATAGTAACTACATTTACCTGGAATACAGTTCACATTTTTTAAATGTTGGTTATTGCGTATAGAGATGTTTGCTGAGCCAGCGTGTGACGTCCAAATATGAGCTTGGGCTGGCAGAACCAATACTAGCTCATTTTGTCTTTTCCATTGGGGCCTAATTGCCAAAATTAAAAGCTTTCTTCATGCTGTAGGCTTTTTAGGAACACAGTAATAGCTCTTTGGGTTACTCTTTTCAAACCTGTGAGCAAACCCAATCACACAGCAAGATAAAAACATTGTCTTTTTCGTGTTTGTTCATTGTGCGTCAGTTATGTATTAAATCAGGGGTGTCAAACATAGGCTTATTGTTCATTAGGCCATAATGGACAATGAGCCTATGGAAATATAATAGTTTGTCTTGCTGAGATGTGACCATAAAACTTAAAATGCGCTGGAAATCAACAAATTGTTAAGTTATATTTTGTCAAAATGTTTTTGGAATGAAAAATAATAATATGCAATGTGATACATAATGAATCTGGACATACACTAAATGTGATATATAGCTTTATATAGCCCAATTGCCATATTTTAATATAATACCAGAAGAACCTTTTATTTTAAAATGTTACCCTAATACCAAATCTTACTCCGATCGATTTGACCCCAGCTCCATTTGAGTTTTACACCTCTGTTTTAAATGTTTTACCCGCCAAAGCGTCATGAATATGTGACGACATGGCGAACATCCTATTGAATTGCAACATTTTTATTCCTAGAAATCCCCAAAATCTTTGTGTTTTGCTCCTAAACAATTAATAAAAACTGATCATTGATTGAAAAATGTGTTTATCAGGGTTATGAAAAGGTGATAATTGCTTGACTTTTTCCCAAGATCAACCTTATTTGAAAACTAATATAATCATAATTGCACATTGATGATTCCTATAACTACTAACTCTGAAGGTGCTACTCATAAAGTAACTATAGTTTAATGTAGTTTTGTGATCCTGCTCTTATCTCTCTCTCTCGTGACGTGTGGACTGAAGCGAACAGTTCAGACTCTGGCACTAAGACCCGGGAAAACACATCCGACTCCGGTCTTTTTTAAGTCCAGGATTATCCGCGATGAAGGGACGTCACACCAAACGCTTTTCTGATCTTATCTTGTTTGGATTGTACACACGCTGCCACCTTTGCCCTTCTCCGGTAACTTTATGAGCTGAATGAAACCTCCCACTGGTCCACAATGCCTCCAATGCAACGATGTGGAGAGATAAGTTAATGTTTAGACACTTTTTGTATAGCTTCATGGGAAACAAAACACAACAGCTTATTTTGACGATGTTTCTTTACCAATATTGATAATTTAGCTTTTAGTGTCTGTCTACCTTTTACTTCAACTTGACCCACCCAGTCTGAAAAGAATGGTGTTAATATTCAGGATCCAAACCCACACACTCTTTGCTCTTGTAGTTCATGATAAAATTGTTGACACTGGAGCATTATTTGTGTGATGTGTTTATGACTGTGGCCTGCTGATAACGTAGTTGTCCCGTGTACACATAATATCACACTTTTTCACCTTGTCTTGCTTTTTCTTCTTTTTTCCAGTTAGAGATGGATAGTGGTGGTCCTCTTTACTCAAAACACACAAATTATGTGTCTTAGTTAGTTAAAGAGGAGCTACAGAACATCTCACCTGAAGCTAAAACATAGGAGCATTTGGACACGACCACTTTAACGCGCTGTACTTCTTCTCATTGCACTATATACAGTTGTCTTATTTAGGGGCGTGGCCTGCCGTGGGTGATTTTCACGCTTAAAAAGTCATAACAATTCATTTGGAAGTGCAACTATCTTGCTCTTTTGAGACATTTCCTGGCAATTGAAGTGTTTTGAACACAACTAATTCAAGTCGATTCACAGCTAAGTCTTACTGGATGTTGTTGAAGTGGTGTTACATAAGGTTGTGCAATTCAATTTCAAGCAGGATTATTGCTGTAATCGATAAAAAAAATGGTGTAGTCATGATTCTTTGTCGTAACTCATAGTATGTTCATAAGCGCTAAATTTTTCAGCTGGAAAAGTAGATTGTAGAATACATTTACAACAGCCTCTTTCTGTGAGATAAGTCCAGTTTTACATTTTATTTTGTCACGTCTGCATTTGGTGCAAATGATCTGCAGTCTCTCCAAGCAAATGTATGTTTGAAAAATTGTGATTTCAATTATGATTTAAATATTTGCTATCATAATCTAGCAGCCCTAGTGTTATATCAGAAAAGTAAACCGATTGTTCTGTAATGTTAAATACACCAGGCAGCTTAAACATCACGTTAGCATCTAGCTAGCCTTTAACCCGAACCTGCTGTTAGCATTGTTGGATATATTTGCAAACTTGGGTCGCTTTATTCATCTCCACGTCTTTGTATTTATATTTGACACATTATATTTTCTTAAGTCCACAATTGCAGTTGTAGTTGTTGAGCAGTGAGTGATAAAACCGTTGTTCTGATCCATTCTCAATGTTAACTTTCCCCCACAGAAGTTTGTTAGTGGGCGTGGCCTCTGTTTCTCTGCAGTGTAGTGTGAAAGAAGAGAGGGCATTTGGCAAATTTTCAGAGCAAGATGTCAAACTCACGATGCAGAGACCAGGTGGATTCCTCACAGCAAACTGCAATTCTCTAGGGTCAACTCATTTGTCTACATGCATGTTTTTGGATTCTGACACATTCACACCTTTATTAAATCATAAGTGTTTCATAATACCTTTTAAAAACTAGATTTTTTGCTATAACCACTTCTCCGCCTGGCTTTATAACTGCCTTGAATTCTAAAATATGTGTGTGAAACCTATTGATTAATGTAAACAAATGTCTTCAAGGCTCAGACACAGAGCTAACAACATACAAGGTTTCTCTTCTTCTCATCAAGTTTTCTTTTTACTTTTACCTTGCCGAGAAGAAGGGTCTATAAGGTCAGGGGACGCTCTGGACAAATATTCGTCGTCTTGTTTGCTAATAATCTGCTTTACCAATCACTCTTTTTCTGTATTTCTGTTTGTGATTTTCTTTTTTGCCATAAATTAACAATCTTAGTAAGAGTCGAATATTGTTGCTATTTTGAACTATACAAAAATATATTAACATACAGAATATTTCATCTTTGCTGAGTCTTTCCGTGAGTGTTCAGCTGTAATATTTTGAAATCCATTGTGCAGCTTTTACTTGAGTACTACTATTCTTGCTCCAACAACACGTCAGACACATTTCCTGTCACTTTGAGCCGCCGTGAGGTGTGATCACGCAATTCTCATCTTAAATCCTCAGCACCAGGAAAACAAAACTTACAACACGAAGAGAGAGGAACTGCAAGCACCGATTGTTCTGCAATTAAAACATTTTAACATTATTTGGGAAAATATTATAAAATACTCGGTTGTGAATATGATTAAGGTGAGGAAGCTGTAACAATTTTCTAGCTCCCTTTGTGCCTTAAATTATTTTTTTGTGTTTTTTCCATGTATTTAGGAAGAAAATATAACACATGTGGATCAATAAACCACACTTTGTTTATTGTAAAACATAAAAGAAGATCATAAACAGCTTAGAAATAATAACGGGTTCATTTACTTCCTGTTCAAAACCCGATTAAACGACTAAAGGACGACAGCCATAGTCCTAGACAAGACACTTCACCCAATCTCTGTTTTGCCTTTTTTGATTATCGACCAGCCCTTCAAAACAATCTAAATTTAGGCTCATTTTAGACAGTTTAAGATGTTCTCCAGCCTCAGCCTCTCAGGTCATCCTTTACCAAAGTATTTTTATATTATTTCTCCTCCAACCACCACAAGCCTTTCTCCATCTGCTCTGACCACACTCTGCACTTGTGGTTTACCTTTCTGTCCACAATTTCTACGTTGGGTTTCCTCTCTTCTGTGCAGCTTTACCTAATGTACTGTTCAAACTTCTCATGACTGCAAAACCTGAAACCAAATAATTGAAATACCAGAGTTAATGAATCGAAGGAATGAGAAAGCAAAAGTGAAAGTATGGTGCCTTGGAAAACACCTAGATGTTTTAGATGTTGAATGTTACAGTATCTTTTTCCCTTTTTATATAGAAACAAGGTTGGTTTTATGATGTAGACTTTATGTCATGATGCCAATGGTGAAAATCACACATTTACAATCTGCTGATTTTTGTTGAGTTTTAGAGAGTGTAACCGATAGCAACAAGTGCCCAGTTCTGGCGGCCATCTTGTGTAGGGAGAGAATATAAAAGATCTCATTCAAACTAATAGGAAGCTGAACTTTTAAAATATGTTTTCGCTTAAATACTTTGATGATTGTATCTGTTCGTATTTTTAGCAATTGAACTATTGCTAAAAAATCTTGAAAAAAAAAAAAAACTACTTTTAGCAGTTAAATTTTATTGTAATGGTAGTAAAGTAAGCACAATAATGATGAACGCCTGTGTTCATGTAATAATAAAATAATGATCCTGCTGCATTTCAAATAATCACATAAATATCTAGTTTTATTGGCAAATTTTGTTTTATTATTTTTTTCCCATATTAAAAGCTGTAAATATAGATGCAGCGATCCGATACTAGAATCAGATATGATATCGGTTCAGCTAAAATAGTTGTGTCTTAAATTGGACATAATAGGACTAATTTATTGGCTGATGTTGATCCAGAACGTTTGACATTTTATTCAGGTTAAGTTGTTACGCTGTCACTTGCATTATAAATAACAGTTGCATAACAATATATGGCCAAATTTCATCTATATTGGTAAGAAAAAAAACCCAAAAACCGTACTTACACTAGTATTGGTTGATATCGCGTACTGGCAGATGCTTAAAGCCAAAGTATCGGTATCGGAACTGAAAACGCTGGATTGGTGCATCCCTTCCTGTAAATACACATATCTCCTGCCCAATTTGAGTCATAAAACTTCTTCTTTTCCAGCTCATGCATTCTTAGGAACCTCTATAAACCAGTTAACTATTATTAAATTGATTGACGAATAATTCATTAATCAATTAATTGCGATTAATCGATTAACTTGGCACAGCCCTACCCTGAAATTACAAAAATGTTAAGTTTAGGTCTGAAGCTCGAAGTTGGTAGAGATTAGTCTACATTATGATTAGGATTTTGTATATATTCATAAATAAAAACACATCTTTACTTCCTTTAATAAAATAAACTGGAGCAACAATGTGTGTACTTACGGCTGGGCGATATGGCAAAAAATGTCATCACGATTTAGATTTGAGGTACAAAGACTTATCTGATTTTTCAGAAAGTTTCTGTCAATGGCTTAATACAGCTGTCTAAGTCTGTGTTGTTGCAAGATTTTCAGAGTGAAACTAGTGACCAAGCCTTTGAAAAAAAATCCCCAAACAACCAATATCAGCCCTTCAATGAAAAGTTTAAAAAAATAACCGATTAATTTGAACGTTGTGTGTTGACTCTAAACAAGTATTAATCGTTTTGTCGTATTTTAATAGTTTTTTCTAACATTAACAACAACAAATCAAACTTGAAAAATGCTAAAATTCACCTCTTTTATGAGTCATAATGTGCAGCCCAAAAAACCCCCAAAATCTTCAAAATTTATAAGAGACTTTGAAAAAAGATTGTGGGAAATCACAATGTCAGGATTTCATGAAAAAAGCAGATTGTCACAGAGATGAGCTCACAATTCGACTTTTATCACGATATTGCCCAGCCCTACGTGTACTAATATGTACAATTTTCTGGTATGAACAAGCATTGACTGAAATAATTTTGCTCTGAAGAATATTGTGATGTCTTGTGAACAGAACCTACTGAATATTTTTTTCCTCTGCAGCTCTACTATAGCTATCAAAAAGACAGTGGCATTCTGATGAGTTCCTGCTGTATTGTGCTGCGTATTGTGCTCCGTGTGGTGGTCTTTGGTGGTCTTCGGTGACAGGACACAGACAGGTTGTTCCTGAGTCTGAACAGAGCTGTCAGATCAGCTGTCAGCCTCAGAGCCTGATATGGACACGTCTATTGTATTTCCTTCACTGTGACATCCTGTTTGTCCCACCGAGCCAAAGCACAAAACAGCAGCATCTCGCTTCCTCACACCTGACACACTGTGAACTGAGAATTATTTATTTATCGTACAATATCTGTAAAACACGTCAGCGGCTTTACACTGTCAGACAGAAGTGTGTGACCAGTGACAGAAGGTGACGTGTAAACTGAGGATTTGAGACTGTCTTCTCGTGATTTGGTTGGATATCATAGAAACAAGCAATAATTTGAGTTGAAAAGTGATGAGCTTTATGTGTGTATGACTGGTTAAACTACTCTTTTACAAAAACCTTTTAAGCGCCAGAGGTTTTATTGGAACTACAATACAATACATTGTCGCCCTGGAGGGATCCAAACTGATATCTGGGTAAAAAGAGTTGAATGTGCAGTCTACAAACTACTGAAACTTATCAGAAACAGAGAGTCTGGAGACAGAAAGTCTATATTGCAAAAAAACATTTCTAGATTTGCTAAAATGTCTTGAAATCGGGGGTTTTAATCTTTCATTTTGGTATCTATTTTTGTTTAAGCTAGTGATTCAAGCTAAAAACTGTAAGTAAAACTGGGTAATTAATTCACAATATAACCCAGTACAGTCGGCTAAGTACCTTTTTAGTCAGTTACAGGTCCAACTCTCTTCACACACAAATTCCAAAACCCCTTTAGCCGTTTGAGTCCCGCAGTTTGAGAAGCATTCGTGTAATGAAAAGAGCACCACTCCCAGGTCTTTCAAAACTCTTGACACCCACGCTTCCCTTACTGGGTAAATTGCCGGCTGCCTTTTGACGAATTTTAGCGAGCGGGTCATCTATCTCCGTCAGGCAGACTTTATGCTGCGAAATAAATGGAAACCGCACTTATTCCAACCTGGTAATGCATTTTTTTTTCCCCTCGTGCACTTTTGTTCTTGACTGAGACTCGAGTGTCGTTTTAATCTCCCAGCTAAGTGCGCAATTCATTTTTATCCTCGTCATTTCCAAGCTAATCCTCAAACCGGCCAATTTACCTTCTACCAAGATCATTTTTTAATTATCACTTTGGCTAATACGACGCACAGCTGCTTTATGGTAATGGGCCGGTACAGAGGATTGGTTCGGTTGTCTCCCTCTATACTGTATTATATTTATTTTTGCGTGCGTGTAGGGCGATTAATTACGAGGTACTTACGGAGAGGATGAGGCTGACAGATGCATTGTGGGTCGGCGGCAGCTGGAGATCAAGGTCAAAGAGATATGGGCAACTTTACACTGCAGTTTAACATTGTCCACTGTCCAGTCAAGATGTACTGCCAGTATTTAAAGCCCATATGACAGATCATGATTGCATTTTTCTAATTTTGGCTTAGATTGGTGTTATAGTCCTTGTAGTAAATGGTTACTATGATTGTACAGAAGCTAAGTTGGAATTTAAGAAGAAGTTTATGAATAAATGTTGAAATTACAGGAAGTATTTTGAGTTCTAGAACAAAATCCCTCCAGATATGTCAACAAAAAGCGCCAACATGCAAAGACAATTTACATAGTTAGATTTTATGAATCAATGGATGGATGGTAGACTTTCTGTCCTGTGTTTGCTAGAGAACAGTTGTGGAATTATTACCTCAATATATGTCACATTTGCTGGATAAAACACAATTATAAACATTCATGGATTACCTTATTTCACACCATAGAGACACCTGAATATAAGCCGCATCACCTAGATTTAAGAAAGAATTTAGAAAGTACATTAAGGCTGCACTTTTTACAGTAATATATAAGCTGCAGAGGTCATAGCTTGTGAAAAAGTAGTTCAGCTTGTAGTTCAGAAATTACAGTAATTTGTTGATTCAGTCGAGCAAAAATTGTTTTATTTATGGATCAGTTAATAAATCTGAATAGTTCATTGCTATCTTAACATGGTCTTGAGTTGTGGTAGCAGCCGTTCAATTGTTAGTGCAGTGAAAACATCCTGTCAGTCCAGAAAACATTTTTTTTTTTATAGAGCGCAATGTAATCACATCAACTACACATTTCAAAAAAGTTGGACTTCACACAAATCTTATCTATTTAACATCATGAACTTTTTTCTGTTCAAAAGTCTTCAGTTTCTTTAAAAATAGCTTTTTAATCTTTAGCTTCGGCTATAGCTCTGCTCACTCTAGGTAACTCCACTCTGATTGGTCAGAGTGGGTCATGTGTTGTGCAAGCCGGTGGACGAGGTTAGCTGAATCTGAGCTAGCTAACTCACAATGGAGTGGCACTGACACAAAGCGGCGGCCGTCGGGTATTAATTAATAAGCTAGCTTTTTTTTTTAAATTCAGTATGAACAGCAAAATATATGAAGTGAATTAGTTGAAGATTCGGGACAAAGTATTTCATATAAATTTTCTGTATAAAATAAATAAGTATGTATATATTTTTCTGTTTGTGGATGAGTTTTTTCGTCAATGTTTAGTCTTTTTATGCATAATTTGGGTCATATGTTTTTTACCTTTAGAACATTTAACTGGCCCCTCTTTTAGTTGACTGAACTGGACACTACTTTAATCAGCCAAAGAAATTCTTGGTCAGCAATAATGAATATCACCACAAACACCCCAAAAAAGAGAGATGATTATCTATAAAATAAATGATACTAGAGCTGGGCGATATCCATTTTTCACTATCGTCATATCGTCTTAATATAGTATCGTGATAGACGATATTATCGTCTGCCCACTAATTAAGGCAAAAACGGCTCAAAATTGAGCTTTAGTCGGATTTTCTGGTAATTTCACACACACACAGTGTGTATTATAGATACAATAATGCTCTTTCGCTATAGAACATTGCTAGGTTTGTGAATTTTAATGTTAAAACCTTAGTACTTTGTCAAAGCCTCGCTCTTTCTCACTCCTCCGCGCCCCCGCGCCACGCTACCTCTTTTTGCTTTATGACAATTTTAAGATACACAACGCAGGGTAAATGTGTAAACTTGTGACGGTAAAAGTCGTAGAGATTTATATTATCGACTATATTGCACAAATACACATTTAGAAAAGACTTTCTTGAGACGCACGCGGCACCATGTCTGTGCGTCACAACCACACGAACAAAAGCACATATAGCCTAGACATCCAAGCACGCAAGCAAGCTAACCATAAAGTTTAGACCACAACAGGATTAAACCCACTGACACATACAAACACGATTTGAATAGATATTGATAAGGCTCTCCGCTGTTTTAAGTTCACATTTAAAACATAGCCAACACTATTATAAGTTAAAACGGCTGATATGAAGGACAAACACTGAGAGCCAAACACCTTAAGCAAAATTTTTGCACATCTACGATAACAAGTGATTTCTGTCTCTTCTTTGTCACTAAAGTTGTACCAAATAGATGAGAGAAAGTAGCTGTATCCATAAGTAGCTGTTACGCACAGACTCGTCTCGGCGCGGGATGGGATCAGCATAAAGAAAGCACGATACTCTTCTCCGACAGTTTATAAAGTTAGTTCGCTCACCTCTGTCCAGTTCAGGTGAATCCTCGTCTGTCCATCACGGACACGAAGAAAAGAAAACATCCAAACAGAAACGGTAGCCTACATCCAAAGTTGTTATCGCAGGTGCTTCATGACGACACAACTTTGTCCAAGTCCTGATTCCAGCTCCACAAGGCCCACAAACACCGCTCCACACGTCATGCTCTGTCCGGGTCCACGGTGTTAAAAAAAGTCCTCTTCATCTCTTTATTAGAGCGCGCTGTCTGAGCCTGCTCTGTTTTCATACGCACGTGTTGGTGGCGTGAGGATGCGTTCAGGGACGCTGCGTAACTTTTAAAACTGTGATGCCAAGTTTTTTCTGCTTTTGTGACTTGTCAATTATTAAAAAAAGCTACTATGAAACAAAATAGTGGTTGAATATTTGTCAAATGATCGAGAATATGCATATAACAGAGCGAGATTGTTTGCTGCAGCATTGATTAAAAACTTTGCACGTTCTAGGAGGATATTTTTTTTACAGACAATAGTGAAGTGCTATCGTCGAAATGTTTTACTTTCACGATAGACGATATTATCGTCTTATCGCCCATGCCTAAATGATACATTGTATAAATACATTTTTAGTAAAATGTAAAGTATTATCATGTCATCATGCGTTTTATTTAATTGAAATGTGGTCTAACCTATCATACTTTAGGTTAAAATGATCTTAGTGCTGTCTGCTTCTTATAATAAACCATTTTTATCTGCCACAAACCAGGAAGTGACACTGGTGCACTATCAGCATGCTAGTTGTTGTTACCATAGCTAAATCTCACTTTGAAAAATGTTTGAAGCACTTATAAATTCATTGCTGTGAATAATTATTCCTTGAATATGTTCACTAAAGTGAGTAATAACTCTGGACAGCTGCAAGCCTTTCATAATAACCTAGTCAGATATTTCCA
Source organism: Mugilogobius chulae (assembly GCA_038363315.1). Classification (NCBI taxonomy): domain Eukaryota; kingdom Metazoa; phylum Chordata; class Actinopteri; order Gobiiformes; family Gobiidae; genus Mugilogobius; species Mugilogobius chulae. The sequence continues at coordinate 25,520,568 of CM076411.1, read as the reverse complement.
CATTTTTAAGAAACTAAAAATGAATCTAGTGGCTCTGCGGAAATCTCACCGTTTGACATTTGCCAAAGATTTTCTGTTCCGTGCTCAGACCTACATGGAGCAGTTAATGAGACAAATAACATGTATCAAGAAAGTCAGCCACCTGCAGAACCTGTCACAATCCTTCAGCTCCGGTTATATAAACTTAATGCTCGCGTTTTTATAGCATTATCCCGCTCCCATCCCGTGAAGAGAAGTGACATATTGTGGGCAGAATGTGGTCCAAAATAGAGCATTAGAAGAGGCTGAAACATATGCTGTCCTTATTATCCGTGGCATCTGCTGAAATCTGCTGGCATCTGGACGTGGGCATGACTCGCTCTCCATCCATCTCTGGTTTTCTGCCGGTTTCAATCACAAAATTCATTCAATAAACTCACTCAAGGTTAGAAAGTGTCCATGCAAAGTTTTACAATGCGCAAGGTCTTGAAAGTTACATTACCTTTTTATTCTGTTGTTAAAGTCGACAGGTTTTCATAGGAAATTCAAATCATGTCAAGATGAGGCGGGCAATAGAGTGAAAAATTATGTTTCAGTGGTTTTATTAGGACTTTGGTTAAGTTAGTCGTGATTTGAATTAGATAAACTTCTCCTTAGTGTTGTCTTATCATTTTTATGTCTTATGCCAGAGGTGGTAAACCTGCTGCTTCTTGGTTCGTCTAAGTGTGGATCATTGCTTCATCACTTTTTCTCCTTCCTTTTAAAGGGACCTATTATGTCAAATTCACTTTTCTAAGATGTTAACCTTGTCATGATGGTCTCCCTTCATCATAAGTTTACTCAAAGTTATATTTGAATTGATTCATGCATGTTGGAGTAATCTTGTATTGTTCTTCAGCTGGAGCTCAGGTGCTCAGAAATCCCTGTTCTCACCCACCACCTATCCCCTCCCACTTGTCTGTGTTTACTTGTTATAATTCAGAAGATTAATACTCAAAGTGAAGCATAAATGGTTAAAAACTGTCCAGGGCCACTTTCCAACAAAAATAATTTGTTATTTAAAATCTGTTGCTTTTTACAGTTACATTTTAAAATGAAGGGGCGGGACTTATCAGTTCTGCAGTTGTGAACAGGAAGTCAACAGAGCAGTTCCTATTTTTAAGTTGTTTTAGTTCAACTTTGTGTTTTACAATGAACAAAGGTAAATTACTGATCTACATATGTTCTAGTTTCTTACTAAATATATAAAAAAAAAACATAATAGGACCCCTTTAAGTGAGGGCACTTACAAGAAGCTGCATCTGCATCCAGTGTCAAACCAGGGTTGTTTAACGGACCGATTGTGTCTTTTAAGGCTTTGAATGAATTCGTTATGATATTCCATGATTCCATCCATGAAAATTCTTGTAGTTTAATGTTTGGTGTTTTTTTGGTCCAAATTCGCCAAATGTTCACAGAGAAAACATTTGTTGAAGCATTCTCACAGTGTGTTTCACCAAGCCTTTTTTCTTTGGATATTTAAATAAAACATGCACAAATAAAAACTTGATGCAGCCAAGCATGAAAATCTGTGTTTTTTGCATGAATGTGACAAAACACAGAAACTTGGATAGTGACCTGACTAAAGTTAGTGCAGCAGTAGTGTTTTCTCTCTGCTCTGACAGTCTCATAATAGACACATTGTAAAGCAGTTTTACAGGGGCAGAGCTGAGATTTGAAAATCGAGTTGGGGGGTGTGAATAATCGGAGCCCCTTTTTTGTGTTTAAAAAAAAAAATATATATCGATATGGGAGTTTTCATGTTCTCCCTGTGTCACCGTGGGTTTTCTCTGGACACTCCAGTTTCCTCCCACCTCTAAAAACATGCATGATTAGGTTAATTGGTTATTGTAAATTTCCCCTGTGAATGAATGAGAGGGTGAATAGTTGTTAAATGTTAAATGTTTTTGAAAAAGAATGAGTGTGAATCTAAATAGTTTTTAGGGTGGTGGCATGGTGCAGCTCTTCAAGGATAGATACGTAATGTTGTCACAACTAATTCAAGTCGAGTCAGAACAAAGTTTAAATGGAGGTTGTTGATGTGGAGTTACAGAATCTCAGAAAAGTAAACAGAATCTCAGAAAAGTAAACCGATTTCTCTATAGCTGTGAAAATTCTCCCAGCAGTGCTAGCATCGTGTTAGCATTTATTTTGCAGCTACCATTGGCACTGCTAGATGTATTTACATATTTGAACTGTTGGATCACTTTATTCATCTCCACGTTTTTGTCTCTTGGACCCAATATATCTCCTTAAGTGCACATTTGCAATTGTAGTTGTTGAGCAGTGAGTGATAACGCTGTTGTTCTGATGCACTGTTCATGTTATGTTTCCCCCACAGAGGTCCGTTAGTGGGTGTGGCCTCTGATGCTGACAGCTCTCTTCGTCTTTTGGCCACTGCAGTCATCCATGCCTGCCTTATGCTACGAAGATGATTTTACTGGGACTGTAGCCATTGCAATTAACAAGATTAACCTAATAATCTTGACATTCTTAGTCATAATTGCTTTGATAAGTAGCCCCAGTAATTATACAATATGTTTAGATCTATAGAAGGTCATAGACTCAAACAGCCACAACCTTTCTGATAAGTGTGAAAGTTGAAATTGCTTGGTGTGTCATTTCAGTTGTGTTTAATCTCAGAGCCGTGGTTGTTTTACAGTCTAAATGCTTATGAAAACGGTGTCTTTCCGTCCTTGTGTGTGGTAAATGAGGTGGGCAGCGTGGCCTTTCGCTCCGCTACGATCCAAGAGGGACCTATTAAAACCTGCTCAGCCGCCATTGTAAAGACTCAAGCTTAAATGCCAGCGACTGTGTTTCGTCTCATCTGTAAACCGACAGAGCATTTTACTGCAGTGACAATAGTGGTGTGAAATTACAGCCACGGAAACTGATTTAACCTTTGAGTTTAGGGATGAAGGAGTAATCGGAAAGGTAAAAATGTCAGGTGTAGAATTAGACTAAGACTGCAGGTAATGATCAATATCCATTAATTAATTTATTTATTCTCTGGTCATTTTCTCAGCTTTCCAGTCGTTTTTGGATGTTAAAACTCGGATTCGAAGTGATATTTTTTCCCCAAGTTTGTGTGTTGCTGTGATCCATTGGAAATACTTTACAACAACGAGCCAATCAAATAAGAAATTGCTCATTCAGCCAAAATGCAGAGGTCTTTATGTCAGTTTATCAACACGGACTTAGCTGTTGCATTTGCAGTTTGTACAATACTGTTTTTGTTCACATTAGCTCCATTTAGTTTTGGCATTATAACTAGAGGTGTGCAATTTATTTATTTGTCTTGACGATATATGCAAAAACAGAATATCGAGTTTATCGTTTAATTCAAAAGTCCAACAGAAAATGCTGTTTAAAAAAAAAGAATAAAGAAATGTATATTTATTGTAAATGTTCAAAAAATGTTAGTGACAATGCTGTTAATGATGGCTCCTTTGTATCTAAGTTGACTAAAGCACTTTATTCTGACTTTTTTACATGGTAATCTTTTCTTGCTGTTTTGGTTTTCTTTATGAGTACTTATTATCTTGCGAACATCTGGACTTGTCTTATAAATGCAGTTTGGGTCATATAATTGGTCAGATTATTGAGGTACTTGCTAGTTTCACTTTTAGTCGACTAATGTTTTAAGTCGGCCAAGAATGTCTTTCTGATTTTTTTCCTTTATCAACATTTGAACAATAAACAGTAATATTTAGTGTCCATATTTAGAGGTTTACCCATCAGTTGTTAACACAACATAATAAATGCACATTCAGTCAGGTCTTGCACAAGTTCAGGCTTTGTTTCTTCATACAGTGTGGTTATTATTGTTTGTGTATCATACAACTACAGAGTTTGTGTATAGGCCAGTGGCTACATGAGTAAAACATATCGATTCTGGCCTTTCGATTTCATCGTTGCATACTTCGAAGTAATTGTAACTAATCTTACTCAGGGCTCCCGCGGAGTCTTAAAAAGTCTTAAAAAGTCTTAAATTTGAAAAGGGAAATTTAAGGTCTTAAAAAGTCTTAAATTTGTTAAAATTAGGTGTTTAGGTCTTAAATTTGAAGTGACTTTTTTAAGACCTTGTATTTGGAGCAGATTTATCAAAGTTAAATGAAGACTGTGCGTGTTTTTGTCAGAGAAGTTGCATTTGTTGTGATGCCCGTCATGTAAACGAGGGTCAGATGGAGCGACAGCGCAGAAGAGAGGAGCGTGGAGCAGAGCGCCTGAGCTCACGGTTAGCTTAGCACGAATCGCCTCACAACTTTGGGACTAAAGAAGAACTATTCAACTTGGCCAAAAGAAAAGCATGTTTCACTTAGCGAGCGAGTTTTAAGGTAAGCTCACAGCGCTTTAATTCGGACTGAAAATCGTCTGACTTCACCATTACTAGCGCTGCAGATGCTGCGCGTAACGTGCCGTATGATTCACTGCGTGCATTCCGTGAATTATCGTTATTTATATATGTTGTGCGATAGTTCGTGTACATGTGGTGAAAATATCAGTTTTTAAATCGCCGCGTCCACAAAAAACTTTTCACTTATTTCCGCGTTAGCTTCAAGTTGTTAGCCACTTTGTTCCATCCATTTACGTGTGTGCGTAAATGTGGATGTGTGTAACCTGGCTTAATGGAGCAGCACAGAATTTGCGAGGTGTCAGTCGGACTGGATGAGTTTCGGGACAGGAGTCGGGACACATGCGTGAATTTCGGACGTCTGGTCGCATAAAGCTGGCCACTGCAGATGAGCGCAGTAAAAGAGACAGGAGCAGCACCTGTCTGTGATCATGTGACAGATGAACTGCATCAAAGAGGAACAACTATCTACAAATGTTATTTTTGGTCATAAAAAATTAAATGTATGTAATTTTGTGAGCCAATAAATAGTGTGTATTTGACAAAACACAAAATAATATAGTTGTATTATTTTTTTTATTTATTAGATATTTATTTTTTGTCACAAAAATAATGTTTTTAAACGTGCACGTGGTCTTAAATTTTGCTATGCAAGGTCTTAAAAAGGTCTTAAAAAGTCTTAAATTTTGTTGTTGAAGGTGTGCAGGAACCCTGTTACTGATCAATAAGCCTAATAAACTGTCCTCTGCAGAAAACTAAACATAATTGCCTCGTTCAGACTTACATTTGTTTAACCCTGACTTCATATTGTACTTTTTCCAAAAATATTGCCTCTGAAGTTGTTGAAAATAACCTTATGAATTGCTTCTTGTTAATTACTACTGCACTGTTACAACATTTTCCCCAACAACAAAAAAACAACAAACCCACAATTACAATCATTTTCAAAACCACTCACCCTTGTATTTTCTTTGACATTTTCTGCTGGAGATTAGAAACTGCGCCATAATATCTGAAATGGTCTATAGTTAAAAAACAATGATATTCTATCGATTGTCCATAGGGATCGTGGACGCAATAATGGGAAAAAATGGCAAAGTAATAAATTGGGTGCTAGAGATGGGACAGAGTGAATGTAAAAATCAATGAGAATAGCAAATATTAGATGCGTTGTATAAATAAAGGAGTTTGGAATGGATTTGATCACGTTTTGCAGCTCTCTCGAGATCTAAAGCTGGTAAATGTTATGCATGAGAGACTGTTTTCATGTAGAGCAAAGGTTTTATGGATTATGCAGTACTATTCCCAAAGCTTAAGCTGCAGTCTGAAGTGCCTGATCATAATAATGCCTTGTCTAACCTCTTGTTGACCTGCTCCAGAGTCCTGACCCTCGTTTAGGAAACACTAATGACGTCTGTGAGTAAATTTCATTGCTCTCTTGAGACCAGTTCACTCACTGTTGACCTTGGGCTGTGGACATTCTCTACATGGGACGTCCTGGGACACTCTTTCTCTCTCTGATAGTTTTTCTTAAGCTCTTTTAAGCTATTCATGTTTCAATTTTATTTTTATATAGCCCAAAATCACAACCCCAGCTTTCTCAGAGGACTTGATTGATTTAGCGAACAGAATTTTCAGAAAATCAAACTATGAAAGAATCATTGGTCAAATTATTCAGGAATACAGAAGCAAATTGTCCAAAAACAAACAGGCAAATGGATAATTGTTCCAGAGCATCCCCAGTCCTTAGACCCTCCATCTTGACAAGGAAAACTCAAAAAACAAACTCGCTGTAAAAAAAGAGAAAAGATGGGAACAGGACTGACGCGTATCAGTCTGATGGCAGAGGAAAATGATTTATCTAGCAGGACGAGGACGCCCAATCCAAGAGAGAAGTGAGAAGGAAGTGGGAGGTATCCAGTTCTTCACTATTAGGGGTGTTGAAAAATATTGATTATATACTGTATATCGATACCCAAACTCCCGATATTCGTATCAATATCAAAATTCAGATATTGATATTTTAATGACGTCATGTATTTTATTGAGAATGTTTTGTTTCGTAGATTTCAATGTCAGTACTGGTTCCAAAATCCTAGCACATAAAATATCATTTATAATCATTTATAGATTATAAAAAGAGGCGTGTGGTTTATTACTTTTAGAGACTTGATTACCTTTATGTTGCCAGTATCAATACTCTCAGAGAGAATCATTGAATATCAATACCGTCATTTATTGTTACTCATTTGTCTCATTTCATTTTTTGACTCATCAAACAAACAAAGAAGAATGTTCATTTTGTAAAAAAAAGTAAAGTTAAAAAAAAATTGCAATATATCATTGTGGCCCTCTGTATCGTGATATATTGTATCGTGATACGTATCGTATTGCCAGATTAGGGGTAAAGCACACCCCTATTCTCTATTAGGGTTAGTCAAAAGTCCAGATTTTGACACTGAAGCAGCAGCATCTGAAACAGATAAACTCCCTCTTGAATATTGATGTCTTAACAAGTAAAGCAATTTTATGCGTAAAATTTGATTATTATTATTTAATAGACTAATATTGCTCTGAGATTGCCTGATCATAAGCTAAGCAAGTTTTGTAGTGTGGTAGCAATGTATTAATATGCAGAAAAGACTGTTGCTATGCTACAAATTTTATTTCACAAACAGTACTGGGACATTGCAGATGAACATGATTAAGATATTAAAATCCCTTTGCTGCAGTATTTAGCAGAGGTAGAACAGCCTAAGAAATTGTGCTCAACTAAGAGTAAAGTTACTTAAACATAATATTGCTTATGTCACTCTTTTTCACAACATGTGTTGCCTTGTGGTGCTTGGTAGTTTTTAGAGTTTTTAGGACTTCACAATAAGCAGATTGTGGGTTGGACCCCTGAGTGAGACCAAATCAAATGTGTGGAGCGTGTTCTTCTCATGTGGGTCCTCTCCCACCTCAAACACATATTCATGTAGGTCATAGAAACATTGTAATTTCCCCTTGAGAATGAATGACAGAGTGAATGTTCTTTTTTTGTGTCTCTGTTAACCCTGCGACGAGTTTGCCACTGTCCAGGCTGTTCCCTGCCTAAGACCCAAAGTCACGGGGATAGTCTCCAGTCATGTTACCTCTAATGGGAACAAGCAATAGAGACTGAATGAATGTTTGAAATATGAACAGAATCTGATTTTTGAAGCAAATCACAAAGCAAATCTTAGCAAATAGCAACATGATATTTCAAACAACATTCATGCTTTTCCATAATTTTCTTTTTATTGCTTTTTTTTTATTTAGTTCTCAACATTTCTCGTTTCTATATGGAGCTACACAACGCCTCCTGTCTTAAATGGTTCTTTGTCTCTGTGCTTTAGCTGCAGGCTGTGAGCTGTCTCTGAACTGTGTGTCTTCTGTAGGTACATTTCTCCTGTGTCTTTGTCGTGCCCCGGAGTCCTACTTTCTCTCTCTCCAACGCTGAATATTCCCTCTGAGTCACCCGGACAGCGCTGAAACGCTCCGGCTTTCTTTCTCTTTCACGACTTCTCATAAGCAAATCTAAAGTTAGCTCGTGCTTGTGTCGGCAGATCTGCAGACATGAACTGTGCATTTTTCATACGCGCGTCGAACATTGTGTGGACATGTTTGCTTCTGTTGTTTTTAGCTGATGTGTTTTCGTGTTGTCTAAAAGAGAAAGAAACAAAGAAAAGAAAATCTAAACTTTAGAATAGACAGAAAAGGTTTGGTAGCTACAGAAACCCGAAAAGAATATTAGTTAGACATAAATTACTTGTCATATAAACAGCTGACCATCAAACTTGACAAATACAGGAACCAAACATTATATTTCTAACATTTTGAAAACCAGTTTAAAAGACATATGAATACATCAACATCATACTGGGACAAAGTGCTGCTGTTCATTTCCTTCAGATCTTAATTTGTCACTATAAGACTATTTATTGACACATTTAAAAAAAAAATTGCATTAATGTAAAATATTAAGCATAAGAGCCATTTTCCAGTAAGCCAAAAATGTAGTCCAAAGAAATTATACTTTTAAAATTAGTATTCGCATCTAAGTACAAAGTGGTTAAAAAATGACAACTTCCTCTCATAAATCGTTCTACACATGGTTAATATCGACATGTTTTCATTTTTGTTGCGTTTAAGGTTTCTAAACTTAATTTTTACAAACAACAAACTGGAGAGGACCACCCCAGCTCAGCCAATCAGAGAGCTGCATTCAGCTCCTGATTAAAACTAAAATTCTTTATTATTCATTCAGTTCAGACAGTACTCAGAGGTCTCATTTGTTCACAAAGTGCTGTATTACTATATACTTTTTAGTGGAAAGCACAAAGTTTACTAAGTTATAACTAAAAAGTTAGCTAGCCCACCTTTAAGAAGCTGCTGATGCTCATTGGATGATTTTATATGTATATGGCTTTTGCAGAATAGACCGCAGTGCGTCTCTCGAGTATAGCCTTTTAAAATGTCCAAACACACATGAACACACTCAGCGAAAACATTCAAGTCACAGATGTATGAAATAACGCTGGACTTTTGGTGATCATGCTTGCTTCGTCTGAAACTGCAGATTTTTATTCTTTGCTCCTGAGTGTTCTTAGTATTTGTTCTTACGGATAAACTTTTCAGTTAAGAAAAATGTTGTGAATGCCACAAATGTTCGTAAGAAGCCCTTGAGAACAAATTTGTTCAAAAGAATGTGTCATGAATGAGGCTCATTATACTTTGCCATGAAAAATCTCTAAAACACTTTCACTGATTTTAAAATCTGGGGATTTCTGCATTTCAACAAAAACTGCATTCAAATAATGGTCAGTTTAGCTGCCCTTCAATTGATTGAAATAATATTGGCCTGTAGCATGGGTGGGCAATTGTTTTTTCCCTCAGGGCCACATTCGAAACCAGACAATGGTGGAGAGCCAGACCATGATCAGCCGCGTTGCAGATCTCATTATTTCAAGGATTCTGTAAAAATAGAGATTCATTATTTGCTTTGATATTTTTCCAGAACACGCACAATCAAAAAGAAATACAAATAGAAACAGTTAAAAGTTAATCTAAAAAATGTGCCGGTGGCCTGATAAAAAAGACTGAGAATATTGTAATGTCACGAGAACCTGTTCAATAATCTGACCAGTCTTACGCCAAGGCAACAGGAATAATAGTCCAGAATAAACAAACATTGACTAATCCAGGTCTTAATCTCCTGAGTGTTCCTCCTTGTTTGTGTCCTGCTCTGATCCTGTCGCGTTCCTCCCTCTCAGACCTAAAGCAGCGGTGGAGACTCCTCTAGCGTGCGGTGGGGCGCAGACTTTGGGCGTGTTACGAGCTCTTGTAAATGTTTGAGTGTTTCACAGCGTCGTGCGGCTTGGACCGTGATGTCACTGAGCTTCAGCCTTTCATTTGGAAAAACAGAAAAACCAAAAGTGGAACAACTGTAAAAGGTCGAGCAGTGACAAGTGGAACAAAAGGAAACACTGGGATTTGGTCTCGAGTGTTGGGTTAGATCTGGACCAGAGACGGCTTCAACTTAAAGCTGCAGTACTCAACTATTTTTTTCACATATTTAGTCAATTTGTCTCCAGAAACTTCATTGTAAAACACTACTTTCACATTTATAAGTACCTGCCTGAAATGTACTTCAGTATTACATGGGATGTGTTGACCATCAAAACAAACAAGCTCTGTCAGTTGATTGTCAAACAAAAAGCTTTGGCAAAAGCTCTCCAAAACTGTTCTTATACTGGACATCCTGGCACTCAAAAAACTTTACTTATCAGAAGATACATTTAAAGTCTTTCTTCTTTCTTGCTCTTTCTTCTTTCTCTCTCTCTCTTGCTCTTTTCTTTCTTTTCTTGCTCTTTCTTTCTTCTTTCTTTCTCTCTCTCTCTCGCTCTCTTTCTTTTTTTGTCTTTTCCTTTCTTTCTTGCTTGCTTTTTTTTCTTTCTTTCTCTCTCGCTCTTTCTTTCTTTCTTTTTTCTTTCTTTTCTCTTGTTGCTCTTTTTCTTTTTTCATTCTTTCCCTTTTCCCTCTCTTTATTCTTTCTTTCCTCTCTCTTCTCTGGCTCTTTCTCTCTCTCTCTCTCTCTCTCTCTCTCTCTCTCTCTCTCTGTCTCTCTCAGTAAACTTTGTGTTTGCCACTAAAGTATTTGATAAATGCAGCACTTTGTAATACAATGCACCTCTGTACAGTACTGTTTGAATTGAATACTAAAATAATTTTCTTTTATTAGCTGCTCTCTGATTGACTGAGCTTGGGTGGTCCTCATGTTTGCTGAGTAAAATACAGCTTCTAAACCTTTAATAGGGATGCAACCAATTTTATTTTTTTTTTTTTCAGTTCAATACCAATTTTGATACTTTGATTTAAGTATCTGCAAATATCAACAGATACAGTGTATGGACTCAAATTATATTTTTTCTTCTTGAAACTTAGTTAACTTGTTAGAAAACTTCTAAAAAGCGGCTTAATTTTGAAAAAAATTTGAGCTTGAATAGACTGCAGCTGTTCTAGAGCTGGTTTCCAAAGCGGAGGTCAAATATAATTTCAAGATATCATTTAGCAAAATATTATTTATTTTAATCAATTATTTACTTTGAAGCAGTGCTGTAGTGAAGGTCAGCCAAATAACACAACAAACAACTAAAATTTTTCAGATTAAACCCTTATTTGATCCAATTTACGACTTGAAATCATTACAAACATCACTGGCATGGTTGTTTTAGTTTATGAGAGTGAGAGAATATATACTTTACCCAGGTTAATCATGGTTTAGTTTAGATTTGCTCCTCTCTTTGGTCTTCTGCGAGTTGTGAGAGACAACAGAAGTAAACTTTGTGTCACATGATCAGCAGAAGCAGCGGTCACATGGGCAGGACATGACTGACCAGTGCAAAACTCATTTGTCACAAGCCCGCAAACGTACACATGACCCGGCATTAGAACAAGCTCAGGCATTTAGCTTTACAGTCAGCGTGTATAATCTGTTTAACACAACGACGTGTTACTACTGTGAAGCAAGGCCTTGTTTTGTGCTTGTTTCAAGTCATTAAAGTGAATTACTGTGACCAATCGACGGCAGTTTGTGCTTTAGGGATGGACAATACATCAAATTACACAATACATGATGAATGCTGTTGAAGAAGTGCGAAATTGATTATGGAGTATATGGTTTAGAACATAAAAAGCTACAAATATGGGTAATTATCATAAAAGAATAAAAAGTTGTTTTGTAACTTGCAAAATGGAGCTTAAAGGTAATGTTTCTGCATTCTTGTGGATCATTTTACTAGGGATGCACCGATCCAGCTTTTTCTGTTCCGATACCGATTCCGATACTTTGGCTTAAGTACTTGCCGATACCCGATATCAACCGATACCAGTGCAAAAACTGAAATACCTTATTTTTCTTATCAAAGCCAAGAATTTGGTTATGTAGTGTTATGTAAATATTATTTCTAGTGCAAGTCACAACTTAAAAACTTAATCTGAACAAAATGTCAAACATTATGACATGTTCTGAATCAACACCAGCCAGTAGATTTGTCTCATTATGTCCAATTAAAAGCACAACAATGGTATCGACAGAATCGATATCATGGAGCCGATACCCGATCCAGCAAAATTGCCTGGATCGCACCGATATCGATCCCAGTATCGGATCGGTGCATCCCTACATTTTACTAACACTTTGTCTTTTTCAATTAGTGAGTGAGCATCAACTGAACCTGGAGCTGGGGCTAGGGTTGGGCAATATCACAAAAAAATTTTAGTAAAATTTTTGGGGGGGTCAGTCACAACTTTGATTTTGTCACGATTATCAAATAAAGCTTTTTTGAGAAAAACAACAACAAAAACAAAACCAAAGCTAAAGCTTTCTCTTTGCTGTGATTGTTCCAGAGACTGACCAATGAAAGAATAGGTCAGGAAATGTCTTTTTAAATAAACAGCTGCAACAAATAGAAAAAATGATCTTCAAGCAAAGAAATTCTTATTGTTTATATTCAAATATGCTATTTAAAGCTTAATATAACACAAATATGTCCAAATGTATATTGAAATGCATTGTAATATTTAGGGCTGCAACAAACGATTATTTTGATAATCGATTAATCTGTCGATTATTGGATCGATTAATCGATTAATCGGATAAAAATGACAAAATAATAAATATAAGGTGTTTTGCATTTTATTAAATGTATTTATGCAAAAGACAACTTGTGTGCACTTAATGAACACACTGGGCTTTTCTTGAATAAAAAGAAAATACAAAAAGAAAGTAGAATAACCAGATTTTGCTATCTAGCTACTTCTTTTAATGTGGTTATTATAAGTTGGGCAATGTGGCCAAAAAATAAAATCTCAATTTTTTTGGACCTTTGGACTGCTGCTTTTATTGAGCTCATAATATTTTAAAGCATCTATAAAGAATGAGCCAATGAGATTAACTTGTTTTAATCATATTAAAACTAACAAGTGTTGCTGCTGCATCTAATGCATACTGTTATTAGCATTTGTATCTATTAGGCCCCGTTAAGATCATCAATATGATTGTTTTGTTTCATATCTAAAAGTTTTAAGTTTGCGAGTGTTCACCTCTCACTTCTGTCACTCAAACTGCGTCGCCATGGTTATGGAGGGAAAGGGGCGGGGCCTGCTGGTGCTGCTGCTTTTTTTGGTGAGAGGAGAGGAGGAGAGCGACGCTGTGGACGGCTTTTAACTTTATCAGAGAAAACTTTACAAAAAGCACATGCAGGAGCTCGTGTAACAGCAAAGACAAATCAAAAAGACGCTAGATTTTGCGCGGGATGTTTCTAGAAAGTTACCGCGAGTCTAAGCGCTGAAAGCGGCCGACTCACCCGCGGAGAAATAACAAACTCGTAACTTTATGAGATTAAGCTATACACCACCGCCGACAGGTTACTCTCGACTAATATAGGCCTAATGTTATTAAAAGGTCCGCTAAACAGGCGCAAGGTTTCTGTTCGTCTGTTCTTTGTGAGAGTCGAAGGAGAGCTCTACAAAGCCGCTGAAGTCCACTCAAAGCCGCTGGATCACAGCGGACTGATAGTAAAATATTTTTAGCCAACTAATCGATGACCAAATTCGTTGACAACTATTTTAATAATCGATTTTAATCGATTAAATCGATTAGTTGTTGCAGCCCTAGTAATATTGCATTAACTGTGCTTCCAAGAAAATGCTTTGACAAATTTTATTCCAGTGCATTATAGAGGTTTCATAGTCACTATATAAGCCTCCACTGGATGTACTCATGAGTATTTCAATCTATTCCCTATCCCTAAAGTTTTCAGACCAGGACCCCCAAAACCACCATATAACAACCCCCACAGCAAAACCCACTACATGTCTGTATAATTTCATATAGGAAAACATTTAAAACTGGGTGAAAATACGTCTATTTTAATACTTTATCGCTTTATGTGAGCACACTTTAAACAAACCTGATGCTTCCAAAAAAAAAAAGCATGAACAAATGAATAAATACCAAGTCATGAATGTAAAATTACATCTTGAAATCATCTTGTGACCCTCAGATTTTGCGTTCCGACCCACATGCCCTATTGTACCTGCAGAGTCTTTTCTTTACTTCGATGAACAAAGTTTTTGTCCATTCACATGCACATGACATTTCTTCTGTCGTAAGTTCAGATGATTATATTACTGTTACTTACTACTACACCATTTTTTGTTGGAAACACAACGTTGCCTAATTACAACTAAAACATCGTGCACTCCAGCTGTAATGTTTTTAGACTTGGTTTGATATCAGCCACTTTTTGTGAGAGTCATGCAAACATTTGAGAAGTACAAGCACTGATAAGACTGTTTGTTGGTGGAAAACAAAGCTTAACAGATTACTAAAAAAGGGAACCACCTTAAAATACTCGCCATAAATTGACTTGTTCAGCTTTGACCATAAAGTTTTCTCTTGAAACTGTATTTTGCTTCATTCACACTTTTTTCCTTGTTTTCCTCACATTTTTCCAGTTAAAATCCTGATTTGCTTTCAGTGTTTAAGTTCAAGCTTTCTTTATTTACACTATGTTTTATTGTTACCAGTAATTACCGTTACAAGTTGGACATAATTAAGTGCATATTCAGTTGCCCAAAATCACACTGAGAAGCAGAGGATTGCAAGTCGTGGCTTAGACTCAAACCGGACTGAAGTTACTGTTTTGATGACTTGAGACTTAAGTTTTTCATTTGAAACACAGTCCAATAAATATGAAGGCTATAAAGTTAATCCTGGAAAATTCAAAAGAGATATTTTCAGTGTTATTTTATGCAACCACTGGTACAGAGTTGAATTGATATTTTCCAAGAAGTTAGAAACTGAGAATTTTGAGTTTGGAGAGTGAACTGGAGAAATTAGATGTATTTGGTAATTTGATATGAGAGCCCGATCTCACAAGAAAGCGTACATTTACCACATTATACAATATGTAAATTAGGTATGATTAGCACGAGTTCACAGCTGTTTTGCGTAATTTTATTACGCATCACAGTCCCCATTCATTCCAATGGTGGTTAAGACGTGTCTTATTTATGAATATTAATGAAATCCTGATTCTAATCTTAACTTGCCCAAGCCCAGACCTAATCTTACCATTATAGTAACTTTATGCTAAACGTACCCGTTTCACTGAAGAAATGTCCCACGGCTGCAACCAAAACTCATCCTATTTTGACTCTGTGAAATCTCGTGTCATTTTTACGCTTTTTCATATCGTGCTATATGTACGGTGTAACATAAGTACTAAAAATAGCTGTGAACTCAAAATACGCTGTTTTTGTGTCGTGGTAAAAGTACGCCATCTGGTGAGACTGTGTTGGATATGAAGACCTAAAAGTAAAATCAGTGGCCTTGGACTCGACTTGGACTTAGAGGTGTGCAATATATTGAATTTTAGATAATATCATGACTGTTGTCTTGGCTGTTGTCCTTTAGTTGCTTTGCAATTAATCGGTCTAGTTAATCAAGTAATTTATTTTGATTATAAAGACTTATATTGTACAGCAACAAAAAGGTGAATCAGCTGAAGATTTTTTTACCAACTCATTGGTGCCTTCTAAGAAATAATACAATGTTAACTATTAAATTCCTATATAAATTGATGTTTTTGCATAAACTCAAAAGCATGTTTTTTGTTTTTTCCACGCACAGATTGTGTCAACTTAATGTAATATTTTTTGGTTGTTGAGCTTTTGCCACACCCTCTTTTTAGTCGACGAAGAGTTTCTTTAGTCGACTACAGCCAGTTTCATCATTGTTGTTATTTCAATTTTACAACCACGCACGTGAAAGAAAACACTCTGCGTTCGATCAAGAGATGCACGCGCTGTTCACTGTTGCACGCTGCTGTGTCGTCTGTTCTTCTGACATATGATGCAACTCTGATGTCTGTAGCCTCTTCTTTTTTTGATGAGTCTAAAAATCGTAAACACCTCTAGTGTGCAGCTGGCTTTAGACTTTCAAAACAGTGATTTGTTTCCACCTCACTTACAGCCAGAAGAATGCATCATATACCACTTTTAGGACAACACCTTTCTCCAAAATAATAATGCAAATAAGCACCAAATCTCCTGAACTTTGCCTGTTGTTGCCTTCTGAAAAACCGCTGAACCCTGATTGTGATTATAGGAGGACTTCACTTCACCACTGGCCTGGCTGTTTTTTTTGCTATCTTTATCCTCCCTCGCCGCTTTGTCCAAACAGCCAATCGTTAGCGGTGCGTTTTCACAGTCAAAGAGAGCGCTCGGTGCCAAATTGCGGCTCTCAAAAGCTCACACCAGGTAACCCTCTTCTCCTCTTCCCTGCCGCTTGTATTTTTAACAGTGGGCGAGTGTATTTTGGCGGTAGATGGAGGTGAACGGGCCGCGCGGGAGAGGGTTTCTGTTGGTTATTTGTGTACCGCTGCTAACCCGAGAGTCGCAACACAAGTCTGACTTCCACCGCAGAACTCCATTAGCTCTCGTCGCTTTAGTTTTACAGTGCACCACTTCCTGTCCTCTGTGTCAACTCTCAGTCTCACGTCTAGATTTAACCGCGACAGGAATAGTTTCTCTTTAGTCGTCTTGAGGTTGCACAGGGATTGCTGAAAGAAAAGCACATTAATCAGATTATTTTTTGAAGGGTTTTAAAGGAAACATTACCTAAAATGAACTTATCTGAGTTTGCAGTCATGTTATAATTAGTGATAATGTCCTAATAATTTTTCAGCTCTCATGTGATCTTTGCCTAAGCACTTTTCTTACTTTGTTGTGATTGCACATTTGTGTTGTGTCATTAGTCATATGTGGAGGTGTGAAAGTGCGACAGAAACATGAGCTGATGTCCTGGTCCCTTTGGGTTTCGACACTTTCACACTTTCAACAGCTTTACATCTGCTCGTGGCTGGAATCACTGAAAAGCACAGATTATAAGACATTTTTAACCATGTTATTTTTCACAGCTATTGGACTTTATAATAAACAATGCTATACTTGGTGGTTTTGAAATAAGCTTTTAACAAAGACCCATTTAGATTAATGTCATCACGTACAAACTAACGCCTCCCGTACACTGACTGTGAGGTTCTTGTGAACTGCCTTGTAGACCAGCTCTAGTACAGATTGGCCCAATCGATTTGCGGATTCCCATGAGAATGCTTGTATTACGACTTGAAAGTCTCATCAGACCGCTGAACCTCTGGAAAAATACACTCACTACAGATTTTCAGACGTGCGCTCGCACTACCTCCACCACGCCAACTTTTTTTTGTCTGAATTTAATCTATATAGGCCTTTATTATTTATTAGTGTTGAAAGCAGGGAGATATTTTTTAATTTATGAATAGATGCAATTTTCTATAACCTGGAGTATTATTGACAAATGAATGCATTTTTTTTTTACTGTTAACTTATGCACTATTTTATGCTACAATGTCCCTGTCCACTCCTCTGCTGCTTCCTCTGCAGTGTTGAACACGGCCAATAAGCTTCATCCTCACACAGGATTTTGTGAACAAAAATACTAAAGCTTGAAATTTTGTCCAGCACAAATAGCGCAACTGTGTAGTTTGCTTATGCCCAGAGCCGCCGTGGTGTACAAGGGCACACTGGTTTTCTTGCGAGTCCCTTTAAGACAGTAGAAGGAAAAGGCTCAAGGCTAGACTGGATGGCACAATGATAAAAAACAAAAAAACAAATGTATTTTTCATTATTTCTTACAAGTTATTGTTTTAATTGCTGTCAAAAACACACACGAGCATCTATCTGATCATAGGAAAACGATTGTGTTTTTCCATGTCTTTACTGTTGTAAGCCACAGATTGTTGTGTGTGTTACATGATGAGTTTTACTTTGAGTGTGGTGCGGATAGACAAGTGGGCGGGGATAGGTGGTAGGTGAAAACAGGGATTTTCAGAACACTCGAGCATCAGGACAAAAAGCACATTACAAGAATACTCAAACATACCTGAATCAATCCAAATACAACTTTGATTAAACTAATGATGAGAGACACAGTTATAACATTTATTTTACAGAATACGTCCCCTTTAATTCAACATTCATAAAACCAGTGCAAACTCCCTTTCTCTTCCTCTTTCATATCCTTGCCTGGGCGCTAACAAACCAAACAAGCCCTGCACAATATTATCAGCAGCGGATACGGCTTCCACTGGCGCTTAGACAAATAAAACCCATTTCCTCTTCTTTCTGCTGTGGTTTTAGCCGTGTTGGACTGGAAGCCGATGGGAAGTCCACGCAGTTCCAGGCAGCTTAAGCCCTGAGCTGATCCAGAGCAGGGGCACGCTCTGTTTGCACTGGCCCAAACGAAGGCATCGATTCTCTGCCGGTCTGGTCTAAGTGCCGCCTGCCCACTGCGCCCAGCTCCATCCGTCAGACCGCTGCTAATGTTTATCAATAGGTCTGCGCAATATGACACAAATACTAATAAGGCTTTCTATTCTCTCGTGTGATTCAATGAGGGTTTTGTTCAAATGGAAAACAAGCAAACATGGCTTTTAATAAGAAGGTTTAATGAGCAGGGACAATATTTATTTATTCCTTGAAAATCTGATCTTCTCCCTTTCAGTCTGCTTTTTTCTATTTTTCTTTCTTTGCATTTGTAAATACAATAATGTTGAATTAAGATTAAGGTTAGACTTAGGAAAGGTTAATAGTTCTTTACTTTGAGTCTGAGTCTTTATATAAGTCTTAATGATTTCAATAATTGTTGTAGGTTTTATAGATTTGTAGGTTTACAGTACAAACTGATTAATCCCAGAACAGTTCATTTGACTATAAAAAAACAGATTTCATCCTGATATGTCATGTGATCAGTCCCTGAAAGCATGAGTTGTGCAAATAAACAATGTGTGTTGATTAAAAACCTTTGTAAAGAATATAAGCCC
Source organism: Mugilogobius chulae (assembly GCA_038363315.1). NCBI lineage: Eukaryota > Metazoa > Chordata > Actinopteri > Gobiiformes > Gobiidae > Mugilogobius > Mugilogobius chulae. The sequence goes on along the minus strand of CM076411.1, from coordinate 25,501,746 downwards.
TGTTTCTATAGGCTTGGGTCGAGTTGGTATACTGTCGGCAAAACCTCAATGTGGTCCCCTCTTAGAATGTTGATTGGACAAGAAAAAACACAGACTCAGGTAAAAATCAGACCAAAACAGAGCATATTTCTCACCAAAAGCTGACTTGATCCTGTCACAAACCACCATATTTTCATGGGTTAAATTGATTTGTTGCTCCAATAGACTTAACAAAACAAAGCTATCAAATTAGCATCAGCTGTTTCCTGTTTGTCAAAGCAAAGCACTGTAAAAATTGTAAATCCTGTGCGTACATAATCAAAACAGAGTTGCAGAGTCTTTGCAAAAAAGGTAAACTTTAAAGTGACAATAAACCTGAAGTCGTTTCTTGTTTTCACCAGCCTGACCGTCGTGCTTCAGCATTGACAGCACATCATTGAGGCTCATTCTCTTCACCGCAGGCAGGGACTTTTTTTTACTTTAACCAATCACTGCTCGTTTCATTCATAAAGTAAACATGTGTATCAGTGATTGTTGCCAATTTTATGTGTCAAACTTGCAAATTAAAAACTACAATCTTATTGTAAGTTAATATTAGACACAATGTCATAGAACGAGAACATCTACAGTGTGCTGTCTCAACTTGGGCTGATTCTGGCTAATGCACCACTCCGCTCCCTCTCGCTGATTGCACGACTTCTGTACTTCCTACTTTTGGGAACCGTCTGCAGTCCAGTGATACCTGACCTATAGCTTGACTGAAATTGAGTGGAGGCACCAAGTGGCAAATTTCCATTGGCGCATGGTGAAATGAAAAAGTTTGCATATGCTATATTGGGTGTTTAATACATTTCAAAGGCTGTCACAGAGCGTGAAGCCTAGCACTGTTTGTCTGTTCTGATTGGCTGTTGCAAAATTCCTTCCGTATCTTAATGATCTAGCAAAAAGTCCTAATAGTCACCCCTGAATCCACAGACATGATGAGTAAAATGAGAAATTGTATCAGATCCTGGTCAAATCAAACTTGTAGTTCCAAGAAAACAGGAATACAACACTGTGCCACATGTCCACACTAGATTCCACAGAAGTCCACAGTTGCACACTGCTCCAGTGGGTCTGTCCTGGCCTGGAGCAGCCTGGACACGACACACACGGGTCCATGAATTCCTCATAACACAATCTGTTGGCTGATCAATAATTCAATTCAAACTGTGAGCGAGCGTGTCCAATCTCACCTGCAGCCTCCTCCCCTCGCTTCCTCGCCTCCTCACTCCTCTCCTCGCTCCTCCTCCCCTCGCCTCCTCCTTCACTCGCTTCCTCACCTCCTCCCCTCGTCTCCTCCAGTCCTAACAAGGCGTCCTTGAGCTGGGCTGGGCACTCTTTTAGTGTAGTTTCTCTCCTTTGATGACACTCTTTGCTTTCTTCTTCTCTCTCTCTCTCTCTCTCTCTCTCTCTTCTCTCTCTCTCTCTCTCTCTCTCTCTCTTTTTCTCTCTCTCTCTCTTCTCTTCTCTCTCTCTCTCTCTCTCTCTTCTCTCTCTCTCTCTCTCTCTCTCTCTCTCTCTCTCTCCCTCTTTCCTCTCTCTTCCCTTTCCTCTCTTCCTCTCTCTCTCTGTCTCTTTTTTCTTTCTGTGTTTGTGTGAGATGAGCTGAACTGGGTTTGCACTCTTCTTTTACTGTTGATTCTGTCTCTCTTTTCTTTCTCTTTTCTCCCTTCTCTCTCTCTCTGTCTTTCTCCCTTTCTCTCCCTCTTCTTTTTTTTTTCTCTCTTTCTTTCACTCTCTCTTTGTCGCTTTCTGTCTCTCTCTCTTCTCCCTCTCCCTGTGTCTTTCTCACTCACTGTTCTTTTGTTTTTTGCTTTTCTCTCTCTCTTTGCTCTGTTTTTCTTTCTATATTTGTCTCTCTGTTTCTCACTCATACACTTTTTCTCTCTCGCTTTCTATATATCTCTCTCTCTTTGCCCTCCACCCTGCTTGTCTTTCTCGCAATTTTTTTGTCGCTTGCTATCCTCTCTCTTTCTCTTTCTGCCCCCTCTCTCTGTTTGCCTTTCTTACTCACTTGTTCTTTTTCTTTTTTCTCTCCTCTTTCTTCTCTCCTCTCTGCCTCTGTCTCTCTTTCTGTCTTTCTCTTCTTTCTGCTCATCTCTTGTTTACGATGTGTATTTCTCTTCTCTCTATTTCTGTCTCTTTCTGCCTTTCTCTCATTCTGCACCCTGTGTGTCTCTTTCTCTATCCTCTCTCTGCCTCTGTCTCTCTTTCTTTCTTCCTTTCTCTCTCTGTCTCTCCTCTCTTCTCTCTCTCTCTCTCACCTGCAGCCTCCTCTCCTTGCTTCTTCACTTCCTCGTCTCCTCGAGTCCTAACAAGGCATATGTGGCGTCCTTGACTGTGTGAGATGAGCTGGGCTGGGTTTTTACACTCTTCTTCTCTCTTTCTCTCTTTCTTGTTCTCTCTCTGGTTTAGCCGGCGCTCTGATGTTCACTTACGAGAGCTCTCTGTCGTAGAACAGTTACAGAACGTTCATTATTTCTACAGCGACATGTCTGCAGTCTGTGTGTGTGCACTTCAATGATTGTGTGTGTGAATGGAACATTAGCAATCTTTCGCTGTTTTCTTTTTTGTGTTTCTTTCTCTCCTCTCTGTCTTTCTCTTTTCTCACATTGTCTGTCTCTCTCTCTCCCTCTCTCTCCTCTCTCCTCTCTCTTTCTCTTTTCTCTTCTTCTTTCTACTTCTCTGTGTTTTTCTGGTCCACTCTCCTTTTGCCTTTCTCTCTGTGCCTCTATCTCTTTTTGTCTTCTTTGCTTTCTAATTCTCTCTCCCACCTCTCTTTCTCTCTTTTTATTCTCTCTGCCTCTGTCTGTCTGTCTCTCTCTTTCTTCTTCATTTTTGTATGTCTCTCTTCCTTTCTCTGTCTCTCACTCTTGTGTCTTCCTGTCGTTCTTTCTCCCTACCTCTTCTCTTTTTCTCTCTTGTTCCTGCTGTTTCTACCTCAAACTGTCTCTCTCTTTAACATCCCTTCTCTCTCTCTTTCTCACTTTTTCTATTTATCTTTCTCCCTCTCTGCCTCTCTTGTCATTCTGCCCTTAACTCTGTCTTTCCACCCCTCCCCTCTCTCTCCCCTTCTCTCCCTCTCTCTTTCTCTCTCTTCTCCTCTCCCTCTCTCTCTGGTCCCTCCTCTCCCTACTCTCTCTCTCCTTCTCTCTTTCTCTCCGTCCCCCCTCTCCCTCCTTCTCCCTCTCCTCCCTCGTCTCCCTCTCTATCCCCCCTCTCTCTCTCTCCTCTCTCTCCCCCTCCCTCCTTCTCTTCTCTCCTCTCCTTCTCTCTCGCCTCTCTCTTCTTCGTTTCTCTCCCTCTCTCTCTCTCCTTCTCTCCCACTCTCTCTCTCCTCTCTCTCCCCTCTCTCTCTCCGCTCCCTCTCCTCTCCCCCCCTCTCCTCTCGCCCTCCCCTCTTCTCTCTCTCTCGCTCCCTCCTCTCTCATTCCTTCTCTCTCCCTCCCTTCTCCTCACACCTCCTTCCCCCTCTCTCTCCCCCCCTCCCTCCTTCTCTCTCCCTCCCTCTCTCTCTCTCTCTCGCCCTCTCTCTTCTCTCTCTCTCTCCTCTCTCTCTCTCTCTAGAAAGGTTGGAGCCTTTGGAGAGGTCATCGGTGTTAAAATCCCCTCTGATCTGTGCGTTTGGACTCAGCTGCTGCTGCCGGGCGTCTCTGTGCGCCGGGGGCTTCTGGTGGGTGCTGTAGGGTGCTGACTCCCCCTCTCACCTCTCTCTCTCCCTCTCTCTCCTTCACACCTGCCTCGTTCCTCCTCCACAGGCAGAGCTTTGATGAGGTCAAGGACAGAAAACAGATTAACAGACTTCATGGAGCTTGTCTGGCATCAGTTCAGCTCATTAAGGAAACTGTTTTTAGTCCTCCATCTAGAAATGTTTAGTCAAAGTCATGGCCAAGTACAAGATGTGGCATAGTGTAGCAACAACCCAAGATTAGGTTAATCAATAATCGAGATTATTCAAGTCACAATACAAGCGTTAAAAACAAAAGAATAATGATTTGAGTTAACTCTGTGGAAACTATGACTGGGCAAACATATCAGTTTCAGTTTTGGCATTGACCTGGTTTATAGAAAAACAGCCCATATTTTTGCACAGATGTGTTATTTCACAAATTAAATACATTTATTTTGTTTGTTTGTTTTTTACTAAAATGAAAAGTGAATGTGTGATTTGTGAGCATTGTTATGGATTTAAAATTCCACATAACGTTGAGCCGAGATTGTGGCAGAGTGGTTCAAAGCAAAAAGGTTCTGGGTTCAATTGCCAGACGGCCTGGTCCTTCTGTGTTGAGTTTGCATGTTCTCCTCATGTCTGATAGGTTTCCTCTACCACTGCAAAACATCTACAATAATGTCTCCCCTCCCCCAGACTCCTTTGCAAAAGTGTGTCTTAGAGATACTTTGCTGGTTAAATAAAGCTAATTTAAATAAATGTGGTATTTGCAAATGTCAGGAGCTTTAGTAACTCATATCTGCCTAAAAGATAAATAGGATTGTCCCATTTCTAGATGTGGACATTTTAAAAGCAAAATTTTGTCTTTCAACCAACAGAAAAAATACAACACAAGTTGTTGGTAGGTATATATTTTACATTTTGATATGTCCTGATATGTGATTGATTTGTTGTTGTTTTTTTTTTGAGGACCCCCTCAAAAAATAAGATGGTTCATCTCAAGAGCTTTATCCTCCAAACAAATAAAGTAGTTTAATCCAGTGTGCCAGAGAATACTAGTGTGCTTTGAGTTGCTGCCAGGTATGACTATGTCAGTGTTCAATCTATAAATACTGTAAATGATTTACAATTTGAAAGTGTTTGGAACAATTGTGCCGTGTCTCAAAAAAAGTTGAGAGAGGCTGGTTAATAAATACAAGATCTTACCAAATTGATGGTGTAATCCCTCATTCGTCCATAAGTGATCCATAGGAGAAACTTATACAGATTGAAAAAGACTTTTGGGAGAGATCGAAACGTCTTGATTTTTCCAGATGGAAGGACTTTACCTCTAGCTCATAAAACTTTCTCCGTACTAGCTCTCCTAACGTGTCAGCTCTCACCGATCTCAACCATCAGCTACTACACTCAAAGCGTAGTGATCAGGGGTCACCTGTTGCTCCACTGCTACGTAAAATGACACTCCGTAGCGAGAGACTTGAGACAGTCACATCGCCTATCACGCGAATTATATAATATAAATTGTCGCATCTAGGACTAATCCTATGTTGATACCTACTTGATAGGAGGATAGTAGACGAGTCACATCATGTCGTATGACACTGCGTAAAATCTGGCATAGCTACTTCTCGTCTGCAAGACCGATCATCAAGCACGGGTATTGACCGTGAACTAATGACATAGTGCACATCTGTATTAGGCCGTTAGCTCGTCTCTCTACTCAGTTTCCTCCGATATCTAACGAAGGCCTGTTCGTAAGTAGACACGACGCTTATGCACGCATGTCTCCGATTATCTATCGAGTTGCAAGATCGTTACGTCTCGGCCAAGCACTGCCTGAAGAAGTGAGGTAGTAACTACACATCACGTGTGTTATACTCTTGCCATGACCTCAGACCTTCGTCGTGTCGTCTCACCATGGGTTCAGAGACCGCTTCCTCGGCGACCATCATGTGCGGACCGGTCGTCCTGTCACGTGTACTGCTATCTCTGTGGAGTATTCCGCATGTTCATGCAGTGCATCTCTGCCAATCTCAGGAGCCTGTCAGAACCGCCATATTCACTTGGATCGCGATTTAACTAGCAGCGCTAATGATTTTAGTATCACACGACTACGATCATATTCTGTCACCACCAACACGCACTCTTCTATGCTGAGCTGACTTTGTCACCAGACATATTACAATACAGCGATTTGCCGCCCGCGTGCCGCGTCATTCAGCAGATACTCAGTCACTTGTGATGGAGTCCAGAGAATAGGCGGACTGTCGCCGTAAGTGAACACCAGGTGCCGCGGGTACACTCCTCTCTTTCCTCATAGTGATCAAGCGTCGGTACTAGAGCCTTCGGCGCACACTCTGACCCTTCGTATCTATAGCGTTCTTTGTACAACGAATGATGTCATCCCGCACTACTCTACGCGCCGGTATACGACCTGGCCGACTCGCGAGTATAGCACTGTGGTGTCATCAGTGACCAGACAGCGTGTTTGCTTCTGCGCACTATTTTTTGAACCTTATCATCCCTGTGTAGTACATAAGCAGAACACACGTTTCTCTCTCTTCTCCGCACGTTCAAAGAGTGCTCGTGCGATAGATCACTCAAGAAGTAAGCGTAGCGGCCACACGCGCGCTCCTTGCATCACGTATTCCTCAATGCGTAATATACCTTATAGTCGTGTTTCCTTCACTCACTCACTCTGGCAGTAGACATTGAGAATGTACAACGCGTCGCTAGATCATACTGACGATAACTCACAGCAATCCATCACGTAACATAGTGAATATACATATATCATACGTAGTATATGCCCTGAGTGTCATATGAACACGGGACATGTGCTGCGATATCGAGATGCGAGTAAAATAGTAGCCATCCCAATTAGCTTTGTGTCTACGATATAATGGTGTACTCGATGCGCCATCGATATCAGTCTCTCTATGTCAGCAACAGCGTCACTAATAGCTGTGCGTCTTGTTTATTAATACATCATGGTATTGAAATTGGCGATGTTCAGTACAGAGGGATTCTCGGTCTACGTCATTTTTTACTGCGTATGCTTTATGCAGAAAAAGGCGCCCTCCATCTGTTTAGCTGGGGAAACTTCTTGAATAAAACAACAAAGCAGGATGAGAGCAGTTGTTTGGATCAGGTATGAACCGGTCGACAGATGTCTGTCTCCTGAAGCTTGAGACAGTGTTTTTCTCGCAGTTTTTTCCGTGACCTGAATGTAACTTTTAAGGGTCGTAGTGTCGAATTTCATTCACAAATGTTGACTTAGCAGCATAACTTTTGTTTTCGCAAGTGATAAACTCGACTTGTTTCCACTGTTTGTGTCTATGAGCGACGGTTCTTTCTGCAGGCCGGGTGCGTGCGTATCGCCCGTGTTGACAAACCAAAAATCCCTCTATTGTGACAAGATTTTTTTTTTAATGAAGACATTGTGTTTTTCTATCTTAATACTAAGCTATGACATGCTGTACGTAGCTCAATGTTATGAAGCTGCAGCTACCATCATCGTGATGATCGATTACTTCTTCTGAATTGTAGTATCTAACAGTCACGTCATGAAGATATTTTTGATACATTTATTGACATTTATAGGTATACTAATCAAAAACATATATTATACATTTTTCAAAAATGTGATTAATCTTAACTTGTTGAAGTTATATAAACTGGTTTGTTGATTTCCTGTTCAAAACTGCAGAACTTCATTGCAAAGTTTTGTAATAAGCAACAGATGACTGAATCAACCAATCCAAATACAACTTTCCAGTTTTGTGCTGCTTTTTGTCAAGCAATTACCTAACAACTTTATGTGATAAAAAGTAAAAGCATGAGACGTTCTGGGTCACCATCAGCTTGTAAATAGTCTAATTATTTGTCCAGTTAAAGATAAACCAGAAAACAGCTGAACCAATACCTGATTGAGAAGTGATGCATATAACTAAAGCTTGAAAAAGTTGTAAATATCAAAATTGTATTAGAAATAGTTTCCTAAAACATCTCCAGACACTTTGGAGTTGTTTTTTGCAGACTTTTTTGACACAATACAACAACATCCTCTCTCTCTTTTCTCTTTCTCTCTCTCTGATCCTGTCACTTAATAAAACTTGACATTTATGGTGCACAAACACAAAGGCTGGCTGGTAAATGAGCCTGCTTCGCTAACCACTTCTCCTCTTTTAGACTTGTTTCCAAACCCCGGGACGTCCTGATCTCTGCGGGGCCTCAGAGGAGTTAGCGGCGTTAGCATAGCGCTGTGTAAGTGTCTTTGGAAAAGGGCAGCTGGTCGTCAAAGCCTGTTTAGCAAAGTAATCAACATTTTAATGAATGCCACTCATTTTCTGAATATCAATAGCTTTTGTCTGCAGCGTTGGATGACTTTGGAGGATTTTGGGTTTGTTTTACTCATCACTTAGAGTAGAAGTATGGTCCTTGTGTAAAAACTCCGGGGTATAGGTCATTATCATTGCTGGTAAAATTCTTTTGACCACACTGGTAATGAGACACTGTGGATACAATTTTGATCTAGTACATTATTGAATGTAAGGTATTTCAAGACTTCTAAATAACGTAATTAGACATTTTTTATCGTGCAGTCTTGCTAAAAGCTGCTAAAGCCTTAAATAGAGTGACTAACACTGACTGTGGATGCTCTGCAGAGGCTAAAACTATAATAATGAAGCAGATAAAACACAAGACGTTGAAGTAGAACTTTTATGTATAAGTTTGGCATTTTTGGTGATGTTTTTGTTACTCATTAGCTGCAGATGTCACATTGTGGGACAGAACTGGGCAAAGTGTGGCCTGAGCTGTTTTGATGACTTGACACTTGACTTGATAAATAGATTAAGACTTGAGACTCACCTTGGACTTGAAACCCTGTGACTTAATTTTACATGAACAAACTGTCAATTCTTATCACAAGAAAATAATTTTAAAGGATGGTAGCTGGTTTTCACACAGCAAACAGAGTTGGGTTTTAAATCCGACAAGTTCCTCTCATAAATCCTTCAGCGCATGTTAATATCAACATGTATTCATTTTGGTTTCAATGATGGTCAATAAACGTCTTTCTGCTCCCTGTAGCTCCACTTTAAGTGGACCACCCAAGCAGAGCGCACCATTTGGTTCCTGATGAGAACTAACATTTTTTATTATTCATTTTAGACAGCACTCAGAGGTCTAATTTTTCCACTAACTGTTGCATTTATCATATACATAAATGTGGAAAACACAAAGTTTAATAATTTACAAATTAAAAAGTTAGTTACCCAAACTTTAAATGAAAAAAGTGTAAAAATTAATACAATTGTAGACTTGGGCTTCAAGGTCAGTGACTTGGGCGGGCTTGATATGGATTTTCCTCTTTCGCTTGGGACTTGACTTGACTCTTTGACTTGGATCTTGACCTGAACTTGTCTCTTTTTGTCTTGGATTTGAACCTGAAATGGTCTCTTTTTGACTTGAGACTTGACTCAAACTTGTCTCTCTTTGACTTGGGACTAGGGATGTCACCATATGGAATTTCAGTATTGCAATTATTCCTACAAAATATAACGATTTAGCGATTGTTCATGAATGCAGTTGACTTGACCAAACAACAGTGAAATCTGTCATTTTCTTTCATTCTCATTGTCCAACACATCACTTTTCCTCAAGTTTGTGACCAGTTTTGTCAATTCTAACTTCCTGAAAGAAAATATCTAATTGAATAGATTAAAAGAGGAGATTGAAAATAGCCACGTCTAAATTGTTGCTATTTGCAGATGCATATCTTTGAAATTCTAAACCTATAAGACTCACATAATCGCAAATTTGCTTTTCATGTTTGTAAAGAATTAAAAACGTCAGTGTATTTATGTGGGAAATTACTGTAAGTGTCTGTATCAAATGTCCCAACTTTTTATATAAACCTGGCCAATACCAGCTGGAACCAACATCATTAATTGACTTGGACTTGTCTCTCTTTGACTTAGACTTGTTTTTCTTTTACTTGGGACTTGAATCGAACTTGTCTCTCTTTGACTTCGGACTTGACTTGAGTCTTGAAAACGATGCCTTGGTTTCAAAATCCGTCCATAAATCTCTGCACAAATCCAATCTTTCAACAGTATTTGGAGTTCCTTCTTTCCACTTCTCACTTTTGGACATAAACACCACCTTGTTCTTCCGGCACAGTTATTAGCAAGATTCTTCGGCTTTAATGACAACCCTGGAGCTCTTTCTTCCTCTCTGAACACTAGCTTTTGACTCACACCAGTCTTTTTTTTTTTTTTTGAGAGCAGTGTAGATTTTTTCCACACTCTTGGAGATTTAAGTGGCATTTCTCAATCTCTCTCCAGGTCCAGACGTGCCCCTGCTCAGGTATGACAAGCATCCTTCTGCTCGCTCCAGCTAGAACTAAGCTTTTGTATCACCTGCGGTCACACTTGGATGCGCTCTCACAAGTCTTTTATCACTCTTCTTCTCCTCCTTCTCCTCGATTCTTGTGCAGCTTCGGTTCTTTGCTTTTGTTTATCACATTGTCGCTCATGTGTCGCCGTGTCTGCATGCTCCATCCAAAGCTGTTCTTGTGTTTGTTTGTTAAAGTCAAAATGTGAATGTTTGGGGTGTTGTTCAGCTGCTTTGAGTGCGTTTGACAGGGTTTACAATTTTCTTATTTTTATGATTTGTTCAATTAAGACCAGTTGGTTATGAGTGATAGTTTACATGTGTCAAGAACAAGCTAAAAATGTGTTGAAAATAACAGTTGTAGAGTGGAGTTGGCTTGTTTATTTCAGAAATGCCAACATCTTGCCGGCGTGTTCATTTTCATGTAACATGACAACATGTTAAAGACTTTACAAACCAGTTTCACTTCAAGAACCAAAGTGTCTTTATAAAGGGATGTGTTTGTCTGTCAATGCTAATTGACCTTGTGCATAAAAGTTATAAATTTTTAAATAGTCAGACTTTAGCATTGACAGACAAACACATCTTTTTATAAACACACTTTGGTCTTTTGATGAAGTATTATCCTCAGTTCCTCCATAGAAATGAACTAAACAGGAAATAAACATGCTGACTGGAAGTTAGCATTTTTGAAAATAGATAAGCCAACTGACTTCTGTGCACAGAGCCAATACTGTTTTCCAGGCAACTGAGATGTTTCAGATGAAAAATACCAGTTCCCAGTTCAGTGTTCCTGCTGACTTTATAGCTAACTTTTGGGCTAAACAAATGAAATGTTAAATAACCTGTAAACAATGTTGTTTTTGTGGCAGATATACCTCCCAGATTTACATTTTGTGGTGATTGTTTGATTGATTGAAAAGGTTTATTTCAGTTGCATAACATGCATATCATACATGTATCAAACATAACAAAGACAAACATAACAAAGGTTGTTGATGTTTTATGTGAAGAGGGACTCCCTTGACCAGGTCTCAGTTTGTATGAGGTAAATGTCCCAGTTCTCTGTTGCCTGGAACTCATCATAAAACTGGATAATTTGAAAACAAACTGCATGCAGTTAATTGATCACCCAAGTTAGAACATTTTCACATTTTTATGAGCCTGTCAGCATTCTTTTATTTATTATATTTTAAGAAAAAAATAAGATAAAATGACCTGAAAAAATAAAAAAAAAATGACCTATTTAATGACAATATTAGCCTGGAAAACTGACCTTGAATTTTTCAAGATGTAATTCGATGTCATGTAAGTGCATGCCATGGATATATTCATAGTTTTATTGTATATTTAGAAAAAAAAAGTTGCATGGTTCTAAAATATTATAATTAGTGCTGTCAAGCGATTAAAAATTGAAGAGATTAATTAATTATGATCTGTAAATAATTAATCTATTTTTAATCTCACCTAAAAAATGCTGAGAAAAACACTCAACTTAAGTGTTTTTGTTTTGTTTTTATCCAATTTAATTAATTATATTATTGTTGCAGATGAGAAATGGTAATATATTGCAAAAATTAAGACTTAGGAAGTCTTTTGTTGCTAAGTTGTCAAGTTGAACAACCCTTATGTGCACTTTGCAACTCGAACATGGAAACAACGACGTTAAAGATTTCAAAATAGATTATGCGATAAAAAAATTTACTCGATTAATATGTCTGTAATGAATTAATCTCAATTAATGCACTAATTTGACACCCCTAATTATAATGTCATAAGGCTGATGATGAGCCACTTTTGGTTAATTCATTAACCAACAAGACCTGTCTTTAATCCACAAAAATACTCCTTATTTGACCACAACCCTGTTTTTGCTGGATAAATCATTATTTAGAGTGACAGTTCAGTTGAGATGGTGTGAAATGTCTTATTACTACCGCTGTATATGACTCCACTTCACATTCTCTCGTTACAGTCTGCGTACTGTTCATAGTACCACTAACAGACCCACTGCTGTTTACATTCCACTCGAGGCGTCTCTAAACTTTGCTATCACCTCTGCATGCTCTTGATTCAGTCACACTTCAGTTCAAGTCTGTCCCACCTTGTCTCCTCGCCTCCTCCTCCTCTCCTCTCCTCTCCGCTTGTTTCCTCGCTCTCTTGCTTTCTGTTTATCTACACTCATTGTCAAACACTCCAGTCTGCCGCCGCTCCAGAATACCACTTCCACCTCTCTCTCTTGTTCTCTCCTCTCTCTCTCCTTTGTCTCGTCTCTCTCCTCTCTGTCTATCTTTTTCCTCTCTGTCTTTCTATTTCTTTCTCTCTTCTTCTCTTACATCTCCCTCTCGCTTCTCACCACACCCCTTTCTCTCTCTCTCTCTCCCTCTCTCTCTTCTTTCCCTCTGTTTTATCTTGTCTCTGTCTTCATCTCTCTCTCTCTTTCTTTACTCTCTCTTCTGTCTCTCCCTCTGATTCCCCCTCACTCATCTCTCTCTATCACCTTTCCACCTCTTCTTTCTATCTCTCTCCCTCTGCTCTTCTTTCCCCCTCTCTCTTCTGTTTTGTCACTTCTCTCTTCCTCGATCTCTCTCCCTTGCACTCCCTCTCTCTTTTTTCTGTCCTTCACCTCTCTTCTTCTCCCTCCCCTTCTCTCTCTCTCTCTCTCACTTCCTCCTCTCTCTTTCATCCCTTTTAATTTCTCTTCTTCTGCCCTCCTCCCTCTCCCCTTCTTTCTCTCCCTCTCTCTCATTTCCACCCCCTCTCTCTCCCTCTCCCTCCCTCCCTCCCTCCCTCCTCTCTCCTTCACCTCTCTGTCTCTCTCTCCCTCTTTCCTCTCTTTCTTTCTTACTCTCTCCAACTTTCAATCCCTCTCTCTCTTCCTCTTCCATCCTCTCTCTCTCTCCCTCTTCATCCCTTCTCTCCCCCTCTGTCTCCTCCTTCTTCTTTCCTTTCCTCCTCCATTCTTTCTCTCTCTCTCCCTCCTCCCCCCTTCTCTCTCTCCCTCCTCCTTCTCCCTCTCTCTCTTCTCCTGGGCTGCTGGGGTAATGACATGGTTTAGGTTTGCACTGAGCCCTGTGTAAAACAATAGACCTGCTGCTCCGTTACACCTCGTTGTGACCCATAAAACGCTGTGGTGTGTAAAACGTAATTCAGCTTTGTGTTGGGGGTCACGAAAGTTTCCAGAAGTTTACTGCGAACTCATGTCACTTATTTATGTTTTTTTTTTAATATTCTAAGCACAATTTGACTGATCCTCTTTGGGGCTGGCTGAGAGTGTTGTGTGTTGTTGTGTAATGGTGTATCAACAGCATGCAGAGACACACTGCAATAACAGGATGCGCTATTTACATGCCATGTTATGTACACACATTTACATAATGTGCTTTCAGAGTAGACCACGGACAGCTCATTGCAATCCCAAGTTTAAGTACGATGGTTGGACAAGAGAGAACACAAACCCAGGCAGAACAAGTAGAAGAAACTTGATCCTGTGACAAGCTGTTGTATTTACATTAACTTTATTTGGTGAGCAAGCAGACTAAAACTAGTGCGTGTGATATTAGCATTGGGTGTTTCCTGCTTATCGAAGCAGAGTACTATTAAAGTATCATATTTTAGCTGTATACAATGTGTACAACAAGATCAGACCTTAGTCTATTACATAAAACAGGATTAAAATATGGCATAAAGGTGCAGAAAAGTGAAATAAATAAATGTTCTTTCTCCTTTAGCCTTGTCTTTTGTCTCGCAGGATTACAAACATGCAGTTATTACACCGGATCGCTCAACTTTACCGCCATGGAGAGAAAAATATAATTGAGGCTAGAGCTGTGCAATATATCAAATTTCTGATAATATTGTGAATATTGTTTTCAAAATATCTAAAAATTAAATACGGAGTATGTTTATAGTCAAAATATCTACAAAAAAGCCAATTGGGTGTGGAAAATTGCAAAAGTGCTGTTTGTAAGTAACATTTCACAATAGGTTGTGTTTTCATGACATTGTCCAGGCCAATAATATTTAACACTGATGTTTTGAGCTCAGTTGAATCTTACAGTAAATTTTGTGTTTCTTGTTTCGCTTTCATTGTCAAGAAATATTGAATTTCTGCACTTTGTGCACATTTGACTGTGGATCTTTACGCATCACTTTGACTCTGTTATGTAACTTCTTTGTCTGTGATTGGTCGCTGAAGCTGCAGTGCGTTTTCTTCGCCTAGATTTAAGTTTTTAATACCCGTATATTTCGCTTCATGATTGACGTTTCCTCACTTTTGAAGAATGCAGCCAGGGTGTTCTGATTGGTCAGTTTGCGCTAACCCCGCCTCTGCTCCGTGAACGCGCACGGCTTCATTGAGTAAATCCAGGATTAACAAATCCAGTTGTGAACTCGTTTCGTAGGACAGCTTATCCAGAGTGGTTCATGTCTGGGTTTGTCAACCTGGGTAAGAGAAACTTACCCAGGATAAGTTCAGCGACGTTTGTAGTACAGGGCTCAGATCACGAGTTTGATTTAGTTGCTGTTCTTATAGATTGTTTATTTTCCTATCGTCTTTGAGGTAAACACAATTCACTATCATTAGTTAAATCCAGCTGTCAAACGCTGACTAGTGTCATACAGTATGTTCAAAGAGAAACAAGCGACCAAGTCTTTAAAAAGTCAGCCCCTCAATAAAAGTTATTAAAAGAATCGAGAACATTGTGTGTTGCTTATCATGTGTTTTACTTACATTAATAGCGACTTTTATACATGAAAACATACTAAAACTCTATGTTTCAGTCATATAAATTGTTATATTTTAATAAATCAAACCTGAAAAATTGCAAAGATTCATTCCTTTTTTGACCTAAAAGCGCAGTCCAAAAGGAAACCCACGTTCGCTATAAAACTTGGATTGGCAACTTAGTAAAGTAATAGGTTGGAAAAAATAGTCTATATTTGAACAGACAGATGCATCAAATGGAGAAAAAGGAAATTACGATATGACTATTTCAATAAAAAAGCAGATTGTCACAGATATGAGCTCACGATATTGCCCAGCCCTACTTGCATTAGTATTAAACAAGACTTGGAAGATACACAAACATCTACTGTATTGAAACAACTCTTGATCACCATCCAGCCTCATTTTAAACATTTGATTCTGTTCCAGCCAGCGCAGCGTTGTTAGCATTAGCCCGCCGGCCCGCTCTGCCAGGCTAAAGGGTGCACTGGACCCAATTAAAACCAATGACTTTTTGTGCTCCGTTAGCGTAGCGTGGCTGTAGCGTGTGTGTGATGTGTTTTTAATGGGACCGGGCCAGAGACGCAGATGTGAAAGTGTGTTGGTTTTGGTGATTGCTCTGCTGTTTATGGGACAATAACGCAAAGACCACTTGATTTTTAGAGTCATTCTGGATAATTACATAAAGGTCTGTTTCCGTTTGTCTCGTGTTTGTTTAAATTTGGATAATGATGCCAGTGTAGAACAAAAATTAAGGTTTTTAATGTTTGCTCTGTGGCCAAAGAAAAGGTCTAGCTTAAGTAAAGAAGAGAATTAGTCTACCGATTGGATCTATACATGGAAGACAGGAGTGAAGTTGTGTTTTCTGCGCTGTTCTTTTCACACTAACATGTTAAAATTAAGCTTCATGTGTGATATTTAGACAACAGGTTGGACAAAATGTATATCAGCTTTGCCTAGAGAAGTATTAGTGCCAAACTTGTTACTGTAATTGTTTTTCATAATGCTATTGACTGAGCAACCAATACAATTTCAACCATGAGTCATTATCTGTCAGTACGTTTTATGTCTTATTTACACGGCATCATATTTACCGAGACACCTCATTTAACTGTAATAATTACGGAGTTTCTTGTTCTGTGCAAATTGTCCATGTTTGTAAAAATGCCTGTGAAGTTTTCCCCGAATTTGACTCCCTGTACTTCACCAAACGCTGAGGTCCTGGTGTAATTCTACTCCCGTGCAAAGATGTATCTCTGTGTTTTCAATCTGTGAATTGTTTATGAATTAATTGAGAATGACTCTGCAGCCTATTTACCTTCAGGTTTGAACTAGATTATTATTATCTGCCACGGTTCATTCTCCAATCAAATTATTATAACTTTACACATTAAACCAACAATGAAAAGGAGTCAGTGCCGAGTTTGGTTCCAAATTCAATGTGCGCATGCCCAGAAGCTTCTGCACAAGTGCATAAATGTTAGGAAGAAAGTGCGACTGGCTTATCAAAAATAGTAAAAACTATTTCTGTGTAAAAATTCAGTCATGAAGATGTCTGAGGCACTCTGTTACCTTAAAAGTCCTTTATTCTTACATGGATGGCCTACGCGTTTCGGCACAAAGTGTCTTCATCAGGGCGTGTAAAGGAAAACACCAAAGATTGGGTGACTTTTAAAGGCGTGACTTTTTGCACATGATCATATACATAAAAAAAAAAGAAATGTAAACAAGATTCTTATTTCCTGCTTTAGCAAAACTTTGACCAGAGCAGATTTTCAAAGCTACAAGCAACCAGTTACCGTAACCCAACAGTCTAGACCAAAAAAATTAAGTTAATCATAAAATATTTACTAGTAATTGTTGTGTCGTCTCTAAAGTTCTAATGGGAGATGAATAAACTGTTAAAAGACATCATTTTAGCCCCTACTTGCAAAGCAAAATGGATCTGAAACAATCATAAAAATCACCTCTTTAGCCACGTGAAAGAGCAGATCCACGAACCACACAAGTTCAGACAAAATGCTTCCATCCGCCAGAAGTAATTCACCAAAGTCTGTGTCAGGTCCCACAGTGAGACACAATACATATTCAACACAAGCAAGGGGTCTATACATATTATCTTGTTCAAAAAGGACATTATTACATCCAATTAAAGACTCAAGGGATCAATACCTCAGAGATTGATGCCATTGTCCAAGCTCATTATTGTATGAGTGCATCCATTGTTGTTTCTCACTGTTATAAATGTATTTGTATCTATTTTGATATGTATTGAATAGTCTTCTCTCCCTTATTCGTTACTGCTCTTGTTTTATCTCTGTACTGAATGATAGTGCAGCAGATCTGAACCACGGCACCGTCTCTGCCTCTTCCCGACAGCTAAGTGTTTTCTGCTTATTAACCGTCCTGTCATCTGCCCTTTGTGGAGATGCACATTCATCTAAATGCATAGCGCTGCATTGAAATTCTTCGAAGAGAACACGCCGCTTTACAACAAGCTCAAGAACGCTGGAGAATTTTGATTTCGGATTAGCTTTGTGGAGTCTATTGACGATGGGATTTGCACTTGTTTTGCCTTAGTCATGGTTTACCCACAGTTAAGCATGGTTTAGTTCTGCTGTAGTCCTTGAGAAATCCCAATTCTCTACAGCCTCTCCCAACTTTAAACTCTGCAACATGTTTTAGAATGTAGTATAGGCTTTAGTCCTTTAGTCGAATAATCGGTCGATGGAGTCTTAGTCGACCAAAAGTTATATTAGTCGACTAATTACTTTATTTAGATCAGCTTAATTAGATGCAAAGTGAATGTATGCCTGAAATAAGAAGTATTTAACAGGTTTAGAGAAGATTTCAACTTGCTTATGGTCTGATTGCCAAGGGAACAAGCCTAAAATACCTTGTTTTATTTAAAATAGGACGATAATACACATTTATTCTAACCTAAACTGAGCAAAATTGTTTATGTAATCGTATAAAAGGTTTATTATACAGTTTTATTGGCAAATCATTAAATAGAGTCGACATATTCACATCATGATAGAAACTGCTTAACTGAACACCCTTGTTTAACTTGTTTTGGGACCAACAAACATGTTCATATTTATTTTCTGTGTAAATTTGCAAGACTTCAATAACAATTTTAGTCTTTTTTAACCACTCTTTGGGTCGAATACATGGTCAGATCAGAACATACTGTTTAGATTCAGAGCACTGGTTACATCGATTAATACGTTGATTACACGATTAATGTGACATGAGTTTAGTCGACCAAGAATTCCTTTGAGCGACTACAGCCTTAGAATTTAGTTTTTGATCAAAATTATAAGGTGCATTCTGTTACTTTTCTGGTAGATGTTTAAACATGGCCTAGAACAGTGCTTTTCAAACAGTGGCTCATGTACCACTGTTGGTACGCAGGATGTCTTTGGTGGTGTTGAAGTCATCTGTAGTTAGATCATTGGTTTTATTGAATGACAAATTGGTGCTTGTTTGAGCTAAACATCCTTTAGAATGGTGTCATCTCTGGCTTACCATTGTTTTTGATTGGATTTAGTCAAATATTAAACCATTTTTTGCACAAATTGAGCCCTAAAGTAATTAATAAAACATTTTAAAAGCAGATTGAAGCAAACTGAAAAAAAAAAAAAAAAAAAAAAATTGACTTAATTGTCTCCCTGTAAAGCCCTCACCGTTGAAACAAAATTTGTGAATTCTTTTTGACAAAAAAGCAGATTGTCACAGGAAGAGGCAAGACCAAGTCTCGAGTTTTTGGCCTCAAGTCAGAGTCAAGCCCCAAGTCAAGAAGAGACCAGTCCAAGTCTAGGTCTAAGTCAAAAAGAGACAAGTCCAAGTCGAGGTCTAAGTCCAAGTTGAGTCCCAAGTTAGTGACCCACAAGTCTTATGTTAAATCCAAGTGGGCAATTAATAAAAAAAAAAAAAAAAAATTAAGATGTGGTTTGGAACAAAAGCCAAAGTTTGAGGCAAAAGATTGGTATACTGTATATTGTATAGTTTGTTTGTTTAGATAAGATATAGATAAGATATAAGATAAGATATCCTTTATTTGTCCCACAATGGGAAATTCCAATTGTTTGTTTGTTTGTTTTTCTGTGAAATGTTTATGTTCAGAATCATTGCTAAAGGCAATTTTTATTCTGTTTTTGAAGAGGCTAAGCCAAAGCAAATCAAAAATCGAGATCGATCAAAATGAGGGATGAAAATATGGTCATATTTTTTTCCCAACTGCCCAACCCAAAATCCAAATCCTCTGCTTTTACTTTAATGTCTTAGTGTTTTTCTATTGCCAAACACAGTGTGTACCTTTTACTCTTACTTGGACATGTTCCAGTTCGTTCATGTAGAATTACACTGTTTATTTTCTGAACAGAGAAGCATCAAGTTGTCTCAAGTCAAAGAGCTCCAAGTCAAGTCCCGAGTCATACTCCATTTTATCAAGTCTCAAGTCATCAAAAAATACTACTAATACTTTTTTATTATTATTTGCACCATGCTATCTATAGCTCGTATCTACAACATGGCAAAGCTCGATAAAATCCAGACCTAAGCTAAACTAAAGTAGGTCTTGACCGGGTCTATCCAGGTCAAAGCCATCATACACTTACCCTGCGCACACAGTGAGTCATGATAAAGAGGAGCATGTCCCATTTGTGCTTAGCTCGGCGCAGTGTTTTGAGGAGGTGATTTGTATTCGCTGGCCGGCCGTCCCTTGCTCGCTCTCACCGTTTCTGGACAGGGGCTTGTTATCGGAGAGGCCTGAATGAAACAGATGCTGGGCCCTCTTCTCCTCGTCTCCGTTAAGTCCTTCCACGCCTTTGAAAATGTCATGTTTAGTCCGACAGCGCTGCTAATGGCTGCTGGCCCCGATCCAGCCTTATCCCACATTCTGAACCTTGGCTGCCTCTGCTCCGGCACGGGCAGCACCTGAGAGCCGGCCGAGGTGAGGGGGACGCAGTATTTGGATAAGCTCTGCCCAGTGGACTCAGAGCAAACCGGGGCAGGTCCAAACAAAGGACTGAACTAGGGCAGGACTAGATCTAAATCAGCTGTCTGCCACCTTTCCCCCTCTGAGAGCTTCTTCTGCAAAACAAAAATAGCAGAGAGCTTCTTCTTTTAGAGGTCATATGACATTGGACATGCGGTTTATTAGCCATTAGACATTTACGTGTGGAGACCTATTATGTAAAACCTACTTTTCCGAGTTTGTAACTATGTTCCAGCCGTGTTCTCTCATCTTTCAAAGTTGTTTTCGGATTAGTTCATGCTTGTTTGAATAATCTTGTATTGTCCTGATGCTCAAGGACTAAAAACATTCCTTTTTTCACCTACCACCTATTCTCGCCCTGCTTTACTATTCTGATTAAAGCATGCATTGTTGTAAATGATCATTTAGCCAGCTTCCTACTGCAAAAACATGTTATTTAAATTCAGCTGCTTGTAGATTGAAGTAGAATTTAACTGTTTTTTTTATTTTTGATCAGTAAGTTAATTGACCTGTTTCTATTTCTAAGCCGTTTAGATCAATTTGTGTTTTGCGATGAACAAAATGTAATTTACTGATCTTTAGGTCTCCTCTATTGGATATATAAACATAAAACAAATACACGTTGAGTCCGAATACTGCTATAACTACTATTGTGCACTATTCAGGGTCACGCCAGTAGAGTTTTGTAGAGTATCCGAACGTCCAGCAGGTCAAAAATAATGTACTTTCCCAAATGCATCTGAAAAAGTAGTGAGCATCGATGGTCATTAGAACGGTCAATATAGACAATTCATTTCAAGAATTAGGAAAAGAAAGCGGAAAGCGAGAGCCAGAATAAACAAAACGCTGTTATCCATAAAAGATGCTAACACTTAACCCACACCGTCTTAGTGTCAGGTTGAGTGGATCCTTGGTTGTAAAGTGCTTTGAGTGCCTTCAAAGGTGGAAAAGTGCTATATAAAGAGAGACCACTTCTCTTTACATATAACAAGTTCCTTTAGGTGCTTAGTTTGAAACAAATGTAACACATTTAATAAAAGTGTAAATTTAGGAGTATGGATCCAAGGCTTTTTTTTTTTTTTTTACATTTGCGTTGGCCAAAAGCATACATTTTAGAAAGACGTATTGTATTAGACCAGTGTTTCTCAAATTTAGGTATTCATGATGCCACTGGTGGTACTTGAAGCCATCTGCAGTTTGAATATTTGTTATATTTAGGGAGAATTCTTATCATTAATTGATATATTGACTCCTGCATCTTTCAGAACTTCCTTACAGTAGGCCTATAACTTTTATGCTTGATTTTCTCTCATTTTAAACCTTTCAAGCTCTGTTTTAGGCCTAGTATAGTTTATTTGTGAAGCCAAATATATTAAGCAGTAGCCTACTTGGTGTGAAAAGTTTGAGAACCACTGGACGGCTGAATATTCTAAAATGAATCTAACATAGAACTTACATCGGCCAAAAACATGATTAGAAAAGTGGGAACAGCTTAAGCAGAGCTACAACCAGATTAAATAAGTGAAAAATTCTGTTACAACTAAAACTTGTTCCAAACCATATTTCAGACACCACTTGCTAATTACGGCTGGCTCCGGTTCAGCCTTAGACGAGTCCGAATCTGGCTTCCACGGCAGGAGACTGGGCACTTTACCTGGACCGCTGCTGCCAGGGTCCAACTGTGGAGAGAGAGACGGCGCTGAGACCATTTTCACCTGCCATCCTCAATATTCAGAGACGAGAGGTTTGGGAAAAAGAATATTCACCCATCTAGTTTGGTCAGAATCAGCTATCTCAGAGCATTTCTCATGAGTAACATAAAGAACAATGTTGAAATAGCAGTAAAACTTTGATATTTGTGACTTATCAACCGTTTCGAAAACAGGAACATGTTCTACAATTCCTAAGCTCTTAGCCAATCTATTTTGCGTCAATTGGACACTTATTGGGCCAGTTGCGTGGAGAAACAGCACATTAGGGCTGCAACAAACGATTATTTTGATAATCGATTAATCTGTCGATTATTGGATCGATTAATCGATTAATCGGATAAAAATGACAAAATAATAAATATAAGGTGTTTTGCATTTTATTAAATGTATTTATGCAAAAGACAACTTGTGTGCACTTAATGAACACACTGGGCTTTTCTTGAATGAAAAGAAAATACAAAAATAAAGTAGAATAACCAGATTTTGCTATCTAGCTACTTCTTTTAATGTGGTTATTATAGGTCTGGGCATTGTGGACAAAAATAAAATCTCAATTTTTGGACCTTTGGACTGCTGCTTTTTATTATAAGCTCATAATATTTTAAAGCATCTATAAAGAATGAGCCAATGAGATTAACTTGTTTTAAGTCATATTAAAACTAATTATAAGTGTTTGCTGCTGCATCTAATGCATAGGCCTGGCCTACTGTTATTAGCATTTGTATCTATTAGGCCCTGTTAAGATCATCATTATGATTGTTTTGTTTCATATCTAAAAGTTTTAAGTTTGCGAGTGTTCAGCTCTCACTCCTGTCACTCAAACTGCGTCGCCATGGTTACGGAGGGGAAAGGGGCGGGGCCTGCTGGCTGCTGCTTTTTTTGGTGAGAGGAGAGGAGAGCGACGCTGTGGACGGCTTTTAACTTTCTCAGAGAAAACTTTACAAAAAGCACATGCAGGAGCTCGTGGAACAGCAAAGACAAATCAAAAAGACGCTAGATTTACCGCGGGACTTTTCTAGAAAGTTACCGCGAGTCTAAGCGCTGAAAGCGGCCGACTCACCCGCGGAGAAATAACAAACTCGTAACTTTATGAGATTAAGCTATACACCACCGCCGACAGGTTACTCTCGGCTATTATTATGGGATTAAAAGGTCCGCTAAACAGGCACAAGGTTTCTGTTCGTCTGTTCTTTGTGAGAGTCGAAGGAGAGCTCTACAAAGCCGCTGATGTCCACTCAAAGCCGCTGGATCACAGCGGACTGAGCGCAAAAGTTTTTAGCCGATTAATCGATGACCAAATTCGTTGACAACTATTTTAATAATCGATTTTAATCGATTAAATCGATTAGTTGTTTCAGCCCTACAGCACATATATTAAGATGGATGCAGATTTGATCACGCACATTTCCGCGGCAAAATACGGCAGATTTGTCCACATTTATGTTACATGGGAAACACAAGCCATGAATCTAGTCTCTTTGTCCTGACAAAAGTTACAGACTATAGTATTTCCTCAAACTGTAGCGCGAGGAAGCAGCTTACGTTGAGCTGTGTTCAGTGTGTGCAGAAGAGGGAACAGTGGCAAAACAGAGGGCAGTTTAGGGGGATGAAGAGGGCTGGGCCCCACTGGAAAACAACTTGGTCGGCACCTTTTTGAAATCTTGCTTAGGGCACCCAAATGTGCTAGCAGCGGCCCTGGATCTTGCAGTGTGTCACCCCCTTCAGAAAGGCAGTGCACTGAGCATGTGCAGTGTGAATGAAACTATTTTTGAGCAGAATAAGCGGTTGCATGAAAAAGGAATAAAGTAATTAATCTTTAAAAGTGGAATAAACTAAACTTGATACTGAAGTTAAGTGGGTAAACTCTGTGTTTACATGGTCTTTTTAAAGCAAAATTATTTTGTATTCAGAATTAGGGTTTTTATTTGGAAATATAGTTCTTATGTAAACACAAGGAGTCTGGATTACTATTATTATTTTTGTGGGTGTGTGTGTGGGCTAATGCTAACTGCTATAGGGAAAAATACAAGGAACTGCTTAGGTGCTAAGTGATTAATAGCACCAGAGCTGAACACGCCTACTATTTAAATGTTTATGAGAAGAACACATCATTTCTTACCCTTGACTCGCTCATACATTTTTACCACTCACAGCTAACATTAAGAACACTGTGATGTCGTCTGCATAACCTCCTCTTCCATTCACACCAGAGTGCAGAGGTTCCACTAAATCCTTTTGGAGGTCAGGCTGGATTTCCACCTTACAAAGCGGCCTAGTCACGCTGAAGTGGCTCCGCGCTCCATTGTTTAGGTTGCGCCCTCTCCGTGCCCTTGACTCGGCGCGCTCTATTGAAATCAAACACACGTAGAGACTTGTCCGAGCGAGCGCTGTAGCCGCTAGCAGCCCGCGCGCATCAGCTCTTATCGCCGGTGTCGCAGCCTGCTTTGTGTTTACGCTAGGCCAAAGGGCGCAGGGTCAACAAGATACAGCGGTTTGTGTGTTTCTAGACGTGTTCGTATAGAAACGGTTTGATCCTTGCTGCAGCATTAGCATTTAAATGTACTTGAAAGTGACAAGTTAGACCAGATTTTCAGTAAAACATAGTGAACATGGTTGGATCTAAGATTTCTCTAAACATTTAGCTTGTTTTCACACAGTTTTGATGAGGTTTATCATTGCTAGTTGTCCAGTAAATATGATTTATGTACATGTATTTGCACAACTGTTACCTAGCAACCACAATAAGAGCCAAAATCCACATGAATGACACAGGAAGTTACTATTTGACTGAACTACTGATACCTGATAAAAGCATCAATAAAAGCTTGAATGAGGCCATTTTACAAGGAACATTTTGTCTTTCGACCTATTAATAATTTACAATAAAATAAAAGTATTTTATTCCAATTTATAGAAAAGTATCACAAGGTATATAATCACATTAAAGTTTTTACATTCGTATAGTTTGTTTCATGGACAAAATCATAGATACAAGTTGTTGAAATGAGCAGGGTGACTGGACGCTTTCTTAGAAAAAGGGTGAGAAGGAACTCTGAATAGAGCTGCTGCTTCTTCAGGTCCACTGAGGTGGCTCAGACATTTAGCATTTTGTGTCGGTGCCGATTTTTAGTTGATGCACACATACTCAGAAGCTCCTGTGTAGGTGCATACATGTTAGTGTTTGACTACAGCAACACTTATGAGGACAAACAACTTAAAATATGGTATATTTATCATTAACTTCTTTAAATTTGATCATTTTAAGTTCAATATAAGCTTGATGTATATGAAAACACAATATTTAACTGTTAATAAACTTAGGCAAACAGCTCAGAGCAGTAAAACTTCAAGGTCAAATTGAATGAGAAAGCATGACATTTCCCATGACGTAAAAAAAAAAAAATAGACATTATTAAACTTTCTTAACAGACTTTTTTTTTCATCTCGTGTCATGACAACTGACAGATGTCTTTTTTAGCTGTTTCTGACAGTTTAAGTGATACGATCGGGACAGTGATGCCTCCTGGACAAAGCCTCTCTGGGGAGATTTTAAGCATGTCCCACTGGGAAGAGGCCCCAGGGAAAATCCAGGACACGCTGGAGGGACGATGTCTCTAGACTGGCCGGAGAAAGTGCTGGAGAAAGTGTGTGTGAAGTCTGGGCCTTCCTGCTCAGACTGCTGCCTCCGCAACTGGACACCGAATAAAGCAAAAGAAAGTGCATGGATGGATTTCATAAAACTGGTCATAAACTTAGGAAAAAATGATGTGTTAGACATTGAGATACCCTGGTTGTAATGATCATAATAGTGATATTTTGTAAATAATTGTAGCACTAAAATTTAATATTGTTGCATTTATATGAGAGGTGAGATGTGAAGCGAGAAAGAAAGAAAGAGAACCAGAGAGAGAACCAGAGAGAGAACAGAGAGAGGACCAGAGAGAGGAAGAGAGAATCAGAGAGAGAACCAGAGAGAGGAAGAAAGAACCAGAGAGAGGAGAGACAGACGAGGATGAGATGGAGTGAGAAGTATCTATACAAAGAGACTAGACTCACGATGAGCACAATGAGGAATAAGATGGAGAAAGAGAGAGGTAAAACGAAGAGTGAGGATGGGAGTGTCACTGGCTCTTTTGTACAGCTGTGATTTCTCTGAGCAGCTCTAACAAAAGCAGGAACACGTGCGGCATGAAAGATTAATTGGTCGCTGTTAGCTCCAGTCCTGATCCTTACCTGAAAGAAGCAGAGAAAGGCAGAAAAGAGAAAGAAGAAGAAAGAGGTGTAGATAAAGAGTAAAAAGAGAGAAATATGAGACCGGTAGAAGAGGTAGGAAAGAGAAGAGAGGCCAGGTAGGAAAAAGCGACTGACAACCATCAAAAGTTAAGTTTTTTTTTTAATTATGAAAAAAAATAATAATAATAATAATAATCTGCTAGAAATGACTGTTCTTTACTGGATTATATACATTCAGAGATTGCAGTTATCATCTTTACATGAGTAAGAAAAGGGAAAAACAGTTTGTGATTTTGCTCATAAGACACACACTCACTTAATGGAAGTTTAAGGGATACTGTAGCTTTATAGCATGGTTTAGTTAATACAGTTATTTGATAATTGATGCACTAAGTAAGTACATTTTATTCATTTAGAGCTTTTCGCACACACTACATGCTTTACAGTGGGGCATAAAAAGCAACTTCTAAACAATATAAACAAAATATACATAACATCACCAGCAACTGCAAATTTAGAACTCAAATGCTTGGGAGCCCTTGCCTCAAGTGGAGGAGTTCAAGTATCTCGGGGTCTTGTTCACGAGTGAGGGAAGGATGGAGGGGAGATTGAGGTGGATCGGTGCAGCGTCTGCAGTGATGCAGTCGCTGTATCGAACCGTTGTGGTGAAGAAGGAGCTGAGTCGAAAGGCAAAGCTCTCGATTTACCGGTCAATCTACGTTCCAACCCTCACCTATGGTCATGAGCTTTGGGTAATGGCCGAAAGGACAAGATCGCGGTCCTGTGCTTAGGTCTTTGCACTGGCTTCCAGTGGCTCAGAGAATAGACTTTAAAACAGCTCTGCTTGTGTTTAAGTCTCTCCATGGACTAGCACCAAAGTACATCTCTGACATGTTAGTGCGTTATGAACCATCTCGCACTCTGAGGACCTCAGGGACCGGCCTCCTGCTGGTGCGCAGGGTCAGGACTAAACATGGAGAATCAGCGTTTCAGTTTTATGCAGCTAAGATCTGGAACAGTCTTCCAGATGATGTAAGACAGGCCTCCACTGTGACAATGTTTAAATCTCGGCTCAAAACATTTCTTTTTATCTGTGCATATGACTGAAATACTTTGTCTGCACTCTTTATTTCTTTACTTCTTTTTAAAGTAAATTTTATGCTGATTATTTAATTATTGTAATTTTGATGCATTTTCCTGCCTTGTAAAGCACTGTGAATTGCTTTGTGTATGAATTGTGCTATACAAATACATTTGCCTTGCCTTGCCTTGCTACAAGCGGTCGAAATGAGCTTCCTCCGCAGGGTGGCTGGGTGCTCACTTAGAGATAAGGTGAGAAGCTCAGTCACACGGAGGAACACGGAGTAGAGCCGCTGCTCCTCCATATCGAGAGGGGCCAGCTGAGGTGGCTCGGGCATCTGTACGAATGCCTCCTGGACGCCTCCCTGGTGAGGTGTTCCGGGCATGTCCCACTGGGAGGAGGCCAAGGGAAGACCAGGACACGCTGGAGGGACTATGTCTCTCGACTGTCCTGGGAACGCCTCGGGATCCTCCAGAAGAGCTGGAGGAGGTGTGTATGGACAGGGAAGTCTGGGCGTCCTTGCTCAGACTGCTGCCCCGCGACCGACCCCGGATAAAGCGGAGAAAATGGATGGATGGATGGATGGATGCTTGCTTAAAAGTGGACTCTTAGAAGTCCAAAAGACGAAAAGACAACAGCAGTTCATTCCAGAGTCTGACAGCAACAACTTCAAAAGCCGGATCTCTTCTGGTTTGGAAACATTGTCAAAGCCTGATCCCGTCAGATCTCAGAAGCTAAGCAAGAAAGGGCCTGGTTAGTACTTGGATGGGAGACCGCCGGAACACCAGGTGCCACAGTGGGACGGCAGGAGTAGATTGTCGTTGTGTCCTTGGGCAAGACACTAAACCCACATTGCCTCAGTGTCTGCGTACACTGGGTGAGTGGATCCCTGGCTGTAAAGCGCTTGAGTGCCTTGTAAGGTGGAAAAGCGCTATATAAATAGAGACCATTTACCATTTACCAACCATGAGCAGGTTCAACTGGAACTTCTTTAGCTGGCTGCACCAGAAAAGTTATACAGCACACTTCGAAAAAAGGAATTTTGTCTTGAAAATGCAAACAAGTATTATTTTCAACTGTGGCAGACGACCGTTTTACATTTTTTGCTGGCGAACAGAAGTAGTCAGAAGTAGAGTAAATATTGTGCCAGCGATCCTATGAGATAAACTTTTAAATTAAAGGTAATTATTAAATTGTAAGTTAATATTTGGCACAAGGTCAAAGGAGGAGAACATGCAAAGTCTGCTACCTTAACTTGGATTGGTTTTGACCAACGCACTACTTCTTCTCTGTTCTCTGATTGGCCGATTGTGTCTGTAGTTTAGTTCTTTGAAATCTGATCTAGCTGATGTGAAGTGAAGCCTTAGTCAGACCTAATGCATTCTGAGCCACAATGAGGTTAGAAGTAGTTTTCACAGCTTTCAGAGCCAGCGCTAGATGCACCATGTGCTAATTAGCCATGTACAACATTGACAAACACTTCCTGTATTTTAGTGACATATGGTGAGTTCCAGGCAACTGGGAACTGGATATTTCTCACTTCCACTTGTAAAATATGGAAGCCACCGATGGGAACCACTTGTGAGTGGGACTGTTGAGGGAGTTCACTTATATGAGCTCAACAATCACCATCATAATTATCTGGTTAGTGACAAACTGTTTATCATGGCACATGTTATTTAATGTTTTTTATTGTTTAGCACTAAATTACATTAGCCATAATATATATATTAATCTGGGGGGTTAGCTGCCACAAAAACTGTTTATACATTGGCTACATGTTATTTAATGTTTTTTTTGTTTAGCCTAAAGGTTAGCATTAGCCATAATTATATATGAGTTCATTCAGTTGGAACGCTCTGAACTGGTATACTTTTCAACTGGGAAATATCCCAGTTCCCATTTCCCTGGAACGCAGCAGTAAACTGAACACTGAACAATTTTTTTACCTGGATAGATACTTTAAAGGTGCTATACACAATGTTTAATTATTTACAAATGTAAAAAAAAAAAAAAAAAAATATATATATATATATAATAACTACACATTTTGTTCACTTACCTAATGCAATCTGAAACTTCAAATTGTTCAGCACGATGTGTTTTAAGCTTTTTTTTTTTTTTGCTTTTATGCTAATGGAAGTTAGTTACAATGCTAGCAATAACAACAACAGATGAACTTTGTGGATTTTGGTGAACAAACGTAGCATTAATAGATGTAGACAAGATATTGTGGACTCATTGTCAATTGAATAAAAACATTAATAAGTTATTTTATTGTAAGAAATCAGGTACTGTCTGTTGGGTATGAGTTTATTTGGTTTTAGTAACAAAGCGCTATCTTAGGCTACAGCACGTTTCTTGTGTTTGTGTTTTGGTTAGCTCAGTAACTTATTCACTGTGTGTTTTTGTGAAGACTTTATGAATATTATTGAACTGCGTGTGCGTCCAGACATCTCTTCTGTATAATTAGTTTAGCCCGGCACAGTGACCATAATAACAGGCAGTGGACATTTACCAAGCTCTCCAAACCCATGAAAGATTATTTGGCCCAAACTGTTCAATCAGATTCATTTTCGTAAAGAGCGCAGCTTAAAATCTTGTGGTTTTTTTTTTTAATTGACCCGGAGTTGTGGTTCTCAGAGAAGTGTTTTGAAAGCCAAGAGCAGTTTTCCAATGTGCTGAAAGTGGACTCTAATCAGGACCGAGCCCAGTCCACGCAGGGATTAACCCAAAGGTGATTCACAAAATGGGAACATAATTAGGTTTGAACAAGGACTCGTACAAGTAGAACACCAGGGCCTGACGAGGATTAAACTGAGGCTAAACCATGGCAACATGAGAGCTTAAAAAAAAAGAAAAAGAAAAGGTGAGAAAGAAAAGAGTGGAAAATTAGGTTAGCAAAACAGAGTGAAGTACAAGTTGTGGTAAGTAAATAAATGAATAAAGTAGAGTTAAATGGTGTTGAAACGGTAGAAAAGTGTGTTAAAATTGACATGAAACCACCTTGAATTAAAATAAAGAAAGTAGCATACTGTATAAGTAAAAAAGAAGAAACAAAAAGTAATAAATATTAAAATTAAATGAATAAGTGTAACTAAAAAAGCCATTACAAACAACAACTTAAAAAAAAAAAAGTCGTCAAACTTGGTCGAAAGGCAGTAGGTTATAGGTGTGCAGCAACCTTATTTATGGTAAGCAGAAAATAATATAATTATTTAAACGCGACTTGTTTACAGTGACAAAATGTATTTTTCATATTTTTTTTGTTAAACAATCTGCTTTGCTCTTGTTTTATTGCCAAATCTTGTTTGAAACCTGCTAAAATATGCTCAAATAAAGATAAATATGACCTACTTTAAGCATTTATTCACTCATTATCTAATTTAAGATTGTCGTTTCAGTCCTGATTTAATTATTCTTTTTCCTTTAGACCTTGGTTAGTTCTGGTTTAATGTTACTGCAAGTTCAGATTGGGTGATGTTGTTTAACTCTGATTTAAACATTTTGTAGAGCAATAAACATACACTGCAGCATTAGTTATTATCACTATCTACTCCAGTAAATATTTGGCACAACCAACAGTGTCAAAAGTGGTGAAATAATTTGTAACTACCAAACCCTGGAGCCATGGTTCTCGGTAAAATCTTGCCCTCTGAAAACTTGAGTTGAACAGCCCAGGAGTAGGGCCTCTTCCTGAATGTTTCCAGTACAAAAGCTTACCTGTACTTTTTCTTCACATTATAGCATAATAACAAATGTAATCCATTCAGAATGTTCCTAAGTATGGTTTTAACTTTCTATTTCTACTGAATTGTGCTCTAGAAAGTTATATAGTGCACCTTTTATTTTATCATAATTTACTGCAATGGTAGCTGATCTTTCTGGCTCAATGATACAGGACAGGACAGCAAATCCCCAAAATGCAGTATGCTCAAATGAATGAAATAATTTGATACATTAGCTGATTTCTGTCAGTCTTCACACATTGGATGACATCAGGGGACCTATTACACAAGAACTACTTTTCTGAGTTTTTAACCATGTTATAACAGTGCTCTCTCTTCATTAGTTTTTGCATTGAACAAAATGTGAATTATTTATACTTATGTCAAAGTAGCTATTTTCCAAAACAAATGAAAAAAATCACAGTAGAACATTTGGGCCACAGCTTTTGATTAAAGTTCCTGAGCATTGTTCTGACCAGTGCGAGCATTCATGTTCATTTTTTTACTCAGAAAATAATTTTCCCGAGTTCCCAAGGCCCACGTGGATGTAGCATAAGTAGCTCTTTGCACATAACAGTGAATTGGGCTTTTGAGTATGTTTCTTATAATTTTGTAGATTCACAAATAGCACTCTAGTTTTTTACTTTAGTGTTTCTTGTATCAATAAACCACTATACTACAATCAAACCTGCATCTTAAACCTCTTTCACCAACCCGACAGAAGTGTATCTGCTCTGATTTCTAACGACCGAGCCCTGCTTTGACCTCACACGCTCCACATCGGCCTGGACTTTGATTCGCTCCATCCCTTTTCCTCACCATAACGCTGCATGTCATTTCTCCAAACCCGCATGTCCGACCCTCGAGTGCTGCCTCCTCTTTCCTCGAGCCGTGTCATCGCCGAATGTTTGATCAGAGCCAAGTCCGCGCAAGTTTTCCCCCCTTCCGAAAAGACAAAAGCATTTCATCTTCCGCCCAGTCCAAAAACCGGAGCACGTCTTCTGGAGCCAGAGGAGCGCGGATCACACACGTCTCCTCGGATTGCCGGCCGAAGTTACGCCGCGTTCTTCATCTTAAGTCCTGTCACAAAGATTTTCGAGCTGGTCTGAGCGCAGAGGAGTGGAGGCCAGAGATAACCCCGCGTTTTCTTTCATGAGCAGCAACAGTTCATTAGAGCCGAGATCTAACGAGCGTGTGAGCTTTTCTCGTGTCTCTGGGCAGGATGGTTCATCACAGGAGGCTGTTGTTTTGATTTGGATCTCTACAAAAATGACATGAGTTTAATTGGAGGTCATAGCGTTTAGTAAACTGAATAATTGTATTTTTGTCAGTCTATACCCAGGAGAGGTGTGGTTAAAAAGGAGTTACAATCACCTATAGCTATAGAGTTATTTCAATAATGGATTGTAAAGTGCTATTTTGACAGTTGATTTTGTGTAATTGTGTAACTTCGTTTAATAAACTTAAAGGTGGGGTAGCTAACTTTTTAGTTGTAAATTATTATACTTTGTGGTTTCCACTAAAAAGTATGTAGTAATACAGCACTTTGTGAAAAAATGAGACCTCTGAGTGCTATCTAAACTGAATAATAAAGAATTTTAGTTCAAATCAGGAGCTGGATGCTGCTCTCTGTTTGGCTGAACTTGGGCGGTCACTCCAGTTTCACTTTGTTGTTTGTAAAAAGAAGTTTATAAGCCATAAATGTTAACAAAATGAATACATGTCGATATTAACCTTGTGTCGAAGGATTTAAGAGAGGAAGCTGTCAGATTTAAACCTAAATTGTGTTTGCTGTGTAAAAATCAGCTACCCACCTTTAATATACAAATCTTCATCTTCAATTTGGCCGCAAAATTTACAGCTTTGTGTAGAAGAATTGTTTGTTTCATGGTTCAATCCTTTTTATTTTTCTGTCTCCTTGTGGAGCAATTTAGATTCAAATAGGGTCAGTAGTAAAAATAGAACAATTGAGCCAAAACATAGAACAGTGAGACACAGATATACAGAGACACAGATAGAGCAGCTGACATATCACATGCTTTTTTAGATAAATAAAAAGTTGTACCAAAGTACGTATATGTTTCTTTCTAGCATCAATCTCAGTGTAATGATTTCATGTTTGTGGCTGTGACATCAGGTCAGGCTGGTGTAAACAAGAAGCTACTTCCTAATCGGGCTGTGCAATTAATTGAATTTCAATTTCAGTTATGAATATTGCTGTAATTGTTCACACAAATTATGAAATTGTGTTTATTCTCCATGATTCTGTATCCGAGTTTGTAAGCGCTCAGCATTTTCCTTGAGCTGTTAAATTTTCTTGAGTTTCTTTACAATTGTGGAATGCATTTACAACAATCCATTTTTTTCTAGGATATTTCTCCCATCTCATGTGATCTCTTCACTCTTTGCATTTAAGCCTCGCTTTCCACTCTAAGCAAATAATAGTTTGAATAATCGTGATTTGAATTATTATTTGAACAATCGTGATTATTATTTTCATCATAATCGCGCAGCCCATCTTTGTTTAGCTTGTGACTTGGCAGCGCACCGTGTGCTAACAGCCGTCTTTAACATCGCCGAACTACCGCTGGTTCAGACTCCCAAACCAATCGGCGGCTGGAAGGCCAGATGGTTTATCTTGTGTTTGTGAATTCACAAATATCGCAAAATAAACCATCTGGCTGGCCAGGTTAGGGTCCAGTGTGATAGTAGGACCATTTGCATCTCACTTTAGCAATAGAACCATAGGACTGACCATAACTCTCTGAATTAAGCCTATGGAAACAGGGCTACAGGTCAATCTCTCCCTGCCCAGTCAGTTCATATTGTTATCAGTGTGATTCATTTTTGTAATGAACAGTGCCATTTTTTGTCACATATAGAAGACAATTTGCGATAATATTATATGTACTGTATATACTTGCCTAAGCATGGTATTTATTTTTATATATTGTATTTTGCTGAATTGAAGCTTTGTTTTCACTCCTCACATCTTCTCTTGTTCAGTAGCACTGTTTTAGCCTCTGCAGTCGTAAAAGTCACTCAAGGGCCACAGTTTCTGTGTGCACTGCACACAATCACAAAATTCCAAAATGTATATCATCAATGGTAAACTTTTCAATATATATATATCATCACCAGCGATATATTATTGACCTTCTACTTCAGCCAGTATTTAAAATCACTGTCAACATGGAGAGAATCCGGTTAAAACATAAATTGCTTTTATTACAAAATCAATTCCATACAGTTTTCTCAAATTGTGCAGTTCTTCTCACAATTATGTTGAGTGTCCATCAAAGCTCTATAAACATCTAAAGCCCCGTTACAAAGAACAAGCTGTCTCATTGTTTGTAATTCCTGGTTGACATCTATGAACATAATTGCCTAAAAGATTAGCACTGTCCTCTCACAATAAAGATCATTGTGTCTCTGAATGCGCTAAAGCAAAACAACAAAGGGAGAGGGTTTTCCATAAACTGTAACATACTGTATGTAACACAAAACTGAATTAAAGCAGTTTAGAATTGAATTAGTCCCTGTCTCTTCATTGTAAAATTGTAAGGACACAAATTATGCTAATTTTTCACCCATATTACAATGACATTTCCTCTCCAAAACCATACATTAAGTTGTGTTTCATTTCGTTCACATTTACAAAAACCTTGTTGTTTAGGCAGCATTTGTCCCTTGAATAGAAAGCACTCATTGCGCTCTTATGTCCCAATCACATACAGTAGAATCTTTTGAATCTTTTTTTTTCTCTTCTTTATTTAACCAGGGGAGCCTAGTCCTGGCCAAGAGGCAGCAAGCCATTAAAATAAACAAATATTTCAAAACAAACAAAGACACAATGAGTAAAACAAACTTACACATTTCATATAAAACATGTGAAGATGAAAACTGACCCTCTAATACATCTAGAAGCCTCTTTTACGTGTTTAATGATACCAGACTGTTTAGACCAATTTCAGTTTGTAGTTCTAAGTACAGACAGCGTTAGAACACTCTGAGATCTCAGGTTATAGCACCAAATAATCCGACAAATATTGCAGAAGTAAACCTAACACGGCTTTATAAATAAAAAGGCGCCAATGTTTCAGTCTACGTAGAAACAAAGACGTCCAACCAACTCTGTTGTAGGCCACAGTGATGTGTTAAGGCAGCTCACACTGCCTCCAGATCCAGATCCGGATTCGTCTGGGTCGATCGTCACTCACACAGCCTCCAGAATATGCATGCGTATGTACGGACTCTGCTGGCCTCGCGAGACCACGAGTTCACGGGGATTCACGCTCAACTTGGGAGTTTTGGGGATTTACACGATCTCTGGCAAATGTACATGTAAACAAGAAACATGCGCTGAGTTTTGGGCTTATTTCACGTCACTTCATTTTCTGTTGGATTTTTCGCCCCACAGTGGGTAAGTACGGGACGTTTATTTACATCCTGTGTGTTCAATAGTGCCATATGTCGAGCATTTTGCCGTATTTGTTGTAGTAGTAGAAACGTAATGGTTTACTTTAAAAACAACTGGATTCACTTCACTCGCGAGCACTGGTTTCCTGTATATTGTGTCTCGTTCACAATCTTTAAAAGGCTCCGATGCTCTGGGAAAGCCTCCGTACTGGACCGGAATACGGACTGGATTCAGTGTGAGCCGGCGTAAGGCTTTTAGATTTCAAACCATAGCTTTTGTTTTACCACTCAATTCACTCAAAAGTTAGGATGACTTTCTGTGGCAACCACAACTGAACAAGATATTAAAATACAGATAACAACAACTTAGTGATTTGAATAGTAGGGACTTGATACCTTTTTTTTCTTGTTGTGACTTTAATGATCAGAATTATCGATTAACCTAATAATCTTGCCAATCCTGCTGTTATTAAAAACTCAGAAAAGAGGATTATACATATTAGATTTTGTAAGTGCAGCCAAAGTGTGCAATTCTCCGTTCTAGTTTTTTCTACATTTCAAAGTTTGTTCTGGTCGGCGAGCTGCTTTTCAATCACGTCCAAAGTCCAGAGAAGTTGGCCGATAAACAGACACCCCTCCCTCTGCTCTCCTCTGCTCCACATCTGTCAGAGTGTTACCTGACGGGACCCATTTGTCAGCGCGCTCCTCACCCCTCGCCCTCCTCCCCCCGCGGTCCGCCGGTGCCACCTGATCCCTGCCTCCTGGAGCGGCGGCGCAGGAGCTGAAACAGAGGAGCAGCGCCGCGGGGAGAGCTGTCAGAGTCTGAAGTCTCACCTGCATGCTTACATTATTCTTTATTGCGGAGCCCCTGCAGCTGCCCATGGGAGGCCCCTCGCTGATCCTAAACACGCACAGGAGAAATGTGACGGGATGAATCATGTAGGACGTTTGGTGTGTTGTAGGTCAGAGATTCCCAACCAGGGGTAGGGGGATACACTTTTAGGATACTTTTTTGACAATGAGGGACTACTGATGCAAACTAACTCTACTGTATCAGCTAACTCGGGCACATTTATATATTTTTAAATTGAAATGTTGATTATGTGCAATATCCCTTTTCAAATAACTAACTAAATAAAATAACTTTTTAGGTACTTGGAATAAGTTCAGATTAAAAAGAACAAAATTCTTAATCTGCTTTTACAATATCCCACAAACTAATACAACCATATTAGTAGTACTTAGCTGTTGCTACGGTGACAGTCATATATAATCTGATTAACTGTTGTCTTTGTTGGAACATCTGATTTTTTTCCTTCAATCCCATTATGCCACACTACTATGACTAATGTTTATTAAGGGCAAGACACAATTACATTAAGCACAATGGCAGAGATGTTTGTTTTGGGCAGAGGCAGCTAATTTCCATCTGTAATCTTGGCGTGGAAGGCACATTGACATGTTTTTAGTTGTAGGAGGAAACCTAGCAAACACAGGGAGAACATGCAACTCCATAAGGCCCGGGCACCCGGGAGTCAAACCCAGGACTTCTTGAGGCCTGAGTGTTAATCGTGTACCATGTCGCCCTGCATTTGCATTGGTGTCTAAGCTAGCAAAAATTATATTTTAATATTTATTCAGGTAAAATTATAGTTAAGATTAAGGTTAGGGTTCTAGTGTGTTCCAGAGAAATGGGATATTTCACACTTGTAAAATGTGCTGGAACCCCTCTCGAGTGGTAAATGCCACTTGTGAAAAGCAGTGAAACTTCATGTTTTGACATATGTCTTAAATTAAGATTGGGATTTCGGCTGATTTTATTAAAAAAAAAATAACCGCTAAAAACGTTTTATTGGATTTTAACTCATATGAGGCTATCTAATGACAGAACATTTCTGGCAATTTAAATAATGAAAGCATAGTTAAGCTAGCAACTAGCATGTATTTGGCAACAACTCCAATTGGGCATTGACACGCCCCTCAAGGCAGACAAGCTAACATGTTAGCAACTTTAACAGTTCTAAAGGAAGGGAACTATAGAAAAGTGTGAGAGGCAGAATAAGGTAAATAAAATGAGTAAAATAGGCCTACAAGAGCTGTCAAATCAAAACTAAAACTTTTCTTATTTTTGTGTATATTTAGTGTTGTTTAGTACAGAAATAAGGCAGCAGAAACATAATCCCAAATACACAAACACCAGAGCCGTGAGTGAAACATGAGTTTAATCTTCCTGCTCACTTATGAAACTGCCATTTACTTGTTCTTCTCTTTATACGCAGCAGATGTTGCGCAACATACTCAGAAATTGGAGAGCTTTTAGTCTGTGTATTGATGTGCAGGGCATACTTTTGGTTGATGGACAATTTCAAGTACTTTTCACCATTCAAAAGTGCAAATCTTTTACCTCTCAAGCCCATGCCTTTGCAATTTAGTTTTCAGCAAAAATGTCTTGAATTTGTGGTCAAACAACAAGACTAAAGATTACATACTACTTAAGGAAAAAAAAACAAGTGCAGAACTTTGTCTGCTTTCTACACACTTCATGTCATTATGAAGGGTTTTATGTTAACTTGTAAAACTTGTTTCATCATCCAAACCTAACAAATACTCTTTTCCTTGTCACTTTAACACATGAAGCACATATGACAGGATGGACTACAGTTTTTCCAGTTAAAGTATCAGTTCAAGTAAATATTATTCAATATACCACAGCTATTAATAATGATCAATGCTAGTCAGGTCTGGAGGGATAAAGGTTAGCTGGTTGCCGTGTTAATTAGTATATTTCTGTTTCTAAACCATCCTAAACTAAGACAAAAAAAAAATGTTTATTGTAACTTTTACCCCTAAGCCTTTCCCTGAGATTGCACGTTCCCCGAAACTTAATCACTGCCCTTTAGACTTGACATTTTAGCATCAGTCATTTCTAATGATTGTTCACTAAAATACAGAAAGCTCCATTAGCATAAGATACTACATTCTTTCATTTGTATTTATTATTTTTTAGGCTGTACTGAATGTATAGATATCGAGATATATCATGACAAACTTGTTGGTAATACACTTATCAATACAGAGGAATATTTAAACTCGTAATACATTTTTCTGAACCTTGACTAGCTGAAACTTTTGAGCTGAACACACCTATTCTTAGGAAACTAAAAGCAGTGCTTTTGCATTTTGTTGTTCTACATAATCAAAGTTACATTGTTAACACTGATTTTAGAGGTTTCATCTTCAAAAACATGGTCAAAACATTAATACACATGCTTTAGTTTTTTCTAATTTCTCATTTAGATCATTAAGTCCAAAGACATTGTAGAAACAAAAATAAAACTCACTGTATTTTTAGCATGATTAAAAATGTGACATATTTTTTTTATTATTTTTCAAAAGTACTGTATACCTTATACCTATTGTATGGAATGATTTGAATTGGGATATGTATCAGGAAACATATCAGAAGACCCTTGGCAAGACTCAGCCCAACTTTTTTCACATCCACCTCTCATAAAATAGACCCGAGGTACCTTTCCACGAATCAAAATAACAATTTTTTTTTCAAAGTAGTACAATATTGTACCTTTAAGGTTCATGTAATCATATAAATTATATAATATATATAATAACCCTAACCCCTAACTTTGTCAATACACATTTAGTTTAAAGGGCCTATTTTGGGCTTATGGTGTAAAATCTAAAATTTGCAAAGTGCCTCAAAACATGATTTATTTGGAGGCTCAGAATGCATTAGTCAGCAGAACATATGAACTTTTTTAAGACCACAAGAATCCGGTGTAGTGTCAAAACAACTGTAGACTTTTGTAGTTTTCTAACTTTTCCAAATGAATATTCTTTATTGACTGAAAAGACCTTGGCAGTGTTACTTACTCATAAGAACATCACCGTAGCATATTTTCTGCCAGATTAATGACATATTGTTCAGTCTTGCGTCACGTCTAAATGCGTTTGACTTTGAGATACAGTAAAGCCTCAGATCCACTCATGGGACTCTCCTGCACAGCTGTTGCTCCTAAACACTGTATATAGATCTTTTGTTTAGTTATTAGCCCTGACTGGTTCAAGGACATTTCCTCCATCAGCCGTCGTGAAGATTCCCACTGAGCTGTAATATATATGACGCCAGAAGGGCCTGAAAAGATGGTTCAGAATCTGAAATCAGCGCCAGCCCGAGTCAGTGCCCCCGAGCTCCGCTGACGAGCTGCAGGAATGCAAATGTAAGAGTGGAATCACACTTTAGACCGACCAGGATGTATAGGGTTATTCATGCATTCTCTCTCTCTGTCTCTCTCTCTTTCTCTCCCTCTGTTTTTGTTCTTTACTCTCTCTCTCTCCCCTCCCTCACTCTATTTCTATCTCACCATATCATTATCTCTTTCTCTCATTCCGTTTCCCCTCATTGTCTTTCTCTCTCTTCCTCTCTTCTTATTCTCTCTCCCTTCCTCATCACACATTCCCCCTTTATTCTCTTCTTCTCTCTCTTTCCCCTTATTTAGTTCTCCCCCTCTCTCTCAATCTCTCCCTCCTTCATCACACTCTTTTTCTTCTCTCTGCCATTCTCTTTCTCTCTCCTCTCTTTCTCTCTGCCTATCTGTCTCCCCCTCTCTCCCTCCTCCACTCTCTGTCTCTTTCTCACCCTTTCTCTTCATTGCCTCTCTGTTTCTCTTTCTCTCCTCATTTTCTCTCTCCTTCTCTCTCCCTTCCTCCTCACACACTCTCTTTTTGTTCTCTCCATTTGCTCTGTCATTCTCTCTTTCTCTTCCCCTTGCTGTTTTTGTTCTCTCTCTCGCTCTCTCTCTCGCTTCTCTCTCTTCCTTCCAACTTTGTTTTTCCCCCAACTCTTACTCTCTCTTTCTCACTCATTTCTCCTCATTCTACTCCCTCTCTCTCCCTCCTCCTCTCTTTCTTTCTTTCTTTCTTTCTTTCTTTCTTTCTTTTTCTCCTCACTCTCTCTGTTCTCTCTCCCTCCCTTCTCCACTCTCTCTCTCCCTTCTAATTCTCTCTCTGTGTCTTTCTCTCTCTATTAATCTTCATATCTCCCTCTCCCTCCCTCTCACGTCATTCTCTTTTCTTTTAACTGACTTTATTCTCTCTTCTCTCTTTCCTTTAATTTAGTTCTCTTTCTCCTCATTCTCTCCCTTGTCTCTGTCATTCTCTTTCTCTTTCCCTAACTTTCTTTGTTCTCTCCTTATCTCTTTCTTTCTCTCTCTCTCTCTCTCTCTCTCTCTCTATTTCTCTCCCCTCCCTCTCCTTTCCCCGCTCCCCCTGCCTCTCTCTCTCTCTCTCCTCTCTCTCTCTCCTCATTCTCTCTCTCTCTCTCTCTCTCTCTCTCTCTCTCTCGCCCCCCCCCCTCTCTCTCTCTCTCACACTACTTGATATATTTCTTTAACAGTAGAATCTATTGGAATCCTCCTCCTCCATTTTGACCTGTGAGATGGAAATGAGCTCAAAGCGAAGGAAGAACGTGGAAAAGCAGAAGATATAAAAATGATTCTGTCAATCTTCCACTCGCTCTGTAGAGATGTGCTCCAGATTCATTATTTATATGTTCAACTCCCCGTGTGCGTTGTTGTTATTGACAGGCGAACATGTGTGTTTGTGTTGTTGTCATGTGAACTGACCTAAAAATTATGAATGGCCTGCACCTGTGTGTAAACAAATAGTGTCCCAGTGGGAATGTGGTTATTACAACACAAAAGGACATCGCTTTGTTTAACGTCGCCTTATTTTGACACTGCGAAATAGAAAGTGCGTATTGAATTGAATTGAATTAGTAGTGCTCACCAATCCCTCTGCACAAGGTTAGTGTCCACATTATTTTCGGCTGGCATTAATTGCATTGTAGGTGCCATAATTAACTCTGTCTAGCTTTCTCGGACTACTTTCATAAAAGACAAACAAACAAAATACTTATTATACGTTAATCACAAATGAATGAACATTAAAAAATCTATATCCTAATCTTAAAACCCCAGACCTAAACTTACCCATTGTTGAAACTTGAAGCCTAAACGTACCCATTCACCTAAAGAAAAGGTCCCCAAGTGGCTTCAACCAAAACGTGTGTTTTTTTTACGCTGTTTCATATTGTGCAATATGGATTTTCGGTCGACGTCACTCTCCGCCTACTGCACATGCGTCATGCAAAAGAGCTCATCTCCATTTGTTTACATTGGAACTTGTTTGAATAACAACGAAACGGGACGACAGCTAGCTGCTTTCATCAGGTATGAACAGTCGATAGACGTCTTCCCTGAAGCTTCAGGCACCGTTTTTCTCGCCGTTTGTCTCACTACCTGA
The DNA here is from genome assembly GCA_038363315.1 of Mugilogobius chulae. Classification (NCBI taxonomy): domain Eukaryota; kingdom Metazoa; phylum Chordata; class Actinopteri; order Gobiiformes; family Gobiidae; genus Mugilogobius; species Mugilogobius chulae. Next base: position 25,460,434 of record CM076411.1, on the reverse strand, counting down.
AGTACTTCTAAGGGTCGTAGGATCAAATTCTCTCTTGACGTTAGCTGACAACTGAGCTTTTTTGACTTGTTTCCACTGTTTGTGTCTATGTGGGGAGGCTCTTTCTGCAGGACGGGTGCGCGTGCATCGCCCGTGTTGGATAAACAAATTCCTCTATACGAAGTAAAATATATGCACAAAAAAGAAGTGTTCGTCTTACACACATCATAGTCATGGTAAAATATAGATTTTGTAAAACAAACTTCATGTCATTGTTGTTTTCCTTGTTCTATATTTTGGTGAAAAAATATGAGCAACTACAATGAAATAATGAATAAAATGTCTTTAGGACTAAAATATGAGGTTACATGATTCAAATGAGGATTAGTTTCTTCATTTTAAACCAACAAAAGCTGTGTTACAGATGAGAAGGCAGCGCTGCAGTTTTACACTTTCTGATGCAGAATATACAGATTCTGCCTCTTTAATGAGGCCTAATTTATATTTAACCTACATGAACACATAGTTTTATTTACTGTGACCCCTTTTGACTCACGAAAGGGAAGGTTCACTCTTCGTCTGTATTTGTATCAATTCCCCTATTGTGTTATATAATACAGGTTATAACTCTATAATTTCCGTCCTTAAAAGACAAATAGTAAAATAGTTATCTATTTAAGAGATGGCAAAGTGAAATTAGGGGTGCCCACAGCAGAGTGGTTATGAATGAAATTGATAAAGTGATACTGGAATGGAGCAATCAAGCACAGCCAGTAAGATCACTGCGTTCAGCTGTTAAATGGGAAACACAACTTCCGGCAGCCCAGTGCCTTTCTATATGGAGTTTGGATGTTCTCTCTTTGTCTCACAGGTTTCCCCAAATCTAAAACATGTCTAATGGCTCCTCCCTCAGGACTGCCGATGGGAATTAGCTGTAAAAGCAAGAGCAAGCATCTCTGTCATTGTGCTTAATGTACATTTCCCAATCTTTACCTTTTAGGCGCCAAAGAAGTCATTCAAGGCTCTGCTTTTCTAGAATCCAGATTCTCAGTTTCTCTAAGTTTGAGTTGGTTGGAAAATTGACGATTCAACTGTATCAACATCGAGCAATATCAGTTTGGATTCTCCAGGATACAATTAATGGTCTCTATATTTACTAGACTGGATTTCAAATGATTAACCTTTAATTATTCCACTCAGACAGTACGCAGCAGTCTTATTTTGACACAAAGTTCTATTGCTTGCTTGTACTGCAATTTTAGGTGGAACTGAAAATATAGACTTGTTCACTGAAGTCAATTATGCATAATACTGTATAACTCCATTCACACTCACAAACGCTCACCGAAATGCTCCTCAAAATGAAAATCTCCAGTCTCCCCCACTTTAAACATCACATAAACTGTTTGCACTGATTACTTTTCTTTCTCCTCCTGCGTGTCGGTCCTTCTGCCTCACGTCCTCTGTCTCCTCCGTGGATTAGATTGCTGTATGATTTAGCACAGGCCGGACCAGATTAAACGCGCCGGGCTGCGGACTGCTGCTGGCCCTCGTCTCATTTGTGTTTCTCATTGTCGCCCTTGGCTCCTGTCCCATTATTTTCTCCTCTTTTTTTCCCTCCCTTCTTTTGTTTGTCTCTGGATCTGGCCGTGGATTGATAAGTCCGTGACAATGCTTGGCTCGTCGCAGGATTGGTGGAGATGTTGTTTTATCTACCTTTGGACTTCCAGATGGTGCTCCGCTCGAAGAATGGCTTCTCCACTTCTTCTTTTCTCTCTCTCTCTTTCTCTTTCTCTCCTTTCTTTCTGTCACTCACGTTCTCTTTTATTAACTCGCCCTTATCAGCTTTTTTCTCATCTCTGTTCTCCATATGTTTTCTGTCGTCTTTTTGTCATATGTTCATCTATTTATAGCTCTTTTCTTTACCTCTCCTTTTGCTGTTGGCTCCTTTCTCTCTCTCTCTCTCTCTCTCTCTCCTCTCTCTCTCTCTCTCGCTCTCTCTCTCTGTCTCTTCATTTCTTCTTTCCTCCTCACTGTCTCTTTCTCTCTCCCTCCTCTTTCCATTCCACCTAATCTGTTTTTTCACTCTCCCACCTTCCTTCTTTCTCTCTGTTTCTACCTCCCTTCTCTCTCCCTCTCTCCTTTTCCTTCCTGCTCTGTCCTTTCCTCCTCATCCTCTCTATTCTTTCTCTCTGCATCGCCTTCTTCTTTCTTCCTTCCTCTTTGCATTTGTCTTTGTTCCCCCTCCTCTCCCTCTTTCACTCCTTTCATTCATTCCCTCCTTCTCTCTCTCTCTCTGTTAATCAAAATCCTTCTCTCTCTCCCTCTCTCCTCTTCTTCTTCCCTCCTTCCTTCTCTCTCTGTTAAAATCAAAATTCTTCTCCCTCTCTCTCTACCTCCCTCTCTCTTCTCTCACCCTTCTTCTTCTCTCTCTCTCGCTCTCACCTCTCTCTAACTCTCTCCATCCTTCTCCCTCCCTCCTTCCTTTTCTGCCTCTCTCTCTCCCTCTCTCCTTATCCTTCCCTCCTTCCTTCTCTCTCTGTTAAAGTCAAAATTCTGCTCCCTCTTTCTCTCCATCTCCCTCTCTTTTCTCTTCTCTCTCTCTCTCTCTTTTCTCCTTTCTCTCACTCTTCTCTTCTTCTTCTTCTCTCTCTCTCGCTCTCACCACTCTCTCTCTCTCTAACTCTCTCCATCCTTTCCCCCTCTCCTTCTCCCTCCCTCCTTCCTTTTCTGCCTCTCTCTCTCCCTCCTCCTTTTTTCTCTTTCTCTCTCTCGCTCTTTCTTCTTCTTTCCTCTCTCTCCTTCCCTCCCTCCTTCTCCCTCCCTCTCTCTCTCCTTCCCTCCCTCCTCTCTCTCTCTCTCTCTCCTCTCTCTCTCCCCTCTCTCTCCCTCCTTCTCCCTCTCTCTCTCTTGTCTGGTATTTGGAGCTGGATTCATGTCCAGGTTGTTCAGACTGAGCTGGAAAAAGTGTAGACGGCCAGAAGAACAGAACACGCTGAGAAGTGAAATAAACAAAACATGTCACATAAGTTCAGATGTCAAGGAACGTTTTAAATGTGTGAAACAAATATATGTATAATTGCAGTTATTTATTTAGTTGTGGGCTACCTTTACATACTCTATGTCATTATTGCTGGACAAAAAACAATTATAAATCTTCGCAGCAGTCCAATTGTATGAAAACAAGCAACATGTTTAGTTTAATCTGGAATATAATTATGTTCACTACTGACAAAAGTATGTTCGCACTTTAATGTCAAAAAATTACCACAAGTGAAAACATAATTCGACACAATAACCTCCGAAAGGGTGCCGTTTTAAAGTAGCAGTTTCTGAATTTGTACTAAAACCTAATTTCATAAAGCATTCATTTTCATTTTCTGCCGAACTAGCCTCTCTTTTACCTCTTTACCTCCGCGCTTTGTCAGTCCAGTCTCGTCATTTCAGGTGTTAGCGTGCGAATCTCTTTTATCCTCACAAGTCCAATCCATTTTTGCAATCATCCTGCTTCATGATTGCTCCAGCGAGACAGACGGCCGTCATATTCCCCGCGTCGTCTTTTCGCTCTCTATTTGGACACAACAACACATTCAAAACACTTGACACTCTTTCCCACATATTTTTCTAGGTCGCTGAATCATAAAAAATCTCGTCTCGGTCTCAAAGCGGCTTGCGTTGTTGGATTGATGGATGGTCAATTGGAGCAGCAGAAGATAATGACTGTGTGTCAGGCTGAAGCGATCCAAACTCTTATCTTCGCCTGCCCACCGTCGGCTTTGCTTCGATGACCAGAGGGACAGACGCCGCTTTCACTTTGTATTGTCTCAGCGCGTTGGAGGAGCTGTGCGCTGAATACAGCCAGACCAAATGTCCGCCATCACCTGAAATGCTCCTACCGACTCCAACAAAGACTAGATAAGAGAAGACTTTGGATTTGAACACACATTTTGTACAGGCCTCTTTCTGTCTATGTGATATGATTGTGACAGACATGTGCACATATTTAAAAAATGATCTTGTAGATGTATTTAGCTTGGACAAATACAAAAGTGCTTTCAAACTTTTTGTCCAAGTACAATAGTGACTTTTCACACTTGAGTAGAGCTGGGTGATATTCCCAGATGAATACCTATAATTCTTTTGACATATCCGATAGGACAATTTGACAAATGACAGTCCAATATAAACTAATGAAAATGTGTATTTGTTAGTACACTGGCAAAGACATTAAATTGAGTGTATGTGTTAAGTAGAGATTTACAGACAAGTACAATGATCCCTGATTTCAAGACAGATCATGTATTTTCTTTCATATATTCAATTATTGTATTTTTATGTGTATTAGATTGTTTTTGCTGCTTCCATTTGCAATCTTAGTTCAGCCAATGGAAATCTACTTGAAATATTCTAAATACTAATTATTTTTATCTATTTGTTTTTCATGTGTAATTATCAATACTGTTGTCAAATAGTCTGTTAATTCCAGTTTCTGAAGCTTTCTATTGTACAAATCAATTTAATTTTTATACTCGATTGCAATTCGCATATCTAAAAGCACATTCTGATATTATCAAAATTTATAATTGCACAACTCTTTACTAACTTAAAGACTCTTAACCTTCCCTGTTACCTGGCTCACATTTAGATACGTGTTGAACTCTGATTGAGTTCTTCCACATATCCTCCTGGACCTCCCCCGCTGAAAGCATCTGAGAAAGGTGGGAAGTTTAAAGGTCCATTTGTAAAAGTTTCAAGATTTCAATATTTTACTCTAAATGGCCTCCCTTCATATTAGTTACTCAAAAAACTTATAATTGATGCATGTTCTGTATCTGCAAGTCGAGCTATGCTCAGAAAATCTGTCCTCACCTACACCTATCCCCTCCCACTGGTCTGTATTTACCTGCTTATATTCAAGTATATACTCAAATGAAGTATATATGGTTCAAAACTGTCGTCATAGCCACATTCCAACAATATTTATTAGTTAATTTAAAACGTTGCACTTACAATAAAAGTTTAAATGAGAGTGGCTGTCAGTTGGCAGCTGAACAGAACTCAGTAGAGCTCCTCTCTGGACATGGAGGAGCTGCGCTCTACTCAGAGTTCCTTTATTTGACGAGCTTCATCAATTTAGGAGAAAACCCAGTCACCATCACTTTTGCAATGAAACCATTTCCACTGCGTATATACTTCTTGCCTTTCGAACATTCCTTTGGAACTTAGATTGATAATAAATGCAGAGCTTTGCCTTTCAACCTGGCTTCTTCTTGGAAGTATGTTTATTACGACTTACCAGATAGAAGATCTGTACCGTAGATTTCATCTGATTGGACACTTGTGAGGTACGGAACCTGCATCATTCCACTGCCCCAGTCAAACCCTTCATTAGGCAAGTGCTACCTGCGCCACCGTGTTCCACAACAACAGTCTGATACAGGCCTCATCACTGCTGACGCTGCACAAATCCACCTGTCAATCTCACGCTGCATCCTTCATTCACTCATGAACAACACCCAAGATAATTGAACTCTTCCACTTAGGGCACCCCCTGAATATGGAATACAAAATCAAGTTAAAGTAATATAGCTGTACTTAAACAGTATACACAGCATAATATGATTGAAAACTCAGAAATTTCCCATACAGATTATGTGTCATGCTACAAAACTGTAATGAAATATGTCTGTGCTCATATAGTTTAAAGTTTTATCTTTTGTATTATAGATATTTCACATTAAATGCTTCAAAACATGTCACTAATTTGCTTGAATGTATTTAATCTGAATAACTGTTTCAATATTACCAGCCTTAAGTAAAGTAAGAATAATTGTATGACCAAAATGCTTATTTTTCACATTTTCAACATAACGGAGCTAATTTCTGAACAGCAGACTTACTGACCACTGCAGGAAGCCCATAGTTTGACATCTGTGTCGTCCTCATTACTGTAGGTTCTCCTGTCTTTCCACTTCATGTATATGCAAATTGTCAAACAGTGTGAAATGCCCATAGTAAATGACTGTGGGTGAACGTCTGGCTGTCAGTATATAGTTTCTGGGATAGGCTCCACAAACCTATGACCTCTGCTGGGAATAAGCGGAAAGATGATGAATGAATGCATAAATATTCAAGACGACGCATGGGCCAAGGCTGTAGGAATCGGAATTACTTTACCTAGTGAATATTAAAACTCATTGTCCACGCTCGCTCCACTGTTACGTTTTATGGTGCGGAATGTGGAGGTGCACTTGGTTGAGATACAGAGAGTTCATTTGTAGAGCTGGTTTTGGGGATACCGTTTCTAGATTGAGATGGTTTGGACATGTGTTAGAAATAATTTTGAATATTTATGTCGGAGGAAAGCTTGAAAGAAATTCAAAGAGATGTACAGATGTAGTGAAAGAGGATTTGTAGTAATACGTTTGTGTGAGAAGAAGAAATGCTTGACAAATACAAGACATGTCAAGCAGTCAGTTAACTTGTATGATCATTGTGCTGTACTTTGAAACAGAGGTTATGTTTAAGTTATAACACCTCACATTTTGAGCTCATAAGTTCTATTGCTCAACTAATTTCCATTAATTGAACATTACTTAAATGGAAGTTGAAATATAAAGTTATGGGTAAGATTCTGTCCATGTAGGAAGTTTGTCCTCTGCATTGACCATCCAAAGGAGCTTATAAACCTATCTCCAGATCTTCTTGCAAAGCTTGGGCAGGACTGCTGTAGCTGAAGGATTTACTTATTGTCACTCTGCTACAATACCTTACTTTATTTTACAGTGTCCAGGTGACTATGAAACCGTTACTAAAGATAGACCAATATACCAGCCATATCGGCTTTCGGCTTCATTTTTGGCCGATATCTGATCAGTTGTTTGGGCTTTTCCTCTGTGGGAAAGCTGCACTCACAGTGATCAGCTGAGTCTGAGTTGGTTTGTTTCCATTAGCCTGGAACCCTCACACCAGTTCACTTTGGAGCGCTTTGGGCCGCTTATGTTAATGACAATGACATGTTAATGACAATGAGCGTTTCTACTGCATGTCCAGACTCCATAGGGTCTGTTACGTGAGCAGCTGACGTCACTCACACATAACGTGATTTCTTAAATAAAAAAAAAAGAAAATGTACCTGAATCATCAGCCCGATCTCACAAGAAAGCGTACATATACCACGACATAAGGCAACATGTAAATTGCGTATGATTAGCACGAGTTTACGGCTCTTTTGCGTAATTATAGTACGCATCACAGTCCCCGTTCATTTCAATGGTGGTTGTTAAGATGTGTTATTTAGGAAAATTAACAAAATCCTACATCTAATCTTAACCTGCCCCAAGCCCCAACCCTAATGTTAACCATTTTAGTAACTTTTTGCCTGAACTTACCCGTTTCACCTGAAGAAAACGTCTCCACGTGGCTTCAACCAAAACTCGTCGCATTTTTACGCGGTGAAATCTCGTGTCATTTTTACGCTTTTTCATATCGTGCTATATGTACGACGTAACATAAGTACGCAAAACAGGACTGATATCGTGCTAAAAATACGCTATTTTTGTGTCGTGCTAAATGTACGTCGTCTTGTGAGACTGTGTTGGAATCATACGTTTTCATCCTGGCGTGATTTCCAAAAAAGACGTGTAATAATTTGAAGTCTGTGGCGTTGTGACTTGAGGGTCAGGCTGGTGTAAACAAGAAACTACTTCCGGGTTATATTATATAATTTAATTTACTTTTTTTGCAAAGCCTCTGCGACTCTGAGCTGCATTTTAAACCTGTTTTATTCAATGCTTTGAGGCTGGATTATGTTAGACACATTACGCACAGTATTTAAAATTTTTTACAGTGTTTTGCCAAGGTAAACAAGAAACAGTTGATGCTAATGCACTACCTTTGCTTTGCTAAGTCTAGAACAACAAATAAGAACCGGCATGATTTTTTTTTTTTTCCCCCCAATATTTTTTTATTTAAAACAAATTAAAATTACTTTCAGAAATTCTCGAACATAAACACACCGCAATTAAACACCAAAAATGTCAAATTTACTTCTTCAAAGCCGCTCAGCATCAAACCACACTCTTCTGCTGCTTTGAACCTGTCGATTACAAAGCCCCGGGCTGATCACTGACTATTTGAAACGACTGCATCTCAAAATTCAATTAATTGCACAGCCTGGCCTTTTATGCTTCAACTCCACACTGCTCCAGCTTTGACAACTTACACTTCCACCCTACACCGGCCTCACCTATAAGTGCTCTATATACAGTACCACAGTCCCTGGTCGCCCTGCACTTCCGCTCTGCCTGTAAGCCTCAGAGATGGGCTTGTTCTGCCAGTGAGCGACGCTAATTGTGCGCTAATGGTGCTCTGTTATAGCGGTGAGTGGTAAAAGCTCCGTGTGGCCTGGTCCCTCCCGTTCCTTCGGCCTCCCGTGTGGCTGTCGAGTTAATGCACCGGGCTGTAGATCCAAATGGGAGGTGGTTTATTGCGTCAGCGCAGGACAAGCAAGCTGTCGAAAACCGCAGAGAAAAGAGAGACAGAAGGAGAAAAAGAAACCAGTTTGAAGCACATTATATCATGCTATGTTGCACGGCTGGTTAAATTATAATCTCATTCCATTCATAATTTTCTCCTGAATTAAGCTAGTTGGCGCCTATTCTCAGTTCTGCAAAAACTAGTGGCATGAACAAACAGTTCGACATCTCCCAAACAAATGCAGTGTGTCGGCTTACATTCTCTGTTAGAAGAAATACAGAAAATAATATTCTTTCAAAAGCAGTTTACAATGCGAGCCTTTCTGTCTAAAGATTGCAATTTTGGCACCTCAAAACTTCACAGTATTTTCTAGCTTCTGTTGGTTAAATCAACATTCTTATAACACCCTCCAAGCAACAGTCACAACATAATATTTCACTTGAACTTTAATTAATTTCTATATACTTAAAAAATAGTGATTTTTTTTTTTTGCAGTTTAAAACTAAGCAACAATGTTTTTCAGTTTAAAGTAACTGCAATACATGATATTTTCAAATTTGTGGCCACATTTTTTTAAAAACATGATTTTTTTTTCTATCTCAGCAGCACTGTGTCAAAGCAAATTATCTCAGAGTTATTTTTTAATGCATTTTTTTTCTAATTTTCCAAAACTTTTCCAAAACCAGTATAATTCAAAATTTTTCCGGGGCTTAGAAATTTTCCAGGTTTTCCATGACTGTACAAACCCTGTAAAACCTAAGTTTACTTTAAATGTGGTGGTAATGGTTAAATAAGATGAATGACACACAAACAGAAGTGAGGGTCAGGACACGCTTAGGGCTTTAGTCGACCAAAGAAATTCTTGGTCCCATAGAGAAGTAAAAGAAAGAGGAGAGAGGGGACTGTATGAGAGAGACAGAGGAGAGAGCAGAAAGAGGGAGAGAGGAAGAGAGAGGAAGAGAGAGAGAGAGAGAAGGGGTGTGAGAGATGAGAGAGGAGAAAGAGAGAGAGAAGGGGGATGAGAAAGGGAAGGAGAGGGAGAAAGAGGGTGATAGAGAAAAGAGAGAGACAGGGAGAGAGAGAGGGGGGATGGGAGAGTGAGGGGGAAGAGAAAAAAGGGGAGGAGATACCAGAAGGAGAGAGAGAGAGAGATGAGTGAAAGAAAAGAGAGAGAGAAGGGAGAAAGAGAGGAAGCACAGATGACAAAATCATGCACATTGAAGAAAATATTGAGACATGATTTAACAATAAACTCACAAAATTACTAGCAACATAATTGGTCGACCGATTAATCGACTAAAAAGGCTCTGAAGCTAAAAATAGAGTTATCAAAAACATTGCAAATCAATTTTAAAACTGGGATCGAAGCTAGATATTCATTTGAACAAATACTATGACATTAACAAGACAAACATTTGAACAAAATCTGATATTTTCTGCAAAGGAAAAAAAATCTCATTTTCTGAAAAGTTTTTTAAATAATCTTGAGTTTCATCAAAGCTGGTTTGAAACTAAAATGTTTTATCCTATACTTAGATTTTGTGTTGAAAATGTCCATTGTATATAAATCTGACTTTCTTAAAAGGGCATTCTAATTCTCATTGTGGTATCGAGAATCAAGTATCAAAATCGGGTTGGAAATTTTAGTATTGTGGAAACTTTGCTCAAACAGACTATGCAATCAGTGAATAGGAAACAGTGTGTTTATATAAAAAGGCAGTTCAGACCACTGTTGAATACAAATCCTTATAATCTAAATAAAATAATTAATCGACTAATCGACTATAGGACTACAGCCCTAGCTTGAATATACTGTACATCTGAACTACATTTGCCAAAGAAAAAGTCTAGTAATTGCATTCATTCATTCATTTTCTACCGCTTAATCCCGTTAGGGGTCGCGGGTGACTGGAGCCTATCCCAGTGACTTTGGGCCTTAGGCGGGGGAACACCCTGGACAGTGGCCAACTTGCCGCAGGGTTAGACAGACAATCATTCACTCTCTCATTCACTCACTAAGGGAAATTGCAGTGATGCCCAATTAACCTAAACATGCATGTCTTTGGAGGTGGGAGGAAACTGGAGTACCCGGAGAAAACCCACGGTGACACGGGGAGAACATGCAAACTCCACCCAGAGAGATCGTGAGATGTTGATATGGTCCGACCCAACCGGGAGTCGAACCCACGACCTCCTTATTGGGAAGCCAGAGCTCTAACCACTTGGCTACCGTGCACCCTAGTAATTGCAGTCTTTATGATTTTCAAATTCAGATCTTTAAAACTCTAGCTAAAACATGATTTATTTTCCCTATACATCCACATCAAGTTTACCCTCACCATCTCACGTTCTTTTGTTTCTACTAGATCTACAGAAACCTACACATACCTTGTCGTGTTTGTGCAGAGCCGAGCTAACATGGAGCTGTCAGTATCACCGCTCCAGTGCTATAATAAAAACATTTCTCACTCTCTTCACACTCAGAGGAATCCATAGGCCATCATCTGCACGACAGAGCAAAGCATCTCCTAAATCATCCACACAGCTCTATATATAGCCCAGGGAGAAAAGGTCATCATCCAAACAGAAAGATAGATTTTATTATGGCATAAACGACTCCATCCCTTGGGTTAAATTGACCCTTTAGAATACATGGACCCTGCTTTCTTCCTACGTTCAATCTCTCTCACATCGCGATTGCATTTCGGTCTCAACCTTTTCTCTTTTTCTGCCTCAATCTGTAATCTTCTTTCCTTCTTCTTCTCAATTTTTCCTTTCTGTTTTCTCGCTTTCTTAGTGTGATAAAAAAAAAAAAAAAGAAATGCGTGGACAAAAGTACAACTATGTGAATCAGCTCAAAGCTTGTGTGCAGCAAAAGCTCTCAAAATCATTAGAATTTTGGACAAAAGGAACAACAAATGTTAGTATAGTGAAGCATAAAATACTTGAATTCAGTCTCTGAATTAAACTAATCCTGCAAATGTACCATCTTCTATCTGTACGAAATAGCTTAATTAATTAATTTGCTAAAAGATTACGCTTTATTGCAATCTGTGAAATCCGCGTCTTGAGCGTTTAAGCAAATTTTCCGCGCGTATTGACGTCTGGGGCGTCAGTTGACGCGCGTTTTGGCTTCTGAAAACGCGGCGTCTTGCGAATTAGAAGCTGGAAGCTGCGGCGGCCGCAAATTCGCCCGAAGCTGCGGCCGCCGCAGAAGTTGGGAAAATCCATCTTCAGACGCGTTGGAAGCCGGCGTCAGCCAATCAGAGGCTACACACTGTGACACGTGACATGTTGTTTCCCTGTGTCACACCAAGGGGAAAGGAGGACTGTTTACTGAAGTCTTTTAATAACTTTTTTAACGAAAGGTGGCTTGTTTGGGGGCTTTTTTCAAAGACTTGGTTTCGTTGTTTTGAAAATATGGAGACACGGCAAACACGGGACATGATCTGGACTTACAACGCCTCACATGGATGTATTAAAAATGCCCGGTGCCCTGCTGTACAACGGGAGGAGCTGAGGACGGAGACAGCAAAAAGACACTGTCTGGAGGGAGGAGAAAGTTGTGTGATCGGGTAAGCTCCGTTTTATAAATGCAACAAGCCTCTATCTCTCTCCTTCTCTCTCTCAACGTGGTCTGTCTACGAGCAAAACAAAGCCTGTAAACAAGCGGGAGCTGGAAGCGCTTTGGGGCGTTGAAAGTGTCTTTTTGTCCACCAAAGCCTTGACGCGCGTCAGAGCAGCTTAGAAGCTTATTGAGGCGTCAACAGCAAAATAACCGGCGAATTTTCACGCGCGTTTAGGCGAATTTAGACGCAAATAAGCTGTCCGGTGTGAACGCAGCATAAGATTCCCATCACTTGTATTTTCAGTTCATGTGTTTCGTGACTTCCATCTATGGTCATGTTATCAAAAATAGCTGCCTTTTATAACCTTTACTTTGAAATGAACTGTTGAGATTCATTTCTCAGACTGGTACTAAAAATAACCGAGGCATCTTACTTGGTCTTGTTTTTCAAAATATTTCACTTTGACATGGGAAACTCTATCAAAAACATGCCCTTCAGTGTTCAGCCATGTCGTACGCCCACTCCACAAGCTTCTATGTAAATCTGTGAAAGATCTGCAGCTTTAGAGAAGAAACAGAGCCAAAAGTCTGGACTCAAACACAAGCCAAGTCTGACCTGTTCGAGACGTATTTGACTTTCATAATGTACACACACCGCAGTCCAAACTATTTGTGATTTAAAACATTTCACAAACGATTATAAATCCTCTAAAACACGCGTCCGATGTTTATTCAAGATGGAGGAACGCACAGAGGTCATTTCACGTCGAGGGCTTTTGGAGAGAGCTGTCTGCTGTAGATCGAGAAGAAGATACCACTGAATTATAAGTTTACTCTGTCTGTGCTTATTTGGAATGAAATCCAGTCTGGAAAATGTTATTCTGTGAAACAAATGTGAGGGAAATGTAGGTCAAGGGTATTAGAACAGGCACGACTGCTCTCTGCGGAGAAAACACAAATGTATTGATTTATCTTTCACTTTTGGATGTAGGGTAATGTGAAAAATAGTAGAGTGATAAGGCTGTAAACATGGTAATAAAAGAAAGTTTGTCATGATAATTGATGCTTGACAAAATAAATAAAAATTTTAACACACTTCACACTGGCATCATGTATAATACAAAATAACATGACAACAATTTGACATAATTTAAAACACAGTAACTTAGATTGTTGACTTCAATGCCCTTTTTAAATGTACATCAGGTAAAACTCTCGAGTGGTTCTGTATAAAACAGACTTCTTTAAAAAATGTGCCTTTGGTCAAGGTAGAAACAAATGGTGTCAGGTTAAATGTCTAATCATATTTAACATTTCTATAATCAACATAGCAACTAATGAAAAACTAGGGAACCGCCACCAAAAGCAGATTAATATGGAAAAAAACAATCTGCCTGATGACCTTTTTGCACCTCGCCAACTTTTCTTAGCAGCATTTCCTGTTTAGTTCTGTTAATTTTCACCATCTCCACAATCAAAAATAGAATTTGCAGCATTATATTCTGGACGTGCTGTTCTTCAGCAGGGACAGGGAATAATAGCTTGTCTGTCTTGTGTAGTGATAGATGCTACAAAGAGTTTTCATAAATCTGTGACCTTTCTATGTCAAATTGGCTTCTTCTTTACATACAATGAGCAACTCGTTCATTGGTACCGCGTTCCTCTGGATATGATTCAAGAGGAGAAACTAAAGTTTGAAGCTCCACAACAAGTATTATTCAACCGTGAACGCACAGGACAACTGTAAAAGCGAGCTGTCTTCCTTGTGTTTGTGTAAGTAAGTAAGTAAGTAATCTTTATTTGTATAGCGCATTTCACAGAGTTACAAAGCGCTTCACAGTGAGATGAACCCCTCCCCTCCCCACTCAGTGACAGTAAGCTGCCCTGGGGCAACTCGGCAGAGGCGATTCACCTAACACCTGGCGCCTCAACCTCCGCCAAGAGTTGGACACAAGTCTTCCTCGCGCACTGGTCCTTGGTTCTCTGTTTGTTTCGAGCAATCTCCTTTTTTCCTTCCTCGCTGGTTTCATTTCATTGATATGAAGAACTTCTAAACCTGTCAATGCTCGTGTTATCATCGGCTGCGTGGGGTCTGACGCAGCATTCCATGTAAAGGAAGATTATCTCGCCATGACACCATATAAACCATATAAAACGTTTCAACTGTGACGGTTTTCTGGGGAACGTTGTCTTGTAAACTAGGCCTTAAAAGAAGACAGGGACTGAATTTTACATGACCTAAGCTTTCAAACATATGTGACCGTATGTTACCATTACAACATTTGATTGTGGCAAATATAACTTGGGCTAGCCTGGAAAAGTGGGTTATAAACTGCTTAATATTTGCTGGTGTCAAATTTAAACTAATGCATCACCAATCCTTATTAGCAACATCATTTGATATGAATTGGTTAACTACAAACAACAGATATTGTCTCTTTAACCGCAGACTCAACAACCCAAATGTTTGCATCAATTATTGAGTTCATCTAATAGATCCTCCACCCTCCCGACAGACCTTGTAAAACCCCACTGAGCCACACCCATCATTAAGACGGTAAGGCCCCCTGATGGAGCGTCCCAAACACAGTCCATTCGCCCCGCAGACAGCTTCATAAAGTGGGCTCTTACGGTTCCCAGTGGGGCCGTCATCAGAGCGGCGATGGGCCAAAGTGACAATAGTTCTCCTGCTGGTCGAGGGACAAAAGATGGAAAGAAAGGAGGAGGGTAGGAAGCAAGATGGCTGCCGGGCATCTGTTGGCGTGTCGTTTGGTGAGGAGGTCAAACAGGAGGCAATGTTTTCAGGGCACTGTCACGTTCAGACGCGCTCAATATGGAGTGAATGACTAATGAAGAGAAAGCCAATCTCAATTACAACTGGAATGACTGCAAAGGCTGCATCAATTTATGTCATTTAGATAATGTGATGTGAGGGAAATCAATCTGTCTACATGAGGTCTTATTGTATATACACAAGCAGCACGTGAAAATGCATTCGATTCTGACATTAGCTGATCGTACTGTCATTTAAATGTTTAGTTGTCTGCATGAAACACTGACTGTGATTGAGGTGTTGCTGTATTGTTACAATTCTTGGATCTCATTCATTACACGCTTTAAGGTCTTCTACAAACATTTTTCTTACTCACAAAAACAAATTAAAATAGGAGAGAAGTAAGGAACAAATGTCAGAATGGAATCTGTGATGTGAACTTGAGTTTGGGACTCTAAATCGGACTAAAGAGTAGTTTTGTTGTTGCTTTTTTCTTCCTCAAATGTATTTATTTATTTCAAGGACAGCACATATTAAAGGGACTGTACCTGCTTTTTGCATCCTAAAAATGTAAACAAACAGAAATAATTAACTTTAACCTTTTTCCTTCAGGCTACACGATTTCCTCACTAATGCATTCTGAGCTTCAGAACTGTTCATCATGATGAGTTTTAATGTTTTTTCACAGCTGTTAGCAGCGAGGTGAGTCACTATGCTAACAACAGTTAGCCACAATGCTAAAAACAAAAACAGAAAAAGCTGCACACAAACGGGATTTTATTAGACATAGACAGGACTTTGGGGACTAATTTCCACCTGAATAGATACATTAACAAGGCATCAGTGCTAGGGAGAAAATGCTTTTAAGTTATCTTGTTGCAAAAAAATCGAGTACAGTCCCTTTAATGAACACTTCTATAAATATGCCAGAATTAGCCACTATTCTGTAGATATTCATTGGTCTATATTTCCCCCTTATTGATACAAATAACCTACACACGCTTTTATTATTTATTTAGCATGTACACCTCAAGTTGCTGCAACATTTTATACATTTGTGCTTACAAATATGATTACCACAATGTGAGGGGGTCTGGGGTCCTCCCCGAAGAAATTTTGGCTAGAATAGATTTTCGCAAATTGGGCTGTATTAGTTAACAGTTAGCTCTTATTTTCAGCAGTTGTTTTTTTAGTAAGAAAGAGAGAAAGAGAGAGACAGAGACAAAGAGACAGACGGACAGAAAGACCGAGAGACACACATAACGAGAGAGAAACTCTTCCTGCAGGACTCAGGATACATGTAGGTCAAACCTCCCAGGACCTACCAGTAATACTATGCTATTTGATCCATTATTTAATGGTAATAATGTAATTTTCAGTGCCCAGACTGGTATTGAATGATATTGACTGATATTTAAAATCCAGTTTATTAAACTGGAATCAGATTTAGAAAAGATGGATGGGTCCACCCCTCTTATCCTTTTTAATCTCTTTGTCTCTTTCTCTTTTCCCTCTCCTCTCCTTATGTCCTTTGTCTGTCTTTCTCTTTCTTTCTCTCTCTCTCTCTCTCTGGAAATGTGCAATCATACATCAAATTAAATTCATTAAAAGTAGCTGAACTGTTTGTACAATCATACATGTAGCCTTACAAATCTTATAATTACCATATTCAGTTCGTGTTATACTTGCATCTGAATAACGACGCTTATTGACGCTTCATCTCGACACCCCTCCTCTGAATTTAATAAAACCCATCTGCTCCTCTGCATCCATCAGGCTCGATCGTCACATTCGTCAGAGAAACTACATATGGATATATATATTCTGAAACGTCCTGGATGACATATAGCTGTCATCTGATCCCGTCCCGGCTGATCTCTGCGCTCTTTCATTCCGACTCTGCTTTGTGACTGATGCAGCTCACGGACCATTTGCCTTCTGTAAATCCACTTGTCGTTGGATTAAACCCTTTTACACATCACCTAAATCACATCGCTTTGAATAAGGGCTCTTTGAATTGACAGAGGGACCTCGATTTGTCACCGCGAAGATCGTTCACCCTTCGACCGCAGGTTCGCCGGTTCAGATCTATAGTTAGAATGTGTGTAAATCACCAGCTCGGAAAAAAAACAAGTGATATTGAAAGAGAAACTGAAGCAAAATTATTACATTTTGAATAAATATGGCTAATTGTTACAGTATTTTTTGTGAGTTATAAAAGACAAACTCAGACAGATTTTATTCATGATTTTATGCTTCAAATGGACTTTTTTCCATTGAACATTGTTTATTTCCATAGCAACCGTCCTAATTTCTCATCATTATGAAAAAGAACTCTCTCTCTCTTTCTCTCTCTCCCTTCCCCATTACTCTTTTCTCTCACTTCTTACCTAGTCTTTTCTCTCTTCTTCTCCCTTCTCTCTCATTCTCTTCTTTTTTCCTTCTTTCTTCTCTCTTGTGCTTTCTTTATTCATATTTATCCTCTTTCCCCCCTACTGTCTTTTCTCTCCCTCCATTTTTCCTTCTTCCTCACTTTCTTGTTGTAGTCTCTATCCTGTTCTTTAGTCGCTTCCTTTTTACGTCTTTGTTTCACTTTCATCCATCTTTTCTCGGTCCTGTTTCTCTTTTCTTTCTTTCCCTCTTTTCTTTCCACCCCTCCTCTTCTTTCCTCCCCTCATCTCCTCTTTTCTCTCTCTTCCCTCCCCTCTCTCTCTCCCTCCCACTATCTCTCTCCCTCCCTCTCTCTCCCCCTCTCTCCTTCTTTCTCTCCTCTCTCCATGTCTCCCCCTCTTCTCTCTCCCTCTCTCTTCTCTCTCCCTCTCTTTTCTCTCTCACCTCTCTCCTCTCTCTCCACCTCTCTCTCGCGCTCTCTCTCTCTTTCCACCCCCCCCTCTCTTATTCCCCCTCTCTCCTCTCTCTCCCTCTCTCTCCACCCTCTCTCTCACTCTCTCCCCCTCTCTCTTTCTCTCCCCTCTCTGTCTATCTCCTTGCCCCCCCCCCCCCCCCCCCCCCCCCTCTCTCTCTCTCTCTCTCTCTCTCTCTCCCATCTCTCTCTCTCTCTCTCTCTCTCTCTCTCTCTCTCTCCCTCTCTCTCCTGGGGCTCTTCTTGACTCTGTGCCGGTGTCAAACTCAGCTCCTGTTTAAGCTCATTAAATGTTTCCGAGACAATAGGAAATCAATGGAGCGGGACGGAGCGCGGGAACTTTTCTCTTAATTTAATCCCCCCCCCTTTATCCGTTTGCACATCTCTCTCTTTCTCTCTCTCTCTCTTTCTCCCCTCCTCCCCTCGTCTTTAAATTAGACCCAGGCGTTCCCTTTCTCTCAGACTTTGGAGGAAACCCAGGTGAGGATCTGATAGTGAGATGTAACAGGAATCACTTCTGTAAATGGAGTCTCTTTGCGATTTCGCTCTGCCGCTGTTATTAAGGATTTTAATCGCTTCAATAAGGGAGATCCTGATTAGCTTTTGAATGATGACTCCCACGGCAAGCCAGAGGGATCGTTTTAGTGCCGCAGATATTTAGCAAGCAGGAAAATATGTGCTAAGCATGAACAAAAATACTGCAAACCCATTAGAGCTTCATCTTTATGTGAGGTTTGTGATTAACTCGGTGTATATTTTTATATATTCTGCTCTTTTCAAGTCCACAAAACATTGGCAAACTGATTTAAAGAATTTCTGAAGGCAAATTATTTCTTTATTCTTAATATGTCTTAGTAAATGGAGTGTTAATGTCAAATCCTGGTGAGGTTATGCCTTATTAGTAGTGAGCTTATGCTACATAATTAGCATCATAATTACACCAAATTGTCTTTTTTTATTACTGTTTGGGTCATACCTGGCATCCCAAGGCATTTGATTGGCTACACTGTCTTGGCCTTGTGTTTTCGTATTTTACTCGTGGCCTCCTCTCAGTGCAGTTGTAAAGATTTCGGGGTCTCAACCAGGCCGCGATAATCAAATATGTTGGGTGCTTTGATCACTGTCATTTGCTGCTGTATTGATTTTCGTATTCACCGACGCACCAACAGGTGTCTACAACACATGACAAAAGAAAACTTTTTTTTAAGAAGATTACTTCCATATATCCATAAACTTTACAATGTAAAATAAATAATAAAAAAAAGTAATTCTGAAAGTGAGGTGGTTTTTATTTAGCCGTGGCGGTGCGCCAGGATAAATAACATGTAGTGGAAACCCTGTTGTAGTCATGTGACTTTTGCATTCTAAACAAATCGATTAATCGAAAGAAAATCGCTTTGGAATCTGCATTGTGGGTCAGATTTAACCCACTGCAAAAAACAAAAAAATAATTAAATACAGTTTTGCTTTTTTTTTTTTTACGTAAAATGTCAATCTTTCAAGAGAAATAATCTGCCTGTGCACTAAGAAAATTAGACTAACCTAGTTGTTTTGACAGAAAATATTTTCAAGTACTCCTGACAAGATTTTTAAGCAAATCTATTCCTGATTCAATCATTTATGGCTTAAAACAGATTAAAAAAATTGCTTAAAACAAGTTTTTATATCTAGATAGGGTAAGTCAGGATAGAATATCGTAAAGTAAGTCTTGGTCTTTGTATTTAAAAAATCTTAAAATTAGTCTTCTAGATAAATATGCTTAATTCAAGTCATTTTATCTAAGTTTGATTTTCCTTTTTTGCAGTTTGAGAGCTTGATTTGGCCCCTGAGCCTTATATTGAATAACTCTGGCATATTGGAAAAACTGACTATTTGTTAGCAGCACATGTTTATTTTATTGTCAACCAAATTAAAGGAGAGCGCCTCTAAAGAATCCGTTGTGTCTCTCTCTACTAATTATAAATCCACATGAATACATCCTTTTAAACTTTGCCTGTCGAGTGTCATTAATCATTAAAACACATGCATCTGTTGTTTGCACATTTCACAATCCTCTCCATGCCTCTCCTCTCTGACTGGATGTATCTGGAGTAAAGTTTTGGGTGGGCTGGCTGACACATTCAAACCGTTCTGGACTTGTATTTGGGAAACTCTGGGGCGGAAAGCTGTCCAGACTCCAGACGTCTCCCTGATGTTCTGCTCTTTATACAACCGAGTACAATGGAAACGAAAGGCTTAGCTGCTGCTGTTGTTTTTGTTTTTGTGTGGTAATGCCAGAGATTAGAGCGCCGCAGCGGAGTGAGCGAACGGGGAAGTGGGATTTGGGTTGCAGAAGTAGTTTAACAGAATCAGAAGTGAATGTAGGAGCAGTTTTAACGGTAGTTCAGACATGTTTTTCGTTCTTACACTTCCTCCTGGCTTGCCGGCGTCTAGATGTGTTTTTACAGTAGATTTCAGTGAATGTAAAGACTGATAAGAGCTCTAAAGCCAGACTAAACTTGGACATAGGTAGGTACATAATAGGGCTGGGAAATATGGGAAAAAGTGCACTTTCCCCTTCTCATGCTCAGTCTCAGTTTTGTGATTCAGTTTTCTTCCATCTTATTGAAAACGTGGACAGCTGCTTGGACATGAGAAGAGTTTAAACTTTGGATACTGTGCATATGGCAAATTACACAATATGAATGTGGTTATGTTTTTAAATTGTTAATGAACATTTTGCCTGTTTTTACCTAATTTTGGCGATTTTGGAGACCTGTAAATTAGTAGAATGCATAGAGTTTGACTTTGATGTTATCGAGCCATATTTTTTTTTTGTTTTGTATTTATTATTTAGGCGTAATTATAACTCAGTGATTCTGTTTTCAGGTCTACTTCCTGTAGTTGTCACTTTTATTGTAAATCTTTCTTCAAAGTGTGCACAGATCATATAACAGATGTCTACCAGTAGTTTGAATCAACTTATTTTTTTACTATTGTATTTAATGCGGTTTTTCTTTAGATTTCTTTTTACTTTTAATTTTTTTTTTTTTTTTTTAACATTTTTTTTTGTTGTATTGCTAGTAGCACGCGACTTTGATTTTTATTTTTTTTAAGTGCTACCTGGTGAAAAGTTGGAGATCCTGCCATAGGGCTGTCACAACAGAGTAGAAATCATAGACTTCTTATATTTTAATTATATTAATAATGCATTGGATTTATACAGCGCTTCTTCACAACACTTAAAGACGCTTCACAGTTTGCATTATTCATTCATTTCGCACTCGACAGTGGTAAGCTACTATTGTAGTCACAGCTGCCCGAGGCAGACTGATGGAGCAAGCTGCCATCTTGCACCATCGGCCTTTGGACCACCACCACCCACCAGATCCAGACATGGAAATGTGGGTGATGTGTCTTGCCGAAGGACACAATCTCTTCTTCCAGTCGTCCCTTGTGGCCCAGGCCGAAGCTGCTTAGCTTCTGAAATCAAACAGGATCAGACTTTAGCAAGTTGTACCCACAATACAGTATTTAGCTCAAACAGTAAATATTCATTCATGTTTTGAGCAATACTTGAACCTGTGACAAGACATTTAAAGTTGTATTTTATCTCACTCCTTCTGCAATTTTGATTGTCGGTAGTTGTTGTCATCTCCCAACCTGCTCCCTGTGTGTTGCTGCTTCTTTGTTGGTGTTGGCCTGTGGGGGCTGGGTTCACACCTCGTCTGGGCGGCTGCTGCTGTAATTGCTCTTTTGGGGCTGTCCTCCCTGTCTCGGCCTCTCTATCTCTCATTCTCTCTCTGTTCCCTCTCTCTCACCTCTGACTGTCCTTTTCCTCCTCCGTGTACCTCTCACTCGTCCTCCCTTCATACCTCATTATGGCCTTCCTGCACCTGTTTGTCTTTCTTTCTCTTCCCAAACTCTATCTCTTTCTGTATATCCCTTTTCCTCCCTTTAGTCTTCCTCCCTTCATGCCTCATTATGGCTGCCTTTGCACCTGTCTCTCTCTCTCACTCTCTCTCTTCCCTTTCCTCTCTTTCTCTCCTTCTCTCCCCCTTCCTCTCTCTCTCTCTCTCTCTCTCCCTCTCCCCTCTTGGTCTCTCTGCCTCCCCCATCTCCTCCCTTCTCTCTTCCTTTCCCTTCCTTCTCTTGGCCACCTTTGCACCTGTCTCTCTCTCCCCCCTTCCTCTCTTTCTCTCCTTCCCTCCCCCTTCTCTCTCTCTCTCTCTCTTCTCTCCCTCTCTCTCCTCCCTTCACTCTTTCTCCCTTCATGCCTCATTATGGCCGCTCCTGCACCTGTCTCTCTCTCTCTTCTCTCTTCCCTCTCGTTCTTCTCTCTCTCTCTCTCTCTCTCTCCCCCTCTCTCCTCCCTTCACTCTTCCTCCCTTCATGCCTCATTATGGCCGCTCCTGCACCTGTCTGCGCTGGGACTCCTCAACAGTACTTACACAGACAGACTCACCAGAACAACTCAGCATTTTCTTTGACTTTGTCAGACATGTACCACACAAAATCTGGACACACTGCACACAATATAGACCGTTTGGCTTTCTGGAGATTTAAGACCTAATTACCTGTTATACTATTGTTCATTTAACCTCTATTTAGAGTTGTTTGTGCATATTTGAGTAATATTTATTTACCCATGAACAAGTTGCTTCAATTAACTTAATATCACCATCAGGCATTTTATTAGATCCATGTGAGCGCATTGTCAGTCTTGATCATTTGCCTGGGATCCAGAACCCACACTTCAGCAAACTGCGAAGAGTGGGTCTGGTCGCCACGCCCTCCGCCTGCGTTTCAGACCAACTATACATCGTACCGGGCAATCAGATTAGTTTATTAGCGTGACACAGATGAAACAAAGGAGCTGATTGGTCGTCTGTCATTTAGGCCAAAATCTAAGTTCACTCACCTCACATTAAAATTGTGTTTTGCTTCGCTCATTGATTCTGCAGATGTTTTTCAGTTCCACATGATATTTTTTTTCATGTATTTTTTTTGTCGGGAGCAGCCATGTTGTTTTTTTACATGGCGGAAGATGTGTGTCTGTGATTGGCTAATTAATCTGTCAATCACAGCTACAGAAATCCGAAAGAGGGACACATTGACCAGACGATATATTTTTAATATATCGTCTGGATTTTCCAGGCAACCAGATCGTATCTAGTATTTTCAGAACAACGAACGGCCAAGCTTTTGAAAAAAGCCCCGAAACACTCGTTAATAAAATGTATTACAAGACTTTTGTAAACAATTTTTTCCCCTTGAGTTGAGAGAACAGTATGCCATTACATCACAGGAGAGCAGTGTCTGATTGGTGGGGTTCGACGCTTGGAAGTTCAGAAGTTCAAGTGAATTTCAAGCAACCGCAGATTCACTGGACACCT
Organism: Mugilogobius chulae; assembly: GCA_038363315.1. Taxonomy (NCBI): domain Eukaryota; kingdom Metazoa; phylum Chordata; class Actinopteri; order Gobiiformes; family Gobiidae; genus Mugilogobius; species Mugilogobius chulae. Next base: position 25,437,398 of record CM076411.1, on the reverse strand, counting down.
CAAGACGCAGGTTTACATTGTCTCAATGTGGATGCTTTGGACGCTCCAACACTGTACGGTCTAAATGCTGCATTAGAGGAAAAAAACAAAAACAAAACAAAAAATCAATGCATGCGACAAAAGACAAGATTTTTTTTTTACACTTTAAAAACCTCTGCTGCATTACCATACAACCATCTCTCCAAATTAGGTCATGTCACAGGTTCGAACCATAAAGACTGTTAAAAAAAATGTCTTTATCCGTGCCGTTTGTCTTGCCGGGACCTCTAAACCTCCTCCTCCTCCTCTTCCCGTGCTGCTGCCCGGCCGGAGCGTCTCTCTGGAGGATAATGGATGTGGCCAGTTGCTTTCAGTATCTCTGGAGTTATCTGCGGGCCTGAGTGCCTGGTGATGAATGTTTGGGAGCTGTGTGTCTCCACCGATCGATACTCCATGAGCTGACGGGCCCTTCTCCTTCTCTCCGGCTTCTTTCCGTCATAATCTCGCTGTTTGTGAACTTTTCCCTCCCGTTCACGCGCCAAAACCGGGCCATTGATTGTTCACCCTCGGATTGTTTTAAATAAAAGGCCGATTCTCCTCATTCACCGAGCATTGCAAGCGTTCTGACAGACGTTCATGGCTACAGCGGGCACGGAGAAGCAGCACACAAACATTATTTAGGCTGATGGAGGAGAGGTAATTTGAGAAGCCTTCGTACAGTACACGCACACCCACCAGGCACCGATGGAAAAGAGTGCTCAAGACGTCAGCGTACAAAGAGTCTCTATCGAAGCTCAAGGATTTAGGACAACGTCTAATGGGTTTTGGTCTCAGATTTATGGATTCTGTTTATTGTTTTTAGAAAGTACAATCTACAACACAATCTTAAACCTTGTTTGGCATTAGAGCTCGAGATGCATTGTTGTTTTTGAAATAATGCAAAGACACTGAAGGTAGAATTTTGTTTTTGTCATTTTGCTTTCTCAGTAAGTAGATTTTAATGAAGAACCAACACATAGGAGTGATGCACTAACGACTTATGATGCATTCACAACACACTTTGATTCAATTCAGGATTCGTTTGCCTGGATAGTTCGGTTTGATTGGGTAATTGTGAACACGCAACGAAAATTCGGTCCAAAATGTCAGAATCTGGTCCGGTCTCTGCTCGATTGAATTGAGCCCTGTAGCAGTTTGTTTGTTTTGTGAAGTGACGTAATCCAACAAACCATATGTGTGGGATCGATAATGAGACAAATAATACACAAAAACAGATGAACGTAACAGGAGAACAGTGACGGATTCAGTTATAATTAATTATGATCACACAACTGTATATCACCGTTATCTCCAGTTATTTATAAAAGATAACGTTATAAATCTTAAATGGAACCATACAACTGAAAGTAACATTTTCTGTTGGAAAATGTTTATATTCATCATATTTAGTTATACAGTTATGTGAGCAGATGACAGACCTTTGAGTCAGATTTTCTCAAATAGATGAATGCTTTGTTACGTTTCTGTTTCCGTAATTTCGTTCTAAATGCCCAGTCCTCCTCTCTTGTCTTCTGAAGTAAAAGTCGAAGTTTTTGCTTTGTCTGTCACTCACACTGGGCCTGTTAATGTGAGAGAAGTTGTGGGACAGATCCATAAAAACACAAATATAAAGTCCAGCAGCGTGTTTGTCTTGGAATGTAGCTGCAGCCGTGATAGCCGAGAAGTCAGGTGTCTTCTTTGCTGTTAACTTAACGTGTTTCTGTCCCACAGCGCCTCTTCAGGCGAAAGGCAGATGGGTTTCTACTGCGCTGGTTCAATTTGCAAAAAGTGTATTGTGAACGCTAACCGGGCCAGTTTAGAGAAAATATATTATGTTGCAACTTTGGTTCCCAATTGAGCCAAGTCCGGATGAATGCAGCCTTACATAATTAATGATAAATTTCATCTCTTCATTTTGCAAGAAAAATCTGGTTGAATCACTCTTTGGAAACTCAGTCTGTTATTTGAAAAATGGCACAAGTTTTAAGTCGGATTGAATAGATAACCTTTAGTTTAATTGAGTTTATTAGTTTATTTGACAGGGACAATGTGCAAAAACGTTCAAGATGTTTCACCCAGGTTATAGCTAGTTTCCATCTGCAGTCCTTGTATTGTTTAAATTGGACAGTCACAGACCCACAGAAAGAAGACGATACACAAACTACATTCCCATCAACAAGTGACAATTACCATGCAAAACCCTGACCAAATCCATCGTTCTGCCGTCTATAATCTCCCATCTGAGCCGTCCCACATGCACACGAGAGCTGCATTAGCTTCCAAAACTGTGTACACGCTTTCATAATGTACATTTGTCTGCGCCGTGGATCATACATTACACACACGCAGTCGTCGTCACGCTCTGGAAGCCCAAACGGTTCCTCTGCCAGGCCTCGGTGAGCAGCCCTGGTCCCACACGGCTCCTTCTCACACAAACATGTCACTCTCTTTCTCTCTCTCTTACGCACACACAGATCTGAGTCAGAGGAACAGGTGCGCCCGTCGCTGCTGTAGTTAGTCTACCTGTTAATTTTTGATCTCTTCTCTGTGTTCTTGCTCTCTCGTCGCGCTGGGCTTGTGAAGGATTTACGATGAAAGGGCTTGCTGCTGCTTCTTCTTCTTCTCTGGAGGGATTGTACCTGTCGTTTCTGCTCAGTCTCTCTCTCTCCCAGCTCGGCTCTGATCTGTTTGTAGTACGACACCTGTTGCACTGCCGCTGGACTTACCGACTCCCGTCTCATCGACCGTGGTTTTGGCTTCAAACTAACTGGATGTGATGCCGCCCCTGAGAGTAAAATGCGCGCCAAAATGATAGTATAAAGTATTTGGCATGAATGTAGTTCCCCACTGGTTCTTGTGGCATCAATACTCTGAGTTCTGCTTCCATATTGTTTGTCAATCGTTGATACTGTATTGTGAGTTTCAGAAAAAAACACACTTGATTATATTTAAGATTTCACTGTCATTTTGGTTCTTTTCACACAGTCTGGTTGTTGATGGGGTTTAAAATTGTCTTTTGTCCAGTAATTATAGAAGTAATTCTACAACTGTGACCAAGCAGCCACTTTGTAAAAAGACCAATCTACATAAATGACACAAGCAATGATTTAACAATGATTATACTTTGTAACACTTGTAGACACAAATGATAGTTTAAATTCCCAGGAAACTGTTACCTGGCCAGCCAGTTGTAGATTCAGAAACTCAAAAGAATCCATCTGGACCTCCACCCGCTGATTGGTTTGTACGAACCAGTGGTTTAACAAGTGTTTTGGTACAATCTCAGTCTAGCTTAAAATCGTACCTGGTGCTTTCATTGAATCTAATATAAATTTCAGCCTTACAATGCAAACTAATGGGACTGTCAGACAGGGCAGCCAGTCCCGCTAGTGTGACCCAAGTCAGAATATTCGTCATCTAAAAAGGCTCTTTTTAACAGCTACGACCAAAATTGCCTTTTACAGAATAAACAATATGTTATTTTGTTTTTGCAAATCTTGATATATTATATCAAATTCAATATGTTGCACACCTCTAAGTGACACTAGTTCCATTCTACGCCCACATCGGATACGTCATTGGAGTTCGTTGCTGTGATTGGTTAAGCACAAACTAAGTTGGCAAGTCACCCACTCAGCTCGAAGTATTTTGTTAAAATGTCCCACCTTTTCCTGAATACTTCAGCGGGGGAAGTTCCAGGTGAATAATTGTGTAAGAACTCAAATCGGAGTTGAACACATATTCATTTGGTGTGAGTCAGGTTAACTTATAATATTATTTCATCATTATTCAGTTCTTTGCAAAATCAGAGCCTATGAGAATTAATCAAAACGCACATCAGTTGATTACATTCTAAAATGGCAAATGAAATATGTTTTCCAGTGCAAAATCTTCCTTCGTTCTTTAAACAAGTGTAAAAACAGGGTCCATGTCCAGTGAGCTTCACCTCAGCTCGATGGGCTGCATCAGATCTGAGGCAAAGTGTCCCTTCATTTGATTTGTTTATCTGTAATCTCAGGCTTTTCCCTGTGAGCTGTGTTTGTGCAAATGCAGTGTGTGACTCTGCTAATCTCATCCTCTCACTCCCCCATCGCACTCTCCATCTCTCCCATCCCTCCTGCCTCCATCTTTACTTCTGCTTCTATACACCTCTGTTTCTCTTGCTCATCTCTCATATCTTCAATAATTTAGGAATGATCTTTATGTATTGTTCTCAGTATCGGTATCTAACATAGGACTGTCCTGTGATATCAATGTATTATAATAATGGTGCATTTATCATTATTATTGGCTAGTTTTTAATCATGCATATTTTATTAAATTTTTGATTTTTCAATACAAACAATGCAAATATATTTTATTGCTACACTTACTACATCATTTATCAACTTTGCGTTACAATAAGCCAGTTGGTGAAAACAGACCACAGATAATCATATTGTTGGAGCTTATCTACAGTATCTATCTATAGAAGGATTTTTAGTTTATCAACACAGACGATGCGCGCACCCCGCCTGTAGAAAGAGGAAAAGCACCGTTGTCAGCTAACTACAAGAGTTTATCACTGTTCGAAAACAAAAGTTCTGCTGCTAAATCAACATTTCTGTATGAAATTCGAGCCTACGAGGTGAGTGAAAAAACTGTGAGAAAAACGCTGTTTCAAGGCTCAGGAGACAGACTTCTGTCAGACCGGTTCAGACCTGATCCAACAGCTAGCTCTTGTCCTGTTTCGAAGTTTTATTCAAAGAAGTTTCCCCATGTAAACAAATAAAAAGCAGGTCTTCCTGCATAACGCATGCGAAGATGGGCGGAAAGTGACATCGACCGAAAATCCCTCGATTCAGAAGACTATTATGTTACTTTCCGTTAAGATGCCAATTTAACCATAGTTAAAGCCATTCATTGTAAATGGAAGGGCGTGTTTTCATCCACTGTCTTAATATGATTTGTTTTGCGGTTGTGAGTGCTAAAATAACCAACATTGTCAGCAACTGAAAAGTGAGAATCTGGAAGGTCATTAGTGGAAATTTGTAGAAATATGGAAACTGGAAAAATCCCAATTATGTTTTTCCACCAGTCTTGAAAAACAGAGCAAGTCCAAAGAATGTGAATCTACTGCAATGGCTGCTGTATTTGTAATTGATTTTGCAAAATTATTCAGTGACAGTGCTTTGTTGTTTTGCTTGTTTAGTGAAAGGAAACTTGTCACTATTATGTTTGTGCAGGTAGACGGATACCTTTATCAAAATATTGGCAAATGGAATGTTTTACTGTGACACATGTCAAAATGAGGCATGCACCAATCCAATACTGGGATCGGGTATCAGCTCCATCATAGTTGTGGCTTTAATTGGACATAAGGAGACTAATTTTACAGGCTGGTGTTGATCCAGAATGTCTCACAATATTGGTAATTTTATTCAGATTAAGTTGTTTAGTAGTGACTTGAATGATAGCAGTTACATAACACATAATGACCACATTTACTATGCGGAAAAAAAGCACACATTCAGTCCTTACACTTGCACATGAGTCTTTGGACTGAAGGAGTAATGTGTAAGAGGAATATTGTGTATATAAATAACAGATCTCTCTTCTCTCTCTCTTCTCTCTGTTCAGATCGGAGACTCTTGATAAATCCTTGGTTTATGGTTGTGCTGTGACAAACTGGAGCAGTGAAGAGTCCAGCCTGGACCAGAGGAACCTCCATCAGCCTCCGCCTCTGCCTAGTGAGTAAAACTGCTTATTTACAGCTTTTTCAATCAGTTCAATGCAACGTTCTATAAGCTTTTTCCTGGCACTAGTCTATCTCTGCCTGCTGTATGGCTCACTGTTCCATTCTAGATATAACTGTGATGAAAGGAAGCTGTGCAGAATCAGGCTTACAACTGGCTTTATGTGATCAGAGGAGCTGCATACGTTTGTGTAATTTGCGTGTTTATGATTGGTGTCACTCGTGGATTACAGCACATGAGAAGCATGTGACGAGCACATTGCACAGAAGCCTGGGAAACACCGTTTGTGATTTACAGTGAACAGTGGTGGATGTGTAGAGCTAATCAGTAAAGATTGTGGTATGTTCTGTGCTTTTATGGGTGCTATGTTAGATCTGTTTAGCCTGCAATGCTTTAATCAGATGTTCAGAGTTGTGGTTTAGTCCTGGCTTAGATTTTGTGGCCTCTTCTTGTGGTTTAGACCTGAAGAAACAGAAAAGTACAAGACCTACTCAGACTTGGTTTAGCTTTAGGTTTAGCCTTTTCTTAATGTCTACTATTATGATCTGCTCCTGTTTAAGTCTGGGTTTATTTCTGCCATTTTTACAAGACAATGTTTTAGCAAAAAGTTGTTGATGTTGGCCCTTGAACCACAGTATCACTTGATCATTGATATTGACCACAGGATTGTGATATACCTCTTTATTGTCTGTAATTGCCAACGCTCAAATAAAACTTCATTTGAGTTGTATGAGTAGGTGTAGTTTAGAGCTGCAACAAGTTAATCAATTAATCGCAACCAATCGATAATCGAAATAATTTGCAACCAATTTAGTAATTGAATACGTAACTGGTCTTAGTTCCAAGTATTCAGTAAGTTGTTGAAAAGCCTTAGATTGAACAGAAATTACATGAAATGTGTGTAAATGTGGTGTTTTTGAAAAAAAAAAAAAAATAAATAAATAAATGAATGCACTGTAAAGCACTTTGTGTTGCATTGTATGTATGAAAAGCGCTTTAGTGACCCTACATTGTCCGCCCACTTTTCCAGGATGTGCATTTCCTGTTCTGTTAAGGTAGCTAACATGTTTGATTGTCTGTCTTGTGTCGCAATGTAATGACAGTTAAAATAAACCCATCGACTGAAGTCTACAGGCTAAATGCAGCTAAACAGGAAGTGAACTTCTTAGAAAAGTGGAGGAACAAAATGGGGTCAGTAGATAGTTTGATTTGATTTGGATTAGGATTGCCTCTTCTACCTTTTCATGGAAAAAAATAGTAATATATTTTCACACTGAGGCATTAAACACATTTATCTCCCTCCAGAATGTCCCAAAGTATGGTTTTATCTTTCAGTCACTTCATAATCCACCAACCAAAACCAAACCAAAATCTAACTTTGCTCGTTGATTCTGCAGAAACCTGTGATGTTTATCATCTCCATGTGATATTTTTTCCATATTTTTCCATGTATTTTCTTCTGTGTAGGCAGTCGTGTTGGTTTTATGGGAGATGATGCGTGCTCCTGATTGGCTAATTAATCTGTCAATCACACCCACTGTAATTCAAAAAAGAGACTGTTTTTTTCCGGGCAAGTCCTTGTGCAGTTGTTTGAAGATGTGCTACAAATGTGCTACAGAATAAGACTATGTTGGCAGGTGCTTGTGACATTGGTACAATTACATAATGCCTTTCAAACGGCTCAGTCAGTACTTTCTTCTACAAATTAACCAAGCCTTAGATGAACAGCACTCCAACTAATTCCCTCCTATAATTTGCTGTCTCTTGTTTACAGAATCACAAATTATTTCCCATTTCCTTCTGTTCCTTTCCTTCTCTCTCTCTCGCTCGCCTCGCACTCTGCCTCTTCATTTGCCACAGTGGGTTTCGGCAATTACCGAGGTCCCCCATTGGCCGAAATCCAGCTCCAAACGCACGGAAATACTGCCACTTCTTTCTCCCAAGACTCTCGCGCTCGGTCCCAGCTCCGGCCCCGGCTGCATTTCGCCCGCAGAGAGAGAGAGAACGGTGCAGAGGCGACGGGGGTGAGGACTTAAATTGGTTCAGTCTCCAGAATCTACTCGTTAAGGCCGTTCTAACTGTTGTTTGGCCGCCGGTAAAGAGACACGGGGGACTGGAAACTGCGCTGACGGAAGGAGGGAGCTATGTTTGTACGGGGAATATAGGGCAACAGACAAGACGACGGTGCTGATATCGATTTGTACAGAAATGCTCTTTGTTGGTTGTTTTTTATTTGTTGTAGCGGTTGTTGTGGCGATTCTGTTTTAGGGTTAATCAATAGTGTAACTGGTAACTTGTGGTGAGCAGCAAAACAACAGTAAAAATCCATGTGACGGTTTATCACATTTATCTTGTTTTGGCTTAGTTTGATGTGATAGGCCTTGTGGTAAATGTTTATCAGCAGTAAGGGTGAAAATTATGAAGAAATTACATAAAAGTTAAGTATTGCAAGATTTAATCATTTGTCCAATCATAACGTCTGTGGTCTGTGTCATTTATGTGGATTTTGGTCCATATTTATAATCTGGTTGCTAGGTAACAGTTGTTAAAATATCTTTGCGTATTAGCTGGACAAAAGACACTTCTAAGTCTCATCATTCCATTACAGTTTTGGCTGTTTTTTTTACTTATTTCTATTTAAATACACATAATAGTCTTTTTTTATTAGCTAAACAAGTTTCCCATTGGACCTAACATTTTTCTCTAAGTCACTGGCAGAAAACAGCTCTACATTGTGAAAGTGACTAGAATATTAGAAACCTGTAAAGTATGACTAATGATATGCATTTTTAATTGACCTCAGGTGTTGACTCGGGTGTGTCTCTAATGTCTCCAGCTCTTTTCACTTAAGATGACACTCTGTTCATACATTAGAATGTGTAACACAAGCGTAACACTGTGACTAAGTGTCACAGAAGCGGATACATCTTGGAGTTCTCATGTTTCCTGTTTAAATAAATCTGATTTAAAATAGCTAAATATTGTAATCGATGGGGCTTGACTTTTGGTCGAATACAGCATTATTCTTGCAGTAAATGTACACATTGCAATATTTATCTCAATACTAAACTTGGTTTGTAATTAGATGCAAGGTTTGAAAAGGGGCTGGATGAAGCAATGTTTTGAAGTTCCATTCCCCCTCCCTTCCACACATCACAAAACATTATGACAATAGAATCCAAAAAAGACAATATAAAACACAGAACAATGCCAGAGTCAAAAAGGTCAAGCAGACACCACACAGGCCCAAACACTTTCTGACCCTATACCCTTCTTTTTCTGGCTCTCTGTAAATGACTGTAACTACTTATTCCCCATTTTCGCCGTGATTTGAACTTTTACAGTAGAAAATATCCTTTGATTCTCGTGTGTTTGTACCACTCACTGTTGACATTTTTTGTGCTGCTGTCTGCATAACCTCTGTTTTGATTTTCTTCCTACTCTGTACCTCCTTAAACAGCCCTTTCTCTCTCCTCCCCTCTCTTTCTCTCTACTCCTCCTCTATCTTTTTCTCCCTGTATCTCTCCCTCCCTCCCTTTCTTCTTTTTCTCTCTCCTGTCTCTTTCTCTCCTATCTCTTCCCCTTCTCCCTCTCTCTTATTCCCTCTTTCTTCCCACTCCCTCCCTCTTTCTTCCCTCCTTCTCTCTCTCCTCCCTCTCCCTCCCTCCCTCCCTCCCTCTCACCTTCCTTCACTGTCTCTCTCCTGTCTCTCTTTCTCTTCCTTCTCTCTTACCCCCACTCTCTCTCACCTCCTCTTTCCCTCTTCTGTCGCTCTCTCTCTCTCCCCTCTCTCCCCTCCTTCTCTCTCTCTCTCTCTCTCTACTCTCTCTCTCCTCTCTCTCTCTCCCTCTCATATGTCTGCAGGCTCTTGCTCTGTTTGCCCGGTGCTTGTCCCTCTGTTTAAGCTCAACTGCTCTCTTCTCTCACCTCTCCCTTTCTCCCCTCCTTCTCTCTCATTCCCCTCATTCTCTCTCTCTCTCTCTCTCCCTTTACCCCCCCGCCCCTCTCTCTCTCATATGTTTGCAGACCGGTTCTGTTTGCCCAGTGCTTGTCCCTCTGTTTGGGCTCAGCTTCTCTCTCTCTCTCTCTGTCTCTCTGTCTCTCTGTCTCTCTATTTCTCTCCCTCTCTCCCTCTCCCTCTCTCTCTCTCTGTCTCTGTTCGTCTGCCTGTAATCAGCTGTTGTGCTCTGCTCACAGATCCTCTCATCTCGCCCCCTTCACCAGCAGCATTATGCACAACGCTGTCGCAGATAAACAAAGTATGGCAGCCTTAAACCGGGCTTTCACACAGGTGCCTGTTCTCTGCTGTCTTATGAAAATATGAAACAGCACAGGAGCATTTGTTTAAGAAGGGTCTCTCGAGGACAAATGAGTGCTCAGTTTGTTAGGGACAAAGTTTCTGTTAGTTTTTAGTGAAGCAGTGTTTACTTCTGCTAAAGCCTTCTGCACACTAGAGGAGTTTTGGTCTGATATTTAAGTTATCTTGATTATATTTAGGATAATTTGATGTTTGATGAGGTTTCTTGTCTTTTGTCCAGTAATGCTGTGTTCATTCATTCATTCATTTTCTACCGCTTAATCCCATTAGGGGTCGCGGGTGACTGGAGCCTATCCCAGTGACTTTGGGCCTTAGGCGGGGAACACCCTGGACGGTGGCCAACTTGCCGCAGGGTTAGACAGACAACCACATTCCACTCACTAAGGGAAATTACAGTGATGCCCAATGAACCTAAACATACATGTCTTTGGAGGTGGGAGGAAACCGGAGTACCCGGAGAAAACCCACTGTGACACGGGGAGAACATGCAAACTCACCCAGAGAGATCGTGAGATGTTGATATGGTCCGACCGGGAGTCGAACCCACGACCTCCTTATTGGGAAGCAGAGCTCTTGGCTACCGTGCACCCCCTGTGTTCATGTTGTCTGCAAGAACGTATAGTCATCACATCTAGAAACTTTTTCATTTCATACCGACAATATTTAACCAGCTCCTTATCTCTATGCAGTGCTTTTCAAAGTGTGGGGTATAAATATATATAAATTTGGTGCTAAAACATGTTTTTTGTGTTGCAGACGGTGTGGGGGCATAGATCTTTTTTTTCCATTCCAAGGGGGACATGACACTGTTCCATGAATATCTGCTCTCACTGCCTTTACAAGCCGGATTGTTGTTGTTTCACTTTATAAATATGTTCATGCCGGTCCGGCCGCTCACCTTGTTTTAATTCTACCCTGCCTCTGAATAAATCTGTATCCAGACTCTCACTGTTTGTAGTCCTCCCGTATGACACACAAACACACAAACGATCTGACCAGCTTGTAACTTGTGTCCACTTTTAAGACTTTTGGAGTTGGACATTTACCAATCTACAAGGACTTTACTGGATTGACAACAGCCTCATGTGGATCCGAAACAGTTTTTATTCGCAATTGTCACAATGGGAACGACAATTTTCCCTGACTTTCTTTTTAAAACAAACTACTGAAGTCACTTTTTTTCTTATTTGATTTATCAGAATGGCACTTTGAACACAACATCAGTGATTTACCAAACCGCAGGAGGAACTCTTTCAAAAACTATAATTTATTTATTTCTTTTCAGGATGAAATGTATCAACAGCGCAATATTAGCATTCATTATCTGCTCCTGTTTACTTTGCCTGGGCTTACCCTTCAAAGGAGCACATTTTAAAATTTAAATAGGCAAAAAAAAAAAAAAAAGAAAGAAACTACAGCGGCTTTGAAAAACGAATCCAAAATAGTGAAGTGTCTGCGAGTAAAATGGCAGATAAAAGGTCAGGTTTTCGACAAAAGAATGTGATGCGAGAGAGTCCATAAGCTTTATTTTTGCTCTTTGCACAAATGAACAAGAAGAGGCAGAGTTGGCTGGTAAAGTTCATTGTAATTCGTCGGTCTTTAGAGTGTTGCTTTGCTTCAGGGCTGAGCTGAGGCGAGACCCGCTGACTGACACGACTAATCCTCACACGAGCACAAAAGCAGGTCATTACCACGCTCTTTACACGATTTAGGAAGTCCACAAATAAGACAGAATCAGCAAACATTTAAATGAATGTTGAGTGCATTAGATTCTGGGTTTGTCTTTTGTGCTGCACTGCATTTAAACAATATTCATTTTAGCTGTCCTCCATTAGAGAGGGGAGGTGCTAATGGACATGTTTTTAGTGTTAGAAGAAATCAGAGCGGCTGGAGGAAACTTACTCAGACACGGGGAGAGCAACAGAGCGACTGCTGTGCCACCAGCTGATGGGACAGAATCACGTTTTAGCTGTTGAACCTGTAAATGAAAATATACTGCTTGTTACGCAAAAGAGAGAGAGAGAATAGAAAGTGAATCGACCTGTTTTTGTTATTCTGTAATTTCAGATGATGTTTCTTACAATGAAGAAAAAGTCAAATGTGTATTAAAATGTATGTCTACCTTCTGTTTGGGTTTGCATCTCCTCAAAATTTACTTTCAGAGTGCATTCACAATACACATTTGATTAAGAACAGGATTCGTTTGCCTGGATAGTTTGGTTTGATTGAGTAATTGTGAACATGCAAATAAACTCGGTATCACTTTATATTAATTATACCTTATTTAGCCTTACTAAAGCCTTCTTAAAGCATGAATAAAGAGTTAACAATTAATCAATTAATGAATGGAATGTTCATTAAGGCTTAGTAACTGCTCAATAAAGGAGCTAAGATTAGGATTTTGCGTTGAGGGGTAAAGCTTGTAGTACTTAAGTCGTTACTAAGCCTTATTAACCTATTTTGTTCATTAACTTCTCATTTGTTCATTAAGAGTTAATCCATTATTCATGCTTTATTAAGAGTGTATTAAGGCTAATCAAGATCTAGTTACTATAAAGTGTTACCACAAACTCTGATCCAGTCCAAAATTTTAAAATCTGGTCCGGTTGGAGAAGTCGATCTTGACTATGGAGCGGTTTGTTCACATTGTGAATAAAAACAGACCGAGAGCACAACAAAACCAGGAAATGTACAGTTACGTGATCCACACTAGAGTTTAGATCAGGCCCAAAATATCCATTCTTCTGTCTCTCTGTCACCGCGGTGATTTTGTGCTGTGATCTGGCGCAACTGTCAGTGGACAGTGCAGCAAACGTCTTGACTCCAACCCAGCGAGAGATGTGGGCCCAGGTCAAACCCACTTTCAGTCTGGGTTTGGGCTCGGGTCCAGAATCTAAGCTCTAATCCAGGCTGAGACGCACGTGAGGCTCAAATCACAAACAAACAGCATGTGTGGGATCGATAACGAGACAAATGATATGCAAACACACATGACTAACAAGAGAAGAGCAGTGGCGGATTCATTTAAAAAGGTGTCATGATCACTCGACTGTATATCACCATTATCTCCAAGTTATGACTCCTAGATGGAATCAAACATTAGAAAGTAACTCTACACCTCACATTGTGGGAAAAATGGTCTATATTCATCCAAGAGTAAGTTATAGAGCTAAACAGGCAGATAACAAACCTTTCAGAGCCAGATTTACTCAAATAAATGAATTTTTTGTTATGTTTTTGCCTTTACTCTCGGCATATGTCCTCCTCTCGCGTCTTCTGAAGTGAAAGTCCACATTGTCTTTGCTCTGACACTTGGTCTGTCACTCACACTGTGCCGTTAAGAGAAGTTGTGGGACAGATCCATGAAAAACAAAAATATAAAGTCCAGCAGTGTGTTTGTTTTGGATGTTGTTGTAGCTGCTGATGTAGCAGAGGCACTTGTGTCTTCTTTCCGTTTGCGTAAAGTGTTTCTGTCCCACAGCGCCTCTTCTGGTTCAATTGATGAAAGTGTATTGTGAACAGAACCGGGCCAGTTTAGAGAAAGATGTAATGTTACAATTTGGTTCCCAATCGAGCCGAGTCCGGTTCAGTTTGTATTAGGAATGCAGCCTTAGTTGGCCTGGAGGAAGGCATATCTTGCTTGTTTCCATAGAAATGTTCTTTTACGTAAATATTTCACTGGATGCCATAAAAATGAAGTATTTGCATGGAGAATGTTCACAGTGACTTTATTTCCCAGCACCAAGAGAGATACAGCATTGAGTTTTTTCTTTCTATAATGTAATGTAATTTACATTTTATTCATTGGAAAACACAATATGTATTCTATAGTGACTAAACCCATTCATTTTGTATAAGAACAAACCCTTTTCACTGCTGTACAAGCTTGTTTTTGCAGAGTTGAACCGTCGACCCACCACATCTGTGCTTCTCCACAAACTGCAGCTCAGTTTATGATAAATATTTAGCACAGGTAGAAATGATTTAATTACACTGACTCTTCTCGTATGGTAATTAAATTCGCTGTAGATGTGATCAGGCAAGTGTTTACTGTGATACTTATCTTCCTCATTTATTCCAACGAACTGATACTATCGCTTCAGCAAATTAGAAAAATAACAAGACTCAGATACACTAAATGTTTCACCGAGAATCTGCATTGTGGTTGGTTTAAGTTTGTTTAAATCTGGCACCATCTGGTTTTATAACATCCTCACATCACAATCTGTTTATCATTTTCATACTGACAAATAAGGAAGCATGTGTCAAAGTTTAAGTAGATCCTAACTGTCATAAGCACTTTTACATGATGGAATTATTGGAATGTGCACAGATTAATGGCTTTTATGTGGCCATTACATCTGCATTTATAACAAGAATGTCTTTAATTGAAACTCAACAGCCATATTTCCTCAAAACACTGTACTATACATAAAACTCTAGTATGTATTTCTCAGTAGAAAACATTTAAACTCAGGCATTGGTTTGGAAAAGCAGGAACATCGAATAAGCATTGATGCTGGCGATGTTACTGCTCCAGCACTATTGTAGTGTAGTTGACTGCCACAAAACATCTTTATTATTGCGTAACGAAGGCATGAATGATAATCTGAGCAGTGCCAAAGGTCGGCCACAGGCCAAAATGGCCCTCCGGGAAGTCTAATTTGGCCTGTGAAAGGTTGAAACTTTTTTTTTTTGCAATAAGGAGCTGAGTGTACGCCTGGATTAAAATGATTTCAGTCGAAAATGTCAGAGATATCGAGATATATATCGTGATATGACAAAGTTTAAGGAGACATCTACCTGAACGTGTTGAAAGTTTTTTGTTTTATCAATGCAATTTTCTGCTTGAGATTCAAAAAAGCAACAAAAAAAATGTGAAAATAAAATTTTCTGACTCTGGAGCATCAGCTGCAGGACAGCACAAGATTACTGAAACATACGTGAGTCAATGCAAATACAACTTTGAGTAAACTAATGATGAGAAATACTGTTGGTTAAACTTTCTAAAAACTCCCCTTTAACTTTCTCACAAAAGCGGGAGCTGCTTTTTACATTATGACGTGTTTATTCAAAATAGCCACAATGCAACTTCAAACTCAGAAGTGTGCAGAAATATTCTTCCTGTTGTAATAATAAGACAGCAGTGGTTTGTGCTGTGTCAGTAATATAAATAATACTGATGTTTTATTTAACAGAAGCTTGAGCCAAACTCACACAAAGCCACTGAGTCACTGCTGCTGTCGACGTCTCACCTGAGAGAGATTACTCACATCAGCACGTGTTGCATAAGACCTTATTTAGGTCAATATAAGACTTATGAATATGTTTTGTTCATAATGCTTAATATAATTGTATGGAAATGATAATTCTACGTTTTCATCAGATTACAGGCTTGGCAAAATGTCTTGTAACTAACTCTAACGTGATAATGCATCAAGTTGAAATAACTGTTCAATTCAATATAACATCATATTACATTTTTCTAATTTTGCCTTAGTTTGGTGTCATAGACCTTTTGGCAAAGTTTTACAGCAGTTATGTTGATCTTGCCCCAGCATCTGACGGAACGCCCACTAACAGACCTCCGAGGGGAAAACATAACAGTGAATCAGACAGCAGTTCAACAACTACCACAGCAAAGTGGACTTAATGAAATATTTTGTGTCAAATAAAGATACAAAGACATGGAGATGAATAAAGAGATCCAACAGCCCAAGTTTGTAAATGTATCCAACAATGCTAACAGCAGCTGTGAGCTAAATGCTGATGCTAACGCCGCCTGGCATCAGCATCTGTTTACTTTTCTGCGATAACACCACGTCAACAAGACTTAGTTGTGGCTTGACCTGAAATAGTTGTGGTCAAGATACAGTTAAATAGTCAGGAAGTGTCTTAAAAGAGTGAGAAAGTTGCAGCTCTCAATGAATTCTTTTGGATCTTTAACCGTGAAATTCCCCCATGGAAAGTCGACTGTTTCTCTATGTATTTATTTATTTATTTGTTTATTTGATAGGGACAGTGCATATTAATGAACATCTGTAACAGTTACAGTGTAAATATGCCAGATTATAGCAAGAATGCTAATTTCCATCTGTAGTCCCAGGCATGTACAATGTGGTGGCTTGGTAACCGTTGCATTGGGCAATTATAAACTTCATCAAAGCAGCCAAATATTGGTGGTTCCAGTCGTCCTCGGAGGTCGGAACTCGGACCTCGAAGTGATGCTTTCTCCGAGTGTTGTGTGTTCCAGTGGTCAAGTCGGATTACTTTTATAGTAATTAGCCAATCAAGTAATAAATAGCTTGAAAACTGCCGGAACAGCCAAAATACAGATCTCTGTATGTCAGTTTATCAACTCGGACATTGCTGTTACATTTACAGTTTGTAAAACATTGCAAGAGCGAATTTCTGCTTTTGTTTACATTAGCTCCGTGTAGCCGTTAGCAACATTAGCGTTGCAGCACATAACAGCAGGTTTATAACGGCAGACGTGCATGAGCAGCGCAGGAGCAAAGTCACAGAGGCAAGTGAACTGTAGAGACAAACTGAAGACAAAAAACACAGGTACGATCAGTAGTGAAGCTGTCGGAGGTTTTTCTTTCTCAAAACGCAGGGCGCTGCCATGTTCGATTTTCTACCTCGGACGCTGAAATTCTCTCCGAGGATCCGAGTGAGACTTCGAGTTTGAGGGCTGTTCCAATGAGAATTTACAAGTCGGAACTCAGATGATCCGAGCTCCGAGTACCACTGGAACGCACTATAGGCTCTGTGCTGTTGCCTTGTTTTTGTTCAAAATAGTACATCCTGTACACACAACCATTTCCTGTTCAATTCTTTTCTATGAGGTTTTACTCCATCAGTTTAAAACAAATAAATCCTCTTTAGATCAGACAGTTGTGGTGAATGTTATAGAAAACATGTTAAAGACTTTACATAGATGAATATTCCACCAGAGGACACTTGTGTGTTTAAAAGCAGACATGATTGTGTCTAAATGCTAACAGGAAATGGTCGTATCTACAGGAGTTAACTATTTTGTACATACACAAGCCAACTGAACTTCCGTGCACAGAGCCAATTTAGTGAAAACAAGAAAAATGTTTCTGTTTGAGAAAAATCCTGTTCTCTGTGTTTTACAAAAAAACTAAACTCTACTGGGAAAAAAATGAATTTACTAAGCAGCAAATTAGCTACATGACAGCTTTGAACCCTGCATGTTGTACTCAGAATCTGATTTTTAGCAAGTAAGTGAGAATAGGTGGAAAGTGAAAACAGGAATTTCCTGAGGACATGAGCATCAGCTGCAAGACAAGATTCTTTAAACATGCAAGAATCAGACTAAACACAACTAATGATGAGAGAACAGAACACTGCTAAAACATGGCTTAAAACTCCAAAAAAGAAAAAGAAAAAAGTGAGTTTTATGTAATATCTCCCAATACATTTTTCTATAGACTTCAACGAAGACATTTCAGGCTGTACAGACTCTAGTAGAGTTTTGATCACAAAGACTTCAGCTTTAATTATATATATTTAAAGAAACAATTAACTTTAAGGATAATGTGATTTTTTCTCGAATAATCTCTTTCTCAAAAGCTTCAGTCTGCACATATATAAAGATATATAATTTTCGACCTCCCCTGGTTAGGAATAAAAAGCTTTATGATCATAATAGACCACAAGCCATTCTAAGACAAAAACACAGAGCAGCAGAACAGTGAGAGGTCTTTGACTGTGAAACCTTTGACTGACTGAAAGCCTACACACTGCTTAAACGCTCTGACTTGTGAATAAAGCAGGAAAGAATCATACAGGGCTGGAGTAGAAAAACTGGTCGATTAAAGACATGTTCTGTGCATACATCTGATGACTTAGGAGCAGTTTATACAGTTTTATGAATCTGCTGCGTTTTTATGTCAAATATCTGTTCAGTTCATAAATACTGAACAAACAGGTGTTAACCTTGAGCTGTGCTGTGATTGGCTCTGCAGGCTCAAGTCACAAAATAACACTTTTAGCCCTCACACACCGGAATCTCCATAAGAAACAGTCAGGGAATCGTGTGTTATAACTTTTATAACTTTTACTGCAGAGTTGGTCAAGCTTTGTTCCAGAAACTCTTATGAAAATGAAAGTGTGAAACAGAAAGTGAAACAACTTATTAAATGGAAAGAACAGTTTGTTTGTTGGACAATTGTGTGGAAAAAAAAAAAAAGTTTAGGGTGGCTCAGTCAGAACAATAGGGCTTCAAACAAACAAAAGAGAGGAAGCATAGGACCCACCAAACCCACTAATGAGCAGGTTTTAGGGTAAAGCCCCTCCTCAGGGGCGGGGAAAAACTCAGTTTAGTGTAAATACAGCCAGGCTCAGGTCCAGAGTTGCCAAGTCTGCTTCTTTGTAGCGACATTGTGCTTCTTTTTTGGAAAGTCACTTGTGAATTTTGACATTGCAGCTGCATTTTTTGGGCTTGCTCCTGAGCGGGACTTTGACAATGTAAACAAGGTGATTTTTTTTTTTTTCAGAATTCAGAATTTTTCTACTGACAGAAATATGGACTTTAATACATTTTCATGTCTCAAGCCTTAATTAATGATCAAATACTATTTAAAATTGCCTGTGCCATTAACTATTGTTTTTTGCCTTGACATATTACGTTTAACTAATTAATTATTTTAATTACTTTTTATTGAGGAGCTGAAGTCGTTCATTTTGGGCTTTTTTTTCAAAGGTCAGTTGCTTGTTGCTTTCTGAAACCCTGGCAACCCTGGTCACCATCTGATTGAAAATGACGATGAGTGTAATGATCGTGACGACTTTGAAGCCGTGCTAGCATGTTTTCATGTGTTGAATATCAGACGTACATTGTGCAATTGAAGCACTTTGGGCAGCTGGAGTCGGCAAACTTTTAGGTTAAAATAGTCTGCTAGCTCACTGCAGTGTCACTATAGTTTATGTGACATCATTCTAAATACAACCAAGTGTGTCGATTACAAACACCTGCTGCAGATATCTGTTCTGACCAAACACTCTGCTCCCTATACCTCCAGCTCTTTTTAGCTCTCCAGCACTGCTCAGTTTGACAGCTCTGTTTAAACCATGTTTGTGAGGAGATTTTAGGCTTTTACAGCCGAGATTAGTCATCGCTTTGTGCTGCAATGTTATTGTTTGCGTCTGACTTGAAACTCATGACTAACCAGAGAGCTTCTCCTTTTTGGGCTCTGCATGTCCTCTTCCTGTCAGATAAACTTAATCAGCACAAATTAGTACAAAAACATACAACCACAAGGTCTTGACCACCTGCTTTTGCCTGCTCTTTTTTCTCATTGCACACACACACATGGCCCTGTTACCAAAATAATACCTTAGCCCTTACTCACTCCTCCACATCCTCAGCTCCGGAGCACAGATCTCCCCCTCTCTCCCCCCTCGTTCGCCCTCCTGTGGGTTTCCAAGCTGTCGAGGCTGAGGAGGCCAACCTTTGCTTTTGCCAGGACGCGGTTTGAGCAGATCCGGCCCGGGGGTCTCGTACACGCTCCACTCGAGCCCTGCAAACAAGGACCGCGCCGCACAACTGTCATCTAAATGCTAAAAGACCACCGCTCGCAAAATGTCTGAGCTCGAGCTGTTTGAGCAGCGTCTGAGTGGCTGCCGGGGAGATTATGTTTGCACGTGTGAATGTAAGATCAAAACAGGACTGAAGTAGAGCAAAACCAGGGCTACTAAATGGTCTACAATGCAGGAGAGGAGAGCATGCTTTTAGTGGTAAGAGAAGCTGAAGCACACCTCAGATACAAGGGGAACATGCAAACTCCACAAACAGAAAATATCACTTGAAGACTGTTTTGTTGCATAGATAGATAGATAGAGATAGATAGATAGATAGAGAGATAGAGAGATAGAAGATAGAGATAGATATAGATAGATAGATAGATATAGATAGATGTTACATGACACTAAAGAAGTTGAACAAAACTAAGCAATAACATAAGACAGCAGAACTAAACCATGTCTAAGTCAAGGCTAACTGCTAACAGCTGCTGTGGAAAATGCAGTAACATAGAGTGCTTTCACACCTTCAAAAGATCATAAACTTTTGTAGTGTGCAGCCGACTTTACCATAATTTACCACATAACTTGAACAGTAGTTTTAAGGTTAATTTTTTTTGGCTTCTCATATGGAGCAGTCACAAAGTAAGCTTTATCCTGCTCCAAAACATTGTCAGCTGCTCCCAATGATCCAGTGTGTTTTTTTATACTTATGTACCAAATCAATTTTCATACCTCATAACCTTAACTTTACATAAGGCTGCTTTGTAATTTTCTGCTCTTTCTCCCACCAGATAAGTACAAATCAGTTGATACTAAGAATTGAATTGAATCTGCCTTATTGGATACAAATACAGTTCTATACATTTTTGTTTAAGATTTTTGCTTTTGCATGAGTTTTAGACCAGGTTCATGGTCACATCAATGTCTTTTGTTGACTAAAAAGTTCTTTGGTGGAAAGCTTTATCGTCAAGTAACAATGCATTTTGCAAGTTTGTGTAATAGCATTTTAAACATGGGTCAACATTATCAATTATTGTTTATTATTACATCTGTACGACTAAACCAGAATACCTGCTGAACTGAAATTATGAGACTGATACTTGTTCCAGCAACATTTCAAATTAGTTTAGATGGATCTCTAGATGCTGAGATGTTTTGTTGTAGATGTTTGAAGTATTATTGTTTCCTTGAGTAGAACTGGTCTTGAATCCGGTCACATTTGGATGGTGCAGACGGCTGAGCGGCTGGTGAGATTAGGTGAGCACACAGACATGTAGAAGAACAGGTGTAGTCGATCCTTAAAGCACAAATCCCAGCGCCCATAAGCTCAGCACGCAGGCATTTTGATTTGATCTGGAATATTAGACTTTCTCCCAAGGCTCCTCTGAGCAGCTAAATGTTGAAATATTTCTCTCAAGATGGCGTCATATAAGACCAGACCTGTGTAGAATTAAATCAGCGAGGTGTGAGAGGAGAGAGGTGCAGTTGTCTGTATGGGAGTTAAACTTTAACTGTAGAGCTTGACAGAAGGCCTTATCTAAATGATAACTGAGCTGCATCTAAGCTACAGTAAGTCTTAGCTCATGCAATCTACTGTAAGTCTAATATAAGTCTAAGTTAAGTCCAAGCCAGGTCTATTCTAGGTCTATAACATTAGATGCACATGTTAGTCAAAGCCTGATCTAAGGAGGAGGCCTCAGGCCAATAATGGTCCATTTTAGCCATGCAAGCCCACTTAAGGTGAAGACATGTATTTTTAATATTTATTTAGTGCTACAAAGACAAATAAGTAACAAAAACTTGGTTTTATGCATTTGTATTGAGTATTTTTTGGTTAAAAAAAGTATTCTTCTTTATTTATTGCTGTGTTTATTTATCAAGGAAACTGCACAAAACATGAACCTACATCGAACCTAACCACCCTGGGTATAGCAAGGTTGCTGTTTTTGACCTGCACTTGTGGACAAATTCTTGTTAAAAATTGCACATGCCAATAAAATGTAAAGAAAAAACATTCTTGTTAATATAACCAATTTTCAATAATTCTTTTAATAAAACACTGGCATAATATCTGGGAAATGTTGGGCAGGCGACACCTAATTAAAGATTACCAATTACCAATTAACCTGAGTGGAGAGACTGGGTGGTGCCAGTCTGGGTCGATCTAAGCAAGATCTCTTGATTAGCACATGGACTTACACCAGGTTTTGGGCAAGATTTACCTTCACTTGGGATTGGACAGAGGTGACAATCTCTAAACCAGCTCTAAAGAATACATTTTCTTCAGCAAAATCTATAATAGTCCCATTTGACCTCCAGAACCAGGACCCAACCAGGACTAACCAAACATAATCCAAAACCCAGGTTTGACGTTATCAGCCTATATTGACAGACAGCCCTCTCATAACTGCGACTCGTCAAATCCACCTCACAATTCTGACTTCAGATGTGCCTCTGCTGCCGCACTCAGTGGAGCAGGAGAGCTAAATTTCACACCAGCCGCCCCGGACCCCTCCTCAGACCCCCCTCACTCCCCTTCTCACCCCCACCGCCAATGTCTCGCCTGGCAGCCGAGAGGAAGCCGAACATCTGTATGTGCCGATTGTGTGAGCGAGCTGCAACATGTCAGAGCTGGCTTTAAAGTGATTGGGCTGTAATTTCGTGTCTGAAAATAGTTCGTTTCTAATTAAGGTTTTAATAGATGTACCGAGGCTCACGAAAAGGAACAATGTCAGTGTCAATGTCAAAAATTATAAACTAGGATTTAGCTACAACTACACTTGGTCAAAACTGGTACATGTCAAACCAAACACAAGCCACAGATATGAGGCCACTTTGTAATGATTATCTGTCCTGTTATGTTGTTATACGAGTTGCAATAAATGGTGCAATAAATCCAGAGGCCATTCTTATTTTGACACCGTAAACGCACAAGTAATTATAAAACAATGAACACGGTGTGAGGTTAGCGCTTGCTAAGCAAGAAGGTCCGGTTCATTCCCGCACGGCCCGCCTTTTGTGTGGAGTTTGCATGTTCCTGTTCTGTGGTTTTCTCGGCACGTTTCCCCACAAATAATGCATGTAGGTAAATCCTCAGCTACGTAGTCCTGACCAGCTAGCAACACTGGAGGGTCCCGAGGCGCACTGCGGATCATGCTCCAGAATCCCAGAGCATGAAGGAGGTCAATGCAGAGGAAAATTCCCTAGGGGACATAAGGTCCTTACCGTTTAACGTGGTGAGTTAACCTGGCTTAAGACTAGCTCACTTAACGCACAGACGTGACAAGAGATATGACAAAAATCTCACAGAAGGGTATGTTGTGCTTAATATCAGGCCTCATCTAGTGTGTAGAAGGTTAAAGATGTAACCGTACAAAGGTGTGCACGATAGCAGAGCTCTGGCTTCCCAAGCAGGCGATTGTGGGCTTGAATCTTGGGTCAAACCAAATCAACATCTCGTAATATCTCTGGGTGGGGTTTGCATGTTCTCTCTTTGTTAATGTGGTACTCTGACTTCCTTCCTCCCACGTCCAAAAACATCCATGTATTGGCCAATTACCGTCATCATCAGTCATCATATCTGTGTCTGTCTTTAGGCGTTTTCGCACTGTAGGAACTTTTTGTTGTCTCTGTAACCTTTTTAGCCGCTGTCCCTTTTGTGGCACGCTCCCACATAGGAAGGACCAGGAACCAGGGAGGCCAACGTGAGGACCAACTTAGCTCCTGCTCTGTAGCATCAAGTACTTTTCCTTAGATCGAGAACCTTTCAGTGACGCAGTGATGTTGACGCACTTTGTACGCATGTGACGCACATCACAACGCCAGGCACTTTGTAAAGTTTTTGTTAAATAATAATGACATTAAGTTTACTGATGACGGTGACAGGTGGACGTATGCAGAGTTACAACCACCGATACGTCTGTACGCTAACGAGGAGGTACAACTGAGATTTAGAAGACCCAAAAAACCTTACGAATCTTCAGCAAGCTAGTTGATGAGCAAGCCCAAGTTTGCTATAACATAATCAAGGACCACAACAACCAGAGTGGGACAAACAAAAAAAAAACAGATTGGTTTCCAATATTCAACAGTATTTTGGCACACAGCTTACTCTTGCAACATAAAGGTCGTCCTACACATCCTCTTGTGAGCAGTGTGAATGCTAGCAGCACTTGTTCCTTGGGTAGAATTGACCCCTTGAAAGAAGGTGTGTAGAAGTGCCCCAAAGCCTGGTTCTTGGCACTTTCATGATGAAAACGTCTTCTGTGTTAACCCCGCGACGAGTTCACCACAGTCCATGATTCCTCTGCCTCAGGCCCAAAGCCACAGGGATAGGCTGCAGTTAACTACGACCCCAAACAGAAACAAGAGATAGAAAATGTATGAACAAAGTCTGTGATAAGACATATTTTTTTAGTCTTTCCAGATAATCCATGCCTTGTTGAATCCTTGATGCTCATGAGGAATGAACCTTTTACACAAATCCACTTGTGTAATTTTTAAGTGGTCAGACTTTTTCTTGTTTTCCACTTTCAATCTGAGGAGAATCAGCTGCTGTAATTTCCTTCACCACAGTGAGGAGAGATCAGAGCCTCTTTTGAAGTCATTCTTTTAAGTTTACAAGCGTTTTAGCATGAGCATGTGAAGCTGTCAACTGCTTGAGTTGGGATTTCAGATCTTGTGCATTTGTCTTAAGAATCTAATGACCACCAAACACCTTTTATATAAAAAAAAGTTTGAAAGAAGCAGATATTCATAATACAAACAATGCCCAATATGTGTTTGATCAATTTAATCAGAGCAAACTAGACATCTCAGAAAACAAACCAGGATTAACAGAAGTTTTAGCTCAATTAAGTTACAAGTGTCAAAGTACAATGACGTTTCTAACCCCAGCAGATTGAGTCTACAGTAAATGGATTGAGCGAACATGGATTTGAACATGTTAGCTGTTATTATATCGGTGCGTGGGGGAGGAGGAGACCCGGGCGTGGGTGAATCCAATCTCTCAAACTGAGGAGCAGAGACAGACGCTGAGATCCAGGCCTGCTCTAACCCCAAACGCAGACCTGCTGAGTGGGCCAGAACACTCTTTACAGTTCAATGTCACTGCCCTCGCGGGGAAACCATGACCGAACCGCTGGACTAATGAAAACACGGTCTTTATGAAGTCGCTGAGAACAAAAGTCGTCGCCAGAAGGGACATTTTCTGGGTGAAATGAATTTACTCATAAACCGCTTTGGGATTGAATGAAGCGATCTGCAGTGACTGGGTATTCTCAATTGTTGGAGAAGGTGATGAAACAGTTCTGTCTCTCCCCGAGTAGATTTGTCAGATTATGGTCCCTGCCTGCACCTAGACTTTCTTTTTTCCGGAATTAAAACCTTCTGCACAGTATGAGAGTTTTGGCCCATTTTTAAGCCAGATGTGCCCCTCTATGAGTTCAGAGAGTTGTGGTCAGAGAAAGGATTTTTGTACGAAATGTTTTATGTAATTTCTCTCCTTATGTCTGTGCGTCACTGCAACTATTTTTCATGGCACATCATGGTGAGGTTCACATGCTGCACGAGCACGAAGATCTTTACAACAGAAGCATCTGGTACATGTGCCCTGTGATGGTGGCTCTTAAAATGTAAAATAAAGAAGTAACAATGTCTCATTCTCTGTAAATAAATAGGGCTTATGTAACGCTTTGTGCACGAGGTCAAAGTGTGGAAGAAACTTGAATTTAGAATTTGGCCATTGCCCACAATGTGTCTCCTCATCTCTCATGACCCTCCGCTCTTCTGTGACCTTTATAAATCTGGTTTAATCCACTGGCGTTTCATCATTGCTGTTGTTGTTTTACTTTTATAACCGCGCACATGAAAGAAAACACTTTGAACTTGATCACGTAAAGCACACACAGGATGCAACTGTGAAACAAATAATAGTTGTAAATGTCCTTTTGCCTGAGTCCTTTTCTGTTTTTTACAAACAGAAACTCGCAAAAATCTTAAACTCCTTTAGTGTGCAGCTGGCTTTAGAGAGCACATTAGTTAGCGGTTTGTACCAAATATTTAAATGGGATCCAGAGCCCACACGTCTGCAATATTTTGTGAAGTGGGTCACTGTTAATGTAAGTGTGTGTCTGAGAAGTTCCTCCTGAGGTATATTTGAGCTCAGATAACTTCTCTGTAGATCTTGATTTTTGACATGGATACAAAATTCTACAACATCACTTCTCCCACCGTGTCACCAACCAACTCCATAATGTACTCCACAAATTAGTTTATTAGGAAACCCAAATATACCCACTTGTCGACGTAATAAAATCAGTTTTTAGTCAACTTTATCATTTTTCTCACTTGTTACAACCGCGACTAATTTTAAATTAGCGTAGAGCTTTGCAGTATTTAGTGTGTTGACGCATGAACATCCACTCTTTGGTGTGCGCTGATCTTAAACCTTTTTCTTTTATTTTATGCTTCTTTTGTTCACACTCCTTAGGAAACAGTGTAACAGCAGTGGTTAGTGTTTGTATACTGAACTACAGAAGCATTAAACCACACAATGCTGTTTTTGTTGTGGTTTAGTCCTGTTTAAAATGACTTAAGAACCTTTTGCACAGAAATACTGTATTTCATTGTGGCCCAATGATGAATCCTGTACAATCTGAAGTGTTACTCTGACCACAATGCTTATCCATAACCAGTCGATGAGGACGAATGCTAAAACACTCGGAGATGCCTGTGCACTGGTGGTGGGTAAAAACAGGCCCCTCTCTGGGTGGAGGATGGGTTTATTGTTGTGTCAACAGCCTCCACAGATAATAGTAATTACTAGGCCTCTCTGCTCCGTCAGGCTGAGGCTCCTCTGCTGCTGACAGCTTGGTCCTAATTACCAACAACCACCAATTACTGGCTTCATTTCATTATTTATACTCCTCACACACCCAAAGAACACCACTTCAGCGGGTCTGAGCAGCCACTTGCTCCTACTTCATTCATAGATGGACAATTATAAACCAATAAGCGGAGGAATTACCTCATTTTGTCATGTTTAAGACCCAGATCAATGTAGTTTTTGTTAAAGCTGCTCTATGTAATGTATTGTGTATTTGTACAAAAACCTAATCTTACAGACTGAAGACACTTTACCTTGAACTGAATTTCCCTCGGGATCAATAAAGCGTCTGTCCGTCTTATATGTATTCATGAAATGTTTTAATAATCATAGTCACATATTGGACTTATTACTATACAATACATACTCACGTCACTTAATCTTTATTGTTCTGTCCAACCTGGCTTCACGGAAATGTGTATCTGATGTTATTATTATCATGAGCACGTTTTGTTGTACGGCTTTTCTATTTGACATTTTCTATAGCATCTTATGGACTCAGGTTTTGGTTGAAGTCATGTGGGGACATTTTCTTTGGGTTTGACTAAGTTTAGGTCTGGGGTTAGAGTTAGGGCCTGAGGCCTGGATGTGTTAGGATTAGGATTTTGTTAATATTCATAAATAATAACAAATTTTTACAGCCATAGAAGTGAACTGGGGCAGCAACGTTTGTCAAAAACATGCAAATATGAAAATATAGTAGACATACACTTTACAGTTTGAGTGGTACATTTCAGCGAGTTGTTCTGATGAATACTGCAATGTGCTCAGCCATAACAGCAATTTATTGTACATATGAGTGTTAGTCTGTTTTAACTTTATATGTTTGCTATGCTAAGTCTATTTTTAAATTATTATCTTGTTTGAGTGCACCTTTGCTGATCTTGAATTGAAAGTTGCAACTCTGTAATTTTCCCTATTGCAGGACAAATCAGGATAATTTATATTCTATACTGCAAAAAAGGAAAATCTAACTTGAGCATATTAAGACTAATTTTAAGATTTGCTAATATTGTCTTGCTAATATTATTTGACTTATTTTAAGATATTCTTTCCTGATTTACCTTATCTAGATATAAAACTAATTTTAAGCAATTTTGTATCTGAATCAAGAATATATTTGCTTTAAAATCTTGTCAAGAGAACTAGCCTTTTCTGCTTAAATTAACTAGGTTAGTCAAAATTTCTTACTGCATTGGCAGATTATTTCACTTTTCACAATATTGCTGCTATTAATGATTAATTAATTTCCTAAATTCTAATTTCTTTTTTTTTTAATATATATTCATTCTTAATCAAACACATGTTGAAATAGGCTTACTGAAGGCTGGGAATAAAGTGTGTTAAATGTTTATGTATGTGATGTATAGTTAGAGCACACTAAAAACAAAATACCTTGACAAACATGTTTTATTACAGTGTGTGTTCGCTCTCCACAAATCTCCATGGAGGTATTTACTGTAAGTTTAAAGCCATACTTTATAACAATCAGACTGAAAACCTTCCACCAAAAATCTCATTTAGTGCATCTTTAAAATCTAAAATTATTTATTGTTTTTGGTCATTTTGTATTTACTGTAATGTAAAAGGTTTTTCTGTTGACATTTTATAGTCTGCAGAGTCCAATTATACTAAATCAATTGAGATGATATTTCATGATTAGCTTGTCACAATTAATTAACTAAGCCATATGAGATGTAATAATATGGATTTACAGGAGGCTTGATGGTCTTCCAAACATGCTGTGGTCCTGGTTATAATCCTGGTTTAGCTTTGATTTATTTGCGTTTAAATTTTTCCAAGAAGTCATTTTTACTCTTCTCTGCTAAAATCTATTATATATAATGAATATGCCCTCCAGTCTCCATTCAAAGTAGCATCTTTTTCTTGCGTGCATGTAAACGTGATGGTGCAGAGGAGTAAAAATAGTCAAGTGAAGCTGTAGGAGGTTCCTTACTTCCTTTTTGCCGTTCACAGGAAGCTATTTATCCACAAAGGAAGCACATTATCATCTGCTCTCAACCCACTCACCACTCATTATCAGCCAACACACACACAGAGCGCTTGAATAACACACAGTCAGGGTTTAGACCTGCTTCAGAACTACTGCAGACCTTATTTAGACCTGCTTTAGACCTGTTTTAGACTGGCTTTAGTCCTGCTGCTTAAGACCTGGTTCAAATCTGCTTTAGTCCTGCTTTAGACATGTTTTAGGCTGCATTCACAACACAAACCGAACCGGGCTCGGCTCGATTGGGAACCAAAGTTGCAACATTGTATCTTTCTGTAAACTGGCTCAGTTCATGTTCACAATACACTTTTTATCAATCAAACCAGCGCTGTAAAGACACATCTGCTCCTCACCTGTAGAGGCGCTGTGTGACAGAAACACGTTACGTCAGCAGCAAAGAAGACACCCCACTTTTCGGCTAACAGCGGCTACAGGCTGCATCCAAAACAAACTCCCTCCTGGACTTTATATTTTAGTTTTTATGGCTCTATCCCACAATTTCTCTCACATTAACAAGACCAGAGTGAGCGCGGAAAATGTAGACTTTCACTTTAGAAGACGAGAGAGAAGGGCTAGGCATTTCGTTCTAAATGCCGGGAGTAAAACGTAAATCTGGCTCTGAAAGGTATGTCATCTGATTATTTAGCTTTATAACTAAATATTAGATGAATATAGACCATTTCTCCGTGGCAATGTGAGCTGTAGTGTTATTCGCTTTTTGTTATTTATGTAAAAAACGCGAGAAACAGTGTCATAGGGTCGTGCGATCATAATTAATTCTACCCGAATCATCCCTCGTCCTTCTCCTATTACTTTCATGTGTTTTTGTGTATTATTTGTCTCGTTATCGATCTCACACACGCTGTTTGTTGTGATTCTGAGCCTCACGTGCGTCTCAGCGTGGATCACGTCACTGTTCACTTCCTGGTTTTGTTTCGCTCTCGCTCCGTTTGCTTCACAAAACAAACGAACCGCTCCAGAACTCCAGACCAACCTCTCCTTGGACCGGATCAGAATTCGTTTGCGCGTTCACAATTACCTAATCGAACCGAATCAAAAGTGTATTGTGAATGCACCCTTAGTCGTGCTTGAGACCTACATCAGACTTGCTGCTGAAGACTTGGTTCAAACCTGATTTAGTCCTGTTTTATACCCGTTTTAGACCTGGGGAGGCAAAGCAGGTCTAAAACTCATTTTATAATATTCATTTATTCGCTTTCTACTACTTGTTTATTTCAGTGGTCGCGGGTGACTGGAGCCTATTGACTTTGGGTCTTAAGCGGGGAAACAATCTGCACAGTGGCCAACTCTTCGCAGGATTAGCTAATAGTACAGCATAAAACAATATAACAGAAATAATTTGGACATATATTTTATGGTCTAGCAATTTTGTAGAAGTTTTGTAGAAATATAATGCAATCAGGCTTATATACTGTATTAAAATGCAGCCTGTATTAAAATGCAGCCCTCTAAGATTGACTTTGATCATATCGGCTTGACATTCAGTTGAATGTGAGACCCCTGATCAACGTTAAACATTTTATCTTTTTAAATTTGCAAGGTGTAGCCATGAGTCACTGTTTGACTCTTTGGGGTTTGTCAGGGCTATATGAGTAAAAAAAAAACAAACAAATTACATACCAGTACTTATTTTTTACAGTTTGAAAATAGAGTCTCCATCTTTAACCATCAAAACATACACAAAATCCGTGAAACAGATTATCCCAGAGTATCCCCTTTTATTATTTTCCTTACTCCCGCTGCCTGTTCCCTCTGTGGGCAAATTCACTCCTATAGTCTCCCCTGAATCTGAATATTCTTCCAAGTGTTAAAGGTAGTGAATGTCAAGGTGAAGCGTTGAAGGTTGTCAAGTGTTTTCTCCGTCTTCAGCGGCGCACAACAGGCAAATTACACCTGCACTGAATTAAACATGCGCTTTGCCTGAGGTTTGATGGACACCTGAACGCATCACAGCAGAGGCAAGGAAAATGGCTTTTTAAGTAGGCTATTTATGGGGAAGATATTGTATTCATTAGATTATAATAAAAGTTCGATCACAGCGATGCGAGGTGAGGCCGCGCTGGTTAGCCTGGTGCAATAACAGGGTGCTAGCTGTAAACGAGAAGGCTTGAATGGCTGTCTTTGCCGTGTGAGGGTTCTCCGATTGGGTGATTTGTATTGTGTCAGCGCTAAACAAAATGTTTACTGTGCCCCTGTGCATGGAGAGGCGTTAGCGCGAGTATAAGGAGCTGGTTTGGATCTGTTTTAGACCTGCTTAAGTGTACATCTAGTTCAAAACGGCTTTAGACTTGCTTTAGACCTGCTTTAGTTCAAATCTGCTCTAGACCTGCTTTAGACTGGATTTAAACTGGATTTAGATTTAGCTCAGGCCTATATTAAACCAGGTATAAACCTGCTTTAGATCTGCTTGGGACCTACTTTGACCTGCTTTGGACCTGTTTTAGACCTGCTTTAGGCCTAATTTAGACCTGTTTTATACTAGCTTTAGACCTAGTTTAGAGCTGCGTTAGAACTAGTTTAAACCTGTTTTAGACCTAGTTTAGACCTGCGTTAGATTTAGGTTAGACTTGCTTTAGTTAAGACTTAGTTCAGACCTGCTTTAGACCTGCCCTAGTTAAGAAATGCTTCAGACCTTCTTTAGACGTAATTTAAACCTGGTTGAGACCTCCTTTAGACCTTGTTTAAACCTGGCTAAGACCTGCTGTAGTTCAGACTTAGTTCAGACCTGCTTTAGACTGGATTTAGATCTAGTTTAGACCTGCTAGACCTGTTTTAGACCTAGTTTAGACCTGCCTCAGATCTGCTTTAGAACTGCTTTAGTTTAGACCTGTTTTAGACCTGCCTCAGACTTGTTTTAGACCTAGTTTAGACCTAGTGTAGCTTGTCGCCTCGTGAGGGTTCTTCAATTGGGTGATTTGTTTTGCGCAAGTGCTAAAAAAAATGTTTACTGTGCCCCTGTGCACGGAGCAGCGTTAGCGCGAGCATAAAGAGCCGGAGACGTGGTGTAAAATGATATTATGGCCCATTAGGTCTCGCACCGGGCTAAGCGTTGCTAGCGGTAACGGAGGACCAAAGGGGTAATGGCGTATTGTCTCTTTTTCACTCCGGGTCTTGATTGAATCGTCCATATCAGCGCCGCTCCATCTCCCGGGGAAGCGAAGGAGACGGAGCAAGGTGATTTTTAGGAGCTGAAGACATCAACTCTGTCAAATGTGAGAGAGATAAGGCCAGTTTCAATATAAGAGAAGGAGCGAGGAGGTCACACAGGGGTCGGGCTGAAATTGTGTGCGGCCCCCAAAATGATATTGTGGATCTGTATCGGTTTCTTGTTTACTGAAGCTTGGGGTTGATATTTTGTCAGTGTTTCGGAAACTTTTAACAGCGTAAATCACCTAATACGTCTAAAACTGGGCTGACCTTGAGGAAAAAAAAAAATGGTTCCTCGACTGTACTGACAGGACTAACAAGGGCTTAAGCAGAGCCTGCACTGGGACAAAATTAGAAATAAACCATCTAATAGCAAAACATAGAAAAAAAAGTTTCAAGAGTTTAGAGTTTTTGAGGACTACTGAGTCTATCATGGGTCTTACACTAAATCAATATTAGAGCACAAGTTGACTGAAATTTAATAAAAAAAAAAAATAAAAAATAAAAAGCACTTTCACTAATGCAAAACACTTTCATAACATCAAAACAGTAACGCTTGGACAGCCTTCTTACCATGATGGAGTAGTTCATTGAAGAGCCTTGCAAACCAAACCACCAAAGCGCCTCAGAGTCCTAAAGACTTGCTTTGTCAATTTAAATTTATATGTCCAGAATAAGAGAGAGTCTTGGCTACTACATCGTGAGCGCTTGGTCCCGCTGGCACTGCAAGCAGTTTGCTGCATTTGCTCCAAATCCTTGCGAAATACATCGAGCTTCAGTGTGTTTTGCTGCACAGAAACCCAGGCTCCTGCTGCCTCACATCGGGCTCCACATGGGCTTGAAATCGCCTCTACCACTGGACTAGAGTCTGGGTTTGAACCCATGTCTTGTTCTGCTTCCTTTTTGCTTCTCTGCACTGACAAACGCTATCTAATTACACGTCTATGGCAGTTATCATAAGGCCGTTATGATAATAAATGAATAAACACAATATGTTCTGATTAGCCCCCCTTCCACACCAGATCTGTCCAATGAGAGTGCTCTTTTAGGGCTTTTCCATTAGTACCTGCTTGGCCCTACTCTACTCGACTCGACTCTACGCGCCTCTACCCGGCTTAGCCCCGCTCAGAGGGAGAGCATTTCCATTACAAGAGAGGCCGAGTGGGGCTGTTGTGAAGCTGGGCGGTACGTTGCCAACACTGTCACTCCCCAAATGGGGACATGATGCAAGCTCATAGAAAACAACGGAGCGTTTCAATGCGCATCGGCTTTAATTTAAGGATAATCAGACCGTTCGTTCTCCAGCGTTTCATAAGCGTAATATAAAACAAATATCCACCGCCGCATTGGCCAGTAGAGTGAAGCTTTTCATGTCAACACGTTCACTGACTCGCCTCTTCTTCACGTCCGTCCGACACGTCTGTCTAAAGTCCCGCTCTGGTCCCGATGTACAATCACAAAGTCAGCTGTCCCATCTTCCTCCTCCGTCTCTCTGTCCTGAAGAAGCTTCATTATAATCTCTTGCTTCAAAACGTGTGCATCGGATGTCCATCAGTGTTTACTGTGAGAAGCAGGACCCCGCAGCAGTACAGGTAACCTGCATGAGCCTACGTACAAGCCCGTGTGGTCTACGCACACACTCATCGAACTACTGTCTTATGTATTTAGCGGATAGGGACAACGGACTCGGTTTTTTTATGTATTTGAGCTGTTTTTTGCTACAGAGAGTACGAAATGTAGAAGCATTTCGGTGCTATCGGCAGCTAGCTTAGCGGCGACTCACGTTAGCGTACAGTAACAACAACAAATCAGCGGCACTTGTGTGACGCAACAGGCGACGTGCGTCTGACGTCAGGTTTAGTATCTGCTGGGCTCGACTTGGCCCTGGGGTAGAGCAGGTACTAAAAAAGTACCTGGTCGGCGCGATCAGCCCCAAATGGAAAAGCTCCGCACCAGGGCTAAGTCGCGCCGAGTAGAGTAGAGTAGGGCCAAGCAGGTACTAATGGAAAGCCCTATTTGTCACATATGTGCATCCGTGTATGCTTTTCTGCTCTGAATACACACTAAGGCACAATACTACATATTATTTAAGTCCATCTTGACTGACCTTGAGGTAAAACTCGATGGTGTCTATAGATTTAATTTAGCCAGGACCAGGAGAGGACCAAGCAGAGTGGTATTATACACAAATGTGAGACAGATAAGGGCAGTTTCATTATAAGAGAAGAGCTCAGAGGTCACACAGGGGTCACAGACAGATTGTGTGTGTCACGTTATTACAGATCAGTATCTGTTTGTTTACTAAAGGTCGAACTTGAGATTTTGTCTATATTCTGAAAGTTTAACTCTGATTGTCACATATAGTAAGTTACATTATGCAAACATGTATAAATGTAGACTGAGATAAATCTTTATTGGGATTTAAGTTTGCTGCTGCTACACTAAGCCTAATTGTAAATGTGCAGATAACCCAGAGGTCACACAGCGGTGATGGAAGAGACGTATCATAGACTCTTATCAGTTTGTGTTCTGGTGGCTGGAGTTGATATTTTTAGATTGGTAATTTTGAAAATTTCAAGTCACCCAACTGTGACTAAAAAAATATTTTGAAGCTAAAACTTGATGAGGTTAACCTTAGTTTAATATTGAGATGTGTCTGAATTACATTACTGTGAGCTGCTCTGTGGCACAACGACTAAATACCCACAGGACAAGTAATTTCATAAATATTCATTTTGTTGACTTGACTACAGTAGTTGACTTTTTACGATACAACAAGAAAACTGCATTCACCAATATTCATTTTTAGCTTCGAATAAATATTGGTCTTCATAATGGTGTGGTGTCATGTGAACAGAACCTAGTCTCACACAGTTCAAAAACAGATATGATCATAACTTAATCATGACTCTTACAGCGGTAGAGAGAAAATATAAAGCTACACAACTATAATGTCTAGTTAGTATCTCTGAATGTGACTGTACAGCATACTGTGCAGCATAATGGACAGGATGATTAGTAGCTCAAAGTGACTTGTACCAGAGATGAGTCACATGATATGACAGTATTGCACATGATTACAGGTGAATGACAAAGTGTCTGACAGCAGGAAGAAAAGACCCTGAAGAATCCGTCCTTCTGGATCGGCCATAGTCTGTAAATTGTAATTTTACTTTGCATTATTGGTCAGGTTTTGATACACACAACATAATACTGTTACTGTTGGTCTAGAACCTGATGCTGAACATTCAATAGACTCACTATAACATTTGCATGGTGTTTTTTTCCCAACCTTACCATAATGCTAAGTAGCCTAAATATTATGTGTTTTTTAATTACTTTAGAGAAAACAGTAGCCATATCTAAGTCCTTTAGTTTTTCCTCGAGACCTCAGGTAAATTGGTATAATTATAGATTTCAACTGGGTTAAAGTTAAATCGCTGACATGTTTTGCAGTGACGCAGTAACTGTCATCAGGTAGTTCTAGACCTCTGCTCATGTAATTAGGACTGTTTTTATTCTGTACATTTTATCTAAACTGACTCAAAATCCCTCTTTGGTATAATTTGCATTTAAAATTATTTATTGACTCTGTGCATGTGAATTTATCTTCAAGTTTAGCATTAGCATTGACAAACACATCCATTTGGTTTTGTACAATATTTAACAACTCACTGATCAGTAGTGTGGATAGCAATTTTGCTTCAAATCAAATCATAACCACACGTAGTTCCTCCATCTTCAACCCTTTTGTTTTTGAGAAAAAGTCCCATCATGTGACCATGTGTACTGTGTGTGTCTATGTGCTGTTATCTTATTGTACAGTGTGTGTGCCTGCTATATATTTTAATGTTCGGAAGAGCGAGGGGCGGCGCGCATAGTTCAGCGGCCCCAGAGGCTCTCTCCAAAACGTCATTTCTCTGTACTCTGTTACGATGACGATAAATCGTTCTGTTCTGTTCCTCCCAGTGTATGGGTGGTTATCTCTGGACACTTTCCCCACCTACCTCTAACATGCAGGTTAGGAAACGCTTGATGTTTGTCAGAGGTTGAGGCGCGAATTGCTTCTGTAATTATGGCACGCGTCGCAGTCCTAGTTAATTTCTATGATGGTTAAGATGTGTTCTAATTTATGAATATTAACAAAATTGTGATTCTATACTTAACCTACCCCAAGCCCCAGACCTAAACGTACCCATTTTAGTAAGTTGAAGCCTAAATGTACCCGCTACACCTAAAGAAAATGTCCCCACGTGTGTTTTTGCACTGTGAAGTCATTTTTACGCTTTTTCATATCATGCTAAATGTACGGCATAACATAAAAAAGGTGTGAATTCGTGGTCAGAATACGCTGTTTTTGTGTCGTGGTAAATGTCTGCCTTCTTGTGAGACTATGTAGCACTGATTGGTCAGTGTGACAGTGATCTCTGACAGTAGCTACAGCACTGGTAATTCACTCTAAAACAAACATAAACTTAGAAGAAATGCTTAAATACTGGAAAATATATTTTCATTTTTGGGAATATTAGTTGCAAATTCCAGAATAAAGTCAGTAAAAACATCACTATCCTGTCTGAATAGAAAAAATACACACGCAATATGATTACATTTACAGACTTAACGTTTGTTGTGCAAATAAAAATAAATACAAATGTTGCTTTCCATAAATACTATTGTTTTTGCCGTAAGAAAAGTGTTTGGTCTCCACTGACAGCCTCTCCTCACAGACCCAGATGGGCTGTGCAGGATCGAAACACGAATCATTTGTGAGGCCGGACCAAAGATTGTCTGCTTATTGATCTGTGGAGTCTCCCAGAGTCTGCTGCTGCTGCCGTGTTTATGTTTTCAGCAGATAGCACGATGTGTTTTGCACATGATCAATTTCAGTCATTTTCACAAACTGTGGCCCATTATTCAATACACGGCGATAGAGACGACAGGAAACAACAGGGAAATGGAACAAGCAGCAAAAACTTTACTTATAATTGGACTTTTTGATCTTTACTTTCTTTGTATTTTATGTTTTAAAGCCGTCAGCACACGACTGGCCTGATTTTTTGTTTGATTTGCCTAACCTTGAGTCTTGGGAGGAGTAATTCTTCCCACACAGCAGACCAATGTGGACCGGATCTGGGCTGGACAAAATTTGCTATCTGCGTGATAAGAGATTATTTGTCATAGTGGCTTCATGTCTAGGCGACTCTTTTTTATTTTGTCTCCAGATCATGTCTGCGGCGTGAGTCACTGTAGGATTGGGTCAGTGTTTTAAGTGGGCCTGTACAGGTATTCAGTTCAACTACTTCTAAAAAAATGTTTAGCATGTTCTCCCCAAAATCTAAATCTGCAGCAGTATTTTCAGGAAAGATTCTGTAGTCTGTGTCTGCACACGTATAAGTCCTCAAAACATCAGATTATTTTTATTTTTAACTGATCTCATCAGGTCTCAGAATTAAGCAGGTTGGGCTTGGGAAGTACTTGGATGGGAGACCGCTGGAACCTCAGGTGCCACAGTGGCAGAACTCAAGAAGTTCCTGTCAATGTGTCCTTAGGTAAGACACTTGAATAGTGAATAGTTTCTGGTGGTCGAAGGGGCCGACCGCGCAAAATTGCAGCCACGCTTCTGTCAGTCTGCCCCAGGGCAGCTGTGGCTACAATAATACCACTACTGAGTAATGCATAATGTAAAGTGTCTTTGGGTGTCTTGAAAAAGTGCTATCCAATGTTTTAGTATTAAAGAGAAAATATGCAACTAAACCATTAATGTTGAACTGCACATGTATCTTAAAGCTACAGAAATATGTAATATCTCAGAAAAATATTCAAGATTAACTTTATTGCCCAAGAATGGGAAATTTGTCTCGGGCTGTCAACCCGTGCTGCCATCAGTACTGTGCAGTTATTTGATAAAAGCCACAATTTATAAATACATTCTAAATCCAATTTCAAATAATAAAAAAAAAAAGTACAACAATGTTTTACTATAAAAATGTATTGACATTGACATAAGTTAGTGAAATACATCTAAGCTCGTTTTACACTGTCAAGTATAAAAATCAAAGAGATATAGGCTTCCTCAAGAGGAAAGCTGCTGTCGGGTTGGGTTACAAATCAATATTATGAGTATATCAGTTATCAGCACAACAGGAGACTATAAACATTATTCAATATTCGAAAATTGATAATAGCCCATCCCTAACAGTGACTGGTTTTCTATAGTTTTGGCTAAATATGTATAATCATTCACTAAAAAAGAATGTGTAATCAGTTTCTGTTACAATCGCATTATACAGGTAATTTTCCACCTCCAGAAAGTTAAAAACCTAATTAAGCTCGAGGATTCCTACCTGTTCTCCGGCTTAATTTGGATCTAGTTTTAATAGAATGACATCACACGATTACAACTTTTAGAAACTGCATGGGGACACCTAACATTAGCACTTTTTCCCAATTATAACTCTTTATCCGGTGATATAAAAAGCCACTGGTGAGCAATACTATTAAAAGTGAAATAAAAGATTAAAAAGCCGCAGTTTTGGCTTTATCACTCACCGGGGCCCACTTGGACACTTCCGCTAGAATATTGCTTCCCAACAATGGCACGTTTAGCTGGATTTTGTCATTGTAAAAGGCACCTCTCATGCTGTTACGCTGACATGTGACTTGGCTTTTCCATTCGATGATGCCGTTTCAGAGCCGAAGCTTCATTAGCATCACTGCGGTAATAGCTTCAGCTGGGGATTTCCTAACCCAGATCCGAGCCACGCCCTTCGGAGGGGGGGTGAAGCTGGCGTATAGGCCCTTGTGGCGTAATAACCGCACATCTGCCACACAGCTATAAGCGCTGGACATGTATTTTAGATGAGACGCTGCAACATGCTGCTGTTGTTTGGAAGTGTGTCGAGTCAAATGGAGCTCAAAGTAAATGTATTAGGCAAGACAAGGTAAAATTATTTGTGTAGCACAATTCATACACAAAGCAATTCAAAGTGCTTTACAAGGCAGAAAAATATATAGAAAAATCACAATACAAAACAAAATAACATAAATAAATATAACTAATCATTGTAACATTTACTTTAAAAGAACAAAGAGTTCAGACAAAGCTTTTTCAGTCATATGCACAAACAAACAGAAATGTTTTGAGCCATTGTCACAGTGGAGGCCTGTCTAACATATTCAGGCAGACTGTCCCAGATCTTAGCTGCATAGTCGTGACTGTGGTCCATATTTAGTCCTGACTCTGGTCCATGTTTAGTCCTGATGTTTCATAAGGGAACAACATATCAGATATATTCATGGGAGCTAGGCCATGGAGAGACTTAAACACCAGAAGGGCTACTTTAAAATACATTTTTGAGCCACTGGAAGCCAGTGCAAAGACCTAAGCACAGGACTAATGTGCTCGTACTTTCTGGTTCCAGTCAGGATTCGAGCAGCAGCGTTCTGTATATACTGCAGTTGTTTTACAGGCTGGTGAACAGGCCGTTACAAGAGTCCAATCTACTCGAGGCAAATGCATGGATAAGTCTCTCCAAGTCCAGTTTAGACATTATGTTCTTAATTTTAGCAATGTTTTTAGATGGTAAAAGCTTCAGATGTTACCAATCTGATGTGGCTATTAAAATTTAAGTTTGAATTAATAACAACTCCTACATTTCTGACTTGGCTAGAGAGTTTTTGAAATGGAGAGCAGAGGTAACTACTGACACTGTCGCTTGTTTCTGTGGACCAAAAACAGTATTTTCAGTCTTCTCTGGATTCAGTTGGAGAAAATTACCTTGCACTGATATCCTGGAGGCAGCGACAAAGTAAGTTTATTGGTTCATATTCTGCAGCTGTCAGTGATACATAGATTTGAGTATCATCTGCATAGTTATAATGGATACTCCATTATTGAACATTATGTGACCTAGGGGTAGCATGTAAATGTTAAATAAAAAGGGTCCCAAGATAGATCCCTGAGGCACTCCGCACGTCACCGACACATTATCAGACACACAATCTCCAATCTCAACAAAGTAGTTCCGGTTGCTTAAATAAGACCCTGAAACCAACCATTTTGTCAGTGACTTAAGCAACACAGATGAACTCATTACCTTTTTATTCTTAAAGTGACTTTGCCCGATTTATTGCAATAAATAACAAAATCTGTTTCCTGCTATACATCCCTCAAAACACAAAATTCAACCAAGTCTTCCTGTTGAATCAAACAGGATGAAAAGACAAATTGCGATTGGTAGAAAGTGCAGATTCTGGTGTGATTGCTTCCTGTGAGCAGAGCACCACAGGGAGGAGAGCAGCGCTTCCAATTGACACTCAATTAATTCAACTGGACAGATCACACATGTCCACACACCCACCGAATTAGCAGCAGCAGCCCACAGTCTACAGAAGACAGAGGAAAGAACGGATCTCTAGAAGGATAGGATTCTTTACAACAGTTTTATTGAAGTATAGATTACGTTTTATCATGAATCTTGTTTTAATAACTTAATATTGGTGTCTGTTTTATGGAAGATGTTGGGTTTTGTCTGCAACTGTTTGGTTTATTTCATTAATTGTTGAAATTTTGTGTGGGACAAGATGCATTTTAAGGGGTGAAACAAGTAGGGCTGTAGTGGACCAAAGACATTTTTCGTTGACTAAAGGTATGTCTAATCAACCGATTAATCAACTAAAAAGTCTGTTTCGTTCTATTTATCTGACCCAAATGAAAAATCCAATGGAGTTTATGCAAAAACACACAAAATGAATAGGAAACATGGCATTTATAGATTAGACCAATGATTCATTCCCAAATTCTCAACTAAATCATTGCTTTTTGTCCCGTTTTATATAAAACCTCATAATTATTTAAAAGAATTAGTGACTAATACAAATTTTGGTAGACTAAGAAG
This sequence comes from Mugilogobius chulae, assembly GCA_038363315.1. Taxonomy (NCBI): domain Eukaryota; kingdom Metazoa; phylum Chordata; class Actinopteri; order Gobiiformes; family Gobiidae; genus Mugilogobius; species Mugilogobius chulae. Next base: position 25,396,813 of record CM076411.1, on the reverse strand, counting down.
CCACCGACCGATTAATCGAGTAAACGACTGAGTTAATGGATTATTAGAACTATTACTTAATGGAGTGATCGTCAACTAATTTAGTATGTCATATTTGTTCATTGGTAGACATTTTACTTAAGAAGTGAATTCTTCTAAAGATGATCTTTTAAGTCAAGCCCAATATTACATTTTGCATTGTATGTTGTTCTAGAACGAGTATGGACATTGAATTTACTCATGTTCTGGTGTAATATGTGTAGAAACAAGTCCATAGTGTCCTGTTTGTGTCTGGAGAGAGCGAGCTGGTCATTTCCTGTTGTGATGGAAGATACGATTCTACAAGCCCAGACCAGAAGCACGCACACACTTTAGTCACACATTCCAGCGGCACACACTCTGATGCTATAGAGACTTTAGACTGCTAACAATGTTGGGCAAGTCATTCTTTACTGCTCCAAAAAAGTGTATGAAGTAGTCGCTGCGTTACTGAGTGATTAAAGTAACTATTTACAAGATGAAGTAAATATTAAATTACGCACAAAAAATGAACTCTGGTCCAAAAGGCAAAGAAAAAGTGACACAGACATCCACACTTGTGCTGTCTCCATGTAATTGTTTGGCAAAATAACAAGATACATCTTTAAAATCCACTTGTTTAAGCAAGTTTGTGTCAGGACAATCACTAAACCCGCCCAACGCTGTTTCTGATTAGTTACTGTTTATGTTTTTTGTGAGTCAGTGCCTTTTTTTTTTCACTGTCATGACTTTACAGCTTTAAAAATGGTTGGATTTTGCAGCAGTTCTTAACTAGTTTCACCATCAGTTTTACGGTTCAAAATGTTGTAGTTCTTCTGATTGGTCAGAACAGTCACTCGTGAGCTTTCGGCTTCATTCGAATTCACTCGACCCGAGCTCGTCCCACTCCTTGCGCAAAGAATCATGGGGAAAACACAACTGCGCATGTTCCATAGCCTGTTGTGCACTTAGCTTAGGCTAAAGCTATGGCTATGATGGCAGCGAAAGCCAGTAAGCAAAATGCTTCTGATGCACAGTGCCTGCCATCTTTGATCACCGGGGCTTGGTACATCCACACGAGCCGCCATCTTTATTTTGCTTGATAGAGGCTCTATCTTTGCTTACACCCCTTGCTGCAATGTGATTGGGCCGTTAAACCAGATCAAATCAGGCTGGTGCTGGGGCCTGATGGTATTCATATTGGAGTTTTGTGAATTCGCACATATCAAGAGAGAAACCATCTGGCTGGCTAGGTTACTGGCTTTTGGTTAAATTCAGGATTGATTATAAAATTTGAGTTGTTACGTCACAGCACTTCACGCTCAGCTGCTCATCATTAAATCATGGACCTGTTGACTCCCTACTCCTTTGCTCGAACTCTTCAATTCTCCAGTCAGAACTTACTTGTGGCTCCAAAAACTAAATGTAAAACTCTGGGAGACCTGTCCTTCCCGACAGTGGTTCCCAACTCTGAAACGCTCAACCACAATCACTCCATGAGGCTAACTCTGACTGTTTTAAAAAGCAGCTGAGGACACTTTTGTTTAAAATGCTTGGTGAGTTATAGTAATCTGATTTGTGTCATTATGTTTCATTATTTATGATTTTATTTGTGAAAAGCATTATATAGATAAAGTTAACTTACTAACTTACTACAGTGCAACATAGCAGAGAGAAAAATCTGCTCTTCATTTCATTTACAACAGTAAAAATCCTACATCTTTACACCTACATTCACTTTTCCTTCACACACTCTTTTATGCATTCTAAACTGTAACATTCCTTGTCTTTTGTTGTCGAAGTCGAGCTAACCTTGTTGTCTGGATCATTTCCTGCGCGTACGATGTTCTTCTAAACGCTGAACCTCACATTTTTCTCTCCGTCAGAGGTTAATGCTGCTGGATGTTTTGTGTTGCAGCCTTGAGAGCGGAGAACCAGAAACGGGACTTGTGTTGGAGCACTTGTCTTTGGCCCTGAGGTCAGATCTTAAACAGTGAAGTGTGGCAGCTCCTCAAACACTTTACTTTATCACCTGTTTGAGAAATGGAAACTCAAACGGCACGACTAAAGAATGCTGCTACAAACTGAGATTCTGCAGGTATATTCTGCTTTTGTCCTAACCCTTTGCATGTGAAAACTGCATACTTAATTTGAGTTTAGCATTGTCTGTTGTGGTTGGTTGGTTGGTTGGTTACACATTTTCTTAACTGTTACATTTTTGTTGTTTCCAAAAGTGTAACAATGCTTAGTTTTGTTTACCACCAAGCAACAGTGCTATAAAATGGCTGCTGAACAAGAATAATGTTTCTGTTTGATAGAATAATATACAGTAGGCCTACATTTGTATCTCTGGATCTAAATAAATAGAAACCAGTTAATTTATGCTGTTTTTTACCAGATGCCCTCCCAACAAACTCACGTTCTTTGCTGCGTCAAACTGAAATAGTCAAAATCTGTCTTTACTTTGAGCAAGCTTGCATGGCCACGTAATTAACTATCCTTTGATATAAAGGACCTTACGTGTGTTTCCATGGAAACGAACTGTATTTCTCAGATTATGGCATAAAATTGTTTACCCCATTCAAAATGTCTCAAAGTATGGGTTTAAGTTTTTATGTTCTGCTGAATTGTGTAGTTGAGTTCAGTGCCCCTTTCAGAGTTTTATCAAAAAGTTTGGTCAGACTGAAAAATTGGCTCTGTGCACAGAAGTCAATTGACTTTTTTTATTTTCAAAACTGCTAACTTCCTGGTGGCATGTTCATGTCATGTTAGTTCATTCTAGGGTTTTCACTGTCTCAGTCTAAAATGAAAAAATACATTATAAGATCCGGCAGTAAACAGTGAGTTGTTGGTGGTTTTCTCTGAAAATACATTTACAAATGAAGAAGAATATTTCTCCAAAGGACCAAAGTGTGTTTATAAAAAGGTGTGTTTGTCTGTCAATGCTAACGCTAAAGTCTGACTGATTGAAATGAAAAAACTTATCTGCACCAGATCAATTAGGCGATTACTAATTATTCATGATTATTGATTGATAGCACTTTCTTTTTGCCACACTGACTGGTGGTAAACTAGTCCTGTAGCCCATCTGCCCTGCTGAAGGAAAAAAGCCTGCCAGCTGGGTCATTGGTTTTTCCGATAGTTTAGTTTGGCGGCACTTTGGCAGCTCTTGCCTCACAAACAAGACAAGTTTGACTCCCGCTCAACCAAGGCCTTTCTGTGTGGAGTTTACATTTTCCACTCTGTGTCTGAGTGGTTTCCCGTTTCCACCAACCAATAGCATGCAGGTTAGGGAACGTGCTTTGTGATGGTCTGTAAAAGCACAACTTTATATTGTATTTGAAGACAGGTGTGCAAAGAGCTTAAACTCATAAAAAACGAGATTCTCCACCGAAAAACTTCTTCCTGTTCAAGTGACAGCCCTCTGTGGATGAAAAGTACCTCTCTGGCGCTAAAACAATGTGTAATGTAACCAATGCAGTTATTGGCTTAGAAATAGCTATGTACATTACAGTTACCATGACAGATCTGTCTGATCCTTAAGACACTACTTGACATTTTTGTAGTGTAGCACCCTGGAGGAAACCTACACAGACACAGGAAGAACATACAAACTCCACATACAGAGGCCCTGAGTCGTCTAGGAATCAACCCCATGACCTTCTCTCTACGAAGCCAGAGCTCTAACTGCTTCTAAAATAAATACTTCATTCATTTCTGTAAAAATAAAACTTGTTGCAGCAGGTCTTTCTAGTCTAATCTGATTTCACTGACTAATTCCTCAAATACAAGCCTTCAAACGGTTCATTTAATAATCTGCCAGTCTTCTCCTTTGCTGCCGCTCCAGTGCACGACACGGGTCACATTTTTACATTAGTGGAAAATATTAGAACATTTCCATACTTTGGAGATTCGGTTGCACGGCTACCTTTTAATTAAAGCTCATTTTCGGCTTCTGAAACACTTCTTCAGAGAAAACGTCTCCCACCAGAACTTCAAAGTGCCTTTATCGGCTCATATCATTTACATCTTATTAGTTATTCACTACCTGCCCCGGTCCACTCTGAGAAACTACCTGCTCCAGTCTTTAGGCGTTACTCTGTGGTTGTAGAGACATGTAGAGCAAAATATTAATATCGCAGATGTTATTGGAGATATGTTGAATTAAAATATTGTGTGTATCACCTGGAAATACTACACTGTAAAAAGTAGCAGGGCAGTTTAACCTAAAAATGCTCTCTCTCTCTCTCTCTCTCTCTTGCTTTCTTTCTCTTTCTGTCCTTTCTCTCTCCTCCCTTGTCTCTCTCTCTATTTTTCTCCTCCTCATCTGTTTGTCTTTTTCTTCTTTCTCTCTTCTCTCTCTCCCTTTCTCTCCTCTTCTCTTCTCTCTCTCTCTTTCTCTTTCTCTCCCTCTCTCTCTCTTTCTCTCTTTCTCTCCTTTCTCTCTCTCTCTCCTCTCTTCTCTCTCTTTTCTCTCTTCTTTCTGTTTCTCTCCCTCTCTCTGTTTTCTCTTTCTCCTTTTTTTCTCTCTTTCTCTTTTCTTCTTTTCTCTCTTCTTCTCTGTTTCTCTTCTCTTTTCTTTTCTTTTTTCTTCTCTCTCTCTCTCTCTTCTCTCTCTCTCTCTCTCTCTAAATCAACACAGACTTAAATTATTTCAAGTAATTTATATTCATTAGTTGATTTTTTTTTTACTGCTACCATAAAATTTAAATAACAACATTCATTTTTTAATAAATTAGCCCTTAAAAGCATCCAAACAATAACAAGTTTAATGCTAACGAGCTAACGACTCTCTTACTGTTATCTTTGTCTCTGTGGTTCGACAGGAACAAGCCTCTGTAAAGGCATCTGTGACATTTCCTCTTTTCTTATCATCTGTTTACATTGTGTTGGTGTAGCTGCTTGAGTTCTTATGATGACTAGAGACAGTGTGGGTTCTGTTGCCGTGGCAGATGCGGCGGCCATCTTGCGACTGGAGAAGCCGCAAAATTCAGGTCAATAATGGGCATGGTATCTTTGAATTGTGAAAGACTGGCTAGAGTTTATGCAGACTTTAACTGTCTTTGTGTGTCGTTATATGATAATAGACAGCCATTTGAAGCTATTACAATAAAAATAAAAAATAATAGTAGCTAATGTAAAGAACCTACATTTTTCCCAAATATTTTCACATCAGTTTGGTTGAACAGAAGCCTCAGTAAATGTACAAACATAAAAAGGTTCATGTTAAAAGGAAAATGTAAGTTAAACGTTCAGCTTCCTGTTGAGATCTTTCCCTACACAAGATGGCTGTCGGAACTGGACATTTCTTGCTTTTGGTTACCATGGCTACTCTTTATAATAACTCTTTGGTGAAGTTGCCTCAGGCTCAGTCACAGAGACAAAGGTGACGGTCACGTTGAGCTTTATCTGCTATAAAACTTTTCTTTTGCACGTTGTTTTGTCAACGCAGAGTCAGAATTATCAGTTTTATCTCCAGAGCTGCTTATGTAACAAAAGAGTTTTGGATTTCCTGTTTTAGTCCTTTTTTAATCCTGTCGTATTTAAACAAAGCTGTGGAGCTTTTTGTGAAATGCATTTGTTCTAGTTAGTTTAACAGTTATTTTTAAGTTTCTAATTCAGTGTTTCTGGTTACAAATCACAAAAAAGCACATTTTTAGTAAGTATTCTGCTGAATATTTCTTTCTATTAACCAGTTAGTTGTTTTTAATTATTACTATGAATTACTTGATAATCCCCTTTTTTCAGGAGTGTATTGTAACTCATCATGTTATAGAAAGTTGAATATAGTTATATTATCTAACTAGACTGATCCAGTGATGATCCATTAAATATGAGATTTCAGAATTAAAACAACTTTGACACAAACTAAAACTGCAGCACAGAAGAGTTTCTGAACAGTGTTGACTTGCTTCAAAGGTTAATCAATATTATGAGGCATATTGAGAGTTTTGTGACCTCACATTTTCACAAGTCAATCAATATTCAAATATAAATGTAATGTGTACAATGGCACAAATGATCAGATAGTAATTCAAAGTAATGTGACTTTATACATTAATTATGTCACATTACATATACATTTAGAGGTATTAATGATTATTCATTATTTTCTAGTTATGTTATTGTATTCCGTATTTCTTGGCCATATGCCAATGTCGCGGGACAGACACATTCCTTCTTTCATTCATATTTACAGAGCCAAAACCACATGATGTTTTTTTTTTTTTTTTTTTTTTTTTTTTTTTTTTTTTTTGACAAGACTTTACTGGCCCCACCATGTCCACAGCTATACTTTATACCCCGGACCCCCCAAATGACCGTGCAACCAACTCGAGACCCCCACAGCAAAAATATTTCCTTTTGTAATCATTTTAAGTTACAAAACAATTTCATTGGGCTTACTTGTGTATTTATGTATAGTTTATTGCTTTATATGACCCCAGTTCACTCAAACAATTTAAATAATTTTGAAATCAGCGACCCAGATTTTTCTCGAAATTCCCACCCCATTTGGAAACAGAAACAATAATGAACATGTTATATTACCTTATTTTCCCTCAATTGCCTATTCTTCCCACTTCCCTCTTTTCTTTGCAGTACATTTATCGTTCAGTTCTGTTGGTAGCTAACATGTTAGCTTGTCTGTCTTGCGAGGAAATCTCAAATAAAGAAGTAACTACAGAAAAAATAAACCCACCTGTTATTTCCCAATCAGAGTCAGTGTCGAACTTGAGTCCAAAGTTGATGTGCACAGGTAGAAAAGCTTCTGAAAGCACATAAACAACAACACCAACGTGGACAAACAACAGAGAATATGCTATATTTTTGAATACATTTTTAAACATGCTTATTTTAAGTTAAAATGAGCTGAATGTTTGTGAAAAAGCATTTTAACTGTTAATAAACTGAAGCAAACGGCTCAGAGCAGTGAACCGTCGAGGTCGCCGACATTATAAGGAGTGTAGAAAGTACGATATTTTATGTGACTTATTAAATTAAAAGTTATTACACTTTCTTAACTGACTTTTTTCATCTCTTGTGATTGGCGATCTAAAATTATAACTGACAAATAGCATTATTTTATGTTTTTGGCAGTTTAAGTAATGACAATATAGTCAAGCTAACAACTAGCATGATTGACTCAATTTCGGCAAGTGACTCCAACTGGAGAATGACAACTTAATTCTTCAGGCCGAACAGGAAATGCATTTCCAAGAAAATTGGTCTGAACAGAAAAAGATAAATGCAGCCTTTGATGTTGTAATACAAAATTACATTGTTATCTTTGTTAAAGAGCTGCAACAAGTTAGTCAATTAATCGCAACTAATCAGTTATTAAAAAATCATCAGCTTCTTTAGTAATCCTTAACTGGTCTGTGTATAAACTTCAAGACGTGTTGGGAAAGCTGCTCATTGAACAGTAAAGACATAAATATTAGTGTTTTTGATGTAAACACTAGTTTGTCTGAAAATCAAGTGACTTTACCTCAGCTCAAATTTTGCAAGAAGGAATTGGAGGAATAATCGATAACCAAAGGTAGAAATTATTAGTTGCAGCCCTACTATTGATATGTAGTACAATGCTTTAACTGACTGTGTAGCTCAGCGTGATAGTTTAATCCTGCTGTAAATCACATTTCACCTCCTTTTCCTTTGATCTTCATCAGTTTTCATGCACTTTATGATTGTTTAGTCTCTCCTGTGTTTATCATCACCTCTGCAGGTCCGATCATGCACCAGCCTCTCTCCTGTTACAGTCCAAGCACACACACACACATCTGCTTTCTTTCAGCATACTCCACATTCCTGCGCACTTCCTGACCCCCCCCTCGCCCCGTCCGCCGCGTGCAGCAGGCCAGATAAAGCTCCACAATAATGCAGCCATTCACAACAGAAGCCAGACGCGAGTGTAAGTCTGACAAGGTGAAGTCCGGCTTAAAGAGAGCGCCCCCGGGACCTCGTACATGCTTTTACTTAGAGCTGCCGAGCGGTTTTCTCGCGTGCAGGGAGTGACTGACAGGTGCTGCTGCGAGCTAAGTGAAAAAGATAAGTGTGAGAAGACAAGAATACAGTTTGGTCTACTGAAATATTTACACAAGAAACCAAATGTAAACATGAATTTAAAAGGAAATGAATTGACCTCCACAACATCATATGTGAACTCAAAGCTATAGTTATTGTTAGCAACGTGTCATATTGGTCGATGTGGCCTGTGATGGGCAAAAAGTCCCTTATTTAGGCTAGGGAAGCAACAATTAAACATCTTTCAAGACGTTTTCTCGCAAAACAAGTGTTTGTTAGCAGCTAATTCAATTCCAGTCACAACTAATGGAGGTTTTTCATGTGGTGTTATGGTTTTGTCAAAATGTAAGCAGAAGGTTTTGTTGGTGTGAAATGACGCCAGGCACTGCTATTGTGTTAGTTCACAACTAGCATTGTTGGATATATTTACATATTTGGATTGTTTGATCACTTTATTCATATCTATGTCCTTGTTTTTATATTTTTGACACAATAAATAATAAGTCTACGTTTTCTGTTGTAGTTGTTGAGCAGTGAGTGGTAAAGCTGTTTTGATGCACTGTTCAATATGTTTCTTCCACAAAGGTTCGTTAGTGGGCGTGGCCTCTGACACAATTCTGGGTGTCTTTTTAGTAAAGTAAATAAAGGTATTATAGGTTTGTTAACACAAAGAATGTGCGGGCAACAGGTAAGCAGAAAGAGCCGCGACCGAATGACACAAGCTGTAGCAGCAACATGAGCCAGTGCTGCTGTCAGAGAGTTTTTATCACGGTGCGAAAAAAAGTCATGCTGCTAAATCAACTTTTATGAATGAAATTCGACCCTATGACCCACACACGTTACATTCAGGTGAGTGAAAAAACACAGAGAAAAACACTGTCTCAAGCTTCAGGAGTTACACGTCTATTAGACCGGTTCAGACCTGATCCAAACAGCTGCTCTGGACTTGTTTAGTTTCTGTCGGCGACATGCGTAGTAGAGCAAAAAGTGACATCAACTGATAATCCTTCTATAGGAGCTTGACATTTTAAAGATTTTAATTTTAAAATCTAGTCTAGTTTGATTTAGTTTGTGTTGATGCTGCCCTGTGGTTCATCTAATGCACATGTGTCAAACTCAAGGCCCGGGGGCAGGATGCGGCCCTCCACATCATTTTATGTGGCCCTCAAGTCTTATAATGCTTACTTTAATTTTATATTAGTGCCAAGAGCAATCTGGGTGTCTTAACCTAATGAAATGATTTGCCTCAAATTTAAAGACTAAGTCATTTTTCAGACTAATGCAATGTGTATTCAGTTATTTTCACTTCAATAAATATACTTAATCAAATACAGAAGCTATTATTTGCAGTATGTCAAAGATTAGCAAGGTTAATTTTAGTTACAACCGGCCCTGGACAATCCTGATGCCAATGTGGCCTTTGTCAAAATGAGTTCGACACCCCTGATCTAATGTGTCCAAATGAATGTTAGATTATTATTATTTTTTATTTTGTTCGCTCCATAGGCGAGTACTTTTTTGCTTTAACCAATCGTTGCACCCGAACACATCAAGGAAGTAGAGTGTAAGCATGTTTGTCAGTGTTTTTTTCCCCATTTCTGTGCTTTAAGCATATGATTTAAAGAAAAAACAAGCTTCATCTCTATTCGCTGATTGGCTGATGGATTTGAGCTGAAACGCAACAGCAGGAGAGGTTCAGTATCTCATGATTTTGTGAACTCAGAAATATCTCGAGAATTCACGTTTCTGTGCCTGGACAGAACATAGTTATTGAACACCTGTGGCAGATTATTTTGTAAACATAAGATTATAGAGAAAGTGCTTGTTTCCATCTGTCGGCAACAAAGAAACACAAAGATTTAAAAAAAGTCACACAAAAGATAAAACCAAAAAAATCCATATCTGTTTCACTGCTACAAATAGATAAAAACTAAACTCTATAACATATTGTAATCATCTTAGCACATGTTCGCTGTCTGCTCCTGACACCAGTCTTAACCCTTGTGCAGACTATTAGTGACTACAGACTTCCTTTGACTGTAGTTTTAAATGAGCTGGAGCTTGGGTTTTTGGGCCAGACGGAGGCAGCCGGTTTTTAATTTTTGACTAGAGCCACCTTCAAGGGCAGCTTGAAAGGTGGAATTTGAGGGGCAGGTTCTCGGTGGATGTTGGACGCAGAGGAAGACCTCAAGATCAGGAAGGTGAAGAGAAGTTGGAAGAGAGAGCTGTTTGTCTGGCTCTTTCTTCATTATTAGATCCTAGGTTTGATTACTTTTTTTTGAATTTTTAGCAAGAAAATAATTGTTGATTGGCCAGTAATTGGTCTTATAAACATCTTAAACCAATTTTATGAAATCTTTTTTACCAAACACAAACAGATCGGGGTTTTTTAATTTTATTATATTCATGTTAACTTTGCCAAATAAACCATTCATGTGCTTAAAAAGTTACAAAAAGACAATTGATAAGTGTAGCGGTCATTGTTGTATTTCTTAAAGCTCATTGTGGGTTTAACCTTTTTTTAAATGTATGTATGGCATTCAGTTCATTTTATAGTGCTTGTTTGTTTCTCATTTACACAGGTGTTTGGGTTTGAAACTGGGAGCTGAACTGGAGTGACTTGGGCTAGGCGGGGGGACCAACCTTGTTTTGCAGGTTAACAGCCAGTAACCAACCATTCACGTCTCTCATTCGTCTACAGGGACTACCTTAAATGGCATGGTTTTTGGAGGTGGGAGGAAACCGGAGTGCCTGGAGTGAACCCACGGTGACACAGGGAGAACATGCAAACAAACTTGGTGGGAGAGTGTGCTATAGGGCTGGGCCATTCATCGAAAAATCAAGAGCTCGAGATCGAACACTCAGTTATTATGGTGGTGGCTTTTGAATCGAAAGATTGAAAACCAATCCTTTGTCAGTAAAAATGTGCTAGTTTGGAGCAAAAGCCAAACTTTGAGGCAAAAATATTGAAATAGTTAAAAAATATTAAAGTTTTGTTTTGTTTATGTTCATAAATTGCATTTTCATTAGTTTTGAAAAGGGGTAAACCAAATGGAATCCAAAATCAAGATGATCAACATGAGAAAAACAAAAGTGTGATTATATTTTGTTCCCAAATACCCAACCCTAAGTGGGATACACTTTTGCATTCTCCTCCTTGTGTTTTGGTGGTTTCCTTCATAGTACCTGGAGGAAACCACTGAAACAATGCACAAGCACAGTGCAGAGTATGATAATGATAAATGGTATCAATATAAAGTATTATCGTTCTGTGTACAACATGTGACTAAGATTATAAACAGCAGCTTATGGATAGAATAAATAAACGGTGAATAAATATGAGGTAAAATGTACAGAACAGCATTACAGAAGGAATAAATGAGTAGATAAATATCAGCCATTCACTCATTAACTAAGAGAATTTACAATGATGCCAATTGACTACTGCTCATGTAAGCTGCAGAAGGATGCGTTGTCCGTCTAGTTGGCTGGGGAAGCTTTCATAAAAACAACAAAATGGGACAAGAGCAGCTGTTTCGACCAGGTCTGAACCAGTCTGATGGACGTCGGACTTCTAATGCTTGAGACAGTGTTTTTCTTTGTGTTTTTTCTCTCACTTGTTGAATGTAACGTGTATAAGTCATAAAGACAAATTTCATTCACAAATGTTGATTTCGCAGCATAACTTTTGTTTTCTCACGGTGATAAACTCTTGTAGTTAGCTGACAACAAGCAAACTTGCAGCAAAAAATGACTGATTTCCCTTTATTTCCATGGCAACAGTTGGTCTCTTGACATTCCATCCTGAACTTTATGCATGAGAAAGCCAGATCACCCCAGAGAGAACATGCAAATTCCACCAAGGGAGATCATAACATGTTGGATTTGCTACCTGCACCTCACTGTCAAACTAAAAGCAATAAAATAAAAACATCTTTACTTTGAGCAGGCTTGCCTAAAATCGACTTATTTGATCCCATGATAATCTTGTTTGATTGTACAGTAAGGTCAAGAGTACACTTTATTGTCCCCAAAGAGAATTTTCAAAAGCAGAAAGGTTATTTTGTTCTCTGCAGAGGAAATTATTGTGCCTAAATAATTCCTACCTTTGTGATTGTCAAATGGCCGTTATTCAACTGCAATTCCAACTTTGATTAATCATTCAGGTTAAATTGGTGGTGTATCAGGAGTGTGTGCTAGTTTGCCTCTAGTGCATGAACTCTCTCTCTCCCTTTGTCTCTGTCTCTTTTCTTTCTTTCTCTCTTATCCCTTTCTTTCTTCCTTTTCTCCTGCTTTCATTTTTTTCTCCTTCCTTCTCTTTGTCTCTTTCTCTCCCATCTCTCCTTGGTCTCTCTTTCCCATCTCTACTTATTTTGTCTTTTTTTCCTTCCTCCCTCTCCTCCTTTCCCCCAATGGTCTGTTTCTTCTCAGTCGCTCCTTTACTCTCTTCTCTCTCTCTTCCTTCTTTCTTTGTCATCCCTTCCCTTGTTTCGCCTCCCTTCTTGGGCTTACAACTTTTATTTTTTTCCTTTCTTCTTCTTTCTCCCCTTTCTTTTTCTCTCATATCCTCACTTTCCCATCTCTTTCTTTGTTCTTCGCCCTCTCCTTTCCTTTATCTCCCAACTTTCTTTTTCTTCTGCTTTGTTTTCACTGTTTATCTCCTTTCTCTCTTTTGGGCTTTTTTTTTCCAACCCTTTTTCGTTTTTTTTCCCCTTTTCTTCCTTCTCCATTCTGTCTGGTCGTCTTTCGGACCCCTGCACTCCACTTTGTCCTTTTGCCTTCTCCTCCCTCTCCTTGTCTCTTTCTGTTTCTTCTCTTCGGTGGCTCCCCTGTCGTTGCCTTCCCTTTCCCCCTAAAAACTCCGCTCCTCTCCTCTTCTGCTTTCCCTCCTCGTTCCCTCTCTTCCTCCATTTTTCCTCCTCTTTTTCCCTTCCTAACTTCCTCTCTCTCCCTTCTGCCTAATGGTTTCCCTCTCACCTTCTCCGCTTTTTTTTCTTCTCTCTCTTTTCCTCCTCGAAACTCTACGTCCCATCTTTATTTTTCGCTTCGTTTCTCCCTTCTTTTCTCTCTCATCCACTCCCTTTTCTTCTCCTCCTTTCCTCTAACCCCTCCTCCCATCTCTCTTTTTTCTTCTCATCATCTCTTCCCCTCCCTTCCTTCCCCCTCATCTCCTCTCTCTTCCTCGATCTCTCCGATTCCCTCTTTCCCTCCCTCCTCTCTTTTCCTTCCTTCCCTCCTCCTGCTTTCCTCTCCCTCTCCTGCTTCCTTCTCCCTCCCTCTCCCCCTCTCTTTCCCTCCCCTCCTCTTCCTTCTCTCTCTCTTTTCTCCTTCCCTGTCCTTCTCCCTCTCCTCCTCTCTCTTTACTTCCTCGGTCCTCTCCTCTTTCCTCCCTTTTCCCCTCTCTCTCTCTCTCTCTTCCCTTTCTCTCTCGACCTCTTCTTCTCTCGTTCGGCCGGTCATCGCATCCTCACCTCTGCTTTCTCCTACTCCTTCTCTCTTCGGTCTCTCCGATCATCTCTCTTCTCTCTCTCTCTCTCTCCTCTCTCCCTCTCTCTCTTTTTCCCTGCAGTATCTCTTTCTCTCAGACAGTTGTAGAGTTGCTGTGCAGAACAGTTCTCGTCTCATTCGTCTTCACACAGAGTCACCAGACTGTGGACACAGGTCTGACTCTCACTCACCTCCAGACGAGGCCACAGTCAGACCCGAGTGACCCGCGTGGACAGTAACACGAGTAACACCAACAGAGCAATCAAATAAATGCAGACTCAAGTATGAACAGATCCAGTGTTTTCTGTTTCAAAAATGTCATAATTTGACCTTGAGTACCTGATTTCAACCAATCACAATGAAGGAACTAACATATTGACATTTTCCTTGTTTTTGTGTTCATGTTGGTGTTTTTCTTTAGTGTAGCGTACAGTAGTATAATAAAGCGGTGTCATTTTGACTCATTTTGAAAAACGGCCACATTGGCATCACAATTGTAACTCTAAAAACTCTAAACACAGTCTTCAAAGAAAATGTAGATGTACAACGAAATGTCAAAATGTAAGATAGGAATGATTTCACAGCTTTTTTATGTCAAACCTTTACGAAAGCCAAAACATAAAATAACCACACATTTTGGTTGAAGCCACTTGGCGATATTTTCTTTAGCTTTAACTGGTAAGTGAGAACAGGTTGGCTATAGACTGCACACTATAGGGTTTCCCACATGAAAGTACCAAGAATAGTCCCACATTCTTCCAGTCCCTGTTTAGTCAGAGGAACTACCCTGGCCCCATGTTGTGTTCACACAGCAGCAGTTTCTGAAGTGGGTCTAACTAGCTTTAGCTTTAGCATCTGTAAAGTCTGTAACATTTAAATAATTCATTAAGTGGTGTTAGGAAAACAAAAGTTGTCTTTTTTTGATTCCACATAAAACTATAATGCGCAAAACTTAATAACATCGCTGAATTAACAATAAAACTAAATCATTCACTGTAATTCATAATAATAGTATTAGGCTACTATTTACGAATTAAATAAATACATTTGGCAGTTACTGCCTTTAAATAATTCTTCTTAAGGATAAGGAAAGTTTATCTAAATGTGAAATGTGTAAAACATGTTTAAAAACAAAGTTAACAGTGTAAAATGTGCTGGTGTCACCAAAAGGTTCCTGGTCTGACTGGAAAGTACCTGCTTCAGAGCAGGAGCTAAAAAAGTCCCTAAAATGTGGCCCCAGTCCATAGTTCCTGCTCTGTGTGAAATCTCCCAAAATGGGGACAGGAACTAAATAAGTACTAGGAACTGAAAAAGTTCCTACAGTGGGAAAAGGCCTTATATAGCAGACCTGGGAAAACTGCGGCCCTTTGACTGTTTCAATGTGGCCCCCAGCACATTTTCTAGAATAATGTTATTCTCTACATATCTTTTATTCGATTGACTTGACTATGGAGCGTCTGTCTTTGGTTTTTGTCCCAATATATCACATAAAAATAGCCAAAATAGTGGATTGAAAACACTATATTTACAAAAACGCATAAAACTTACACTTATAAACCTGGACTGCAGCTTTAAGGCTGAAATTTTGACTTACATTACAGATTTACATTATGACTGTATAGACTGGTATCTAATAAAAAGAGCAGTTGCAGCTGCATTTTCTTATTCTACATAATCAAATGTACATTTTTGAAACTGATTTTAGAGACTGTTATACTCAGAAACATGTTTTTACGGGTAAGAACACTTAAAAAAAAAAAAAAAATCAATCTTTTCCTAAAATATATCTTGAGTAGCGTGTATTGTGTATCAGCATATGTATCATATCGGAAGACTTTTGGCAATACCCAGCCCTCATTGTGTTGAACCCAGCTGTCACTCACTCAGGGCAGGAGGTTGACCAATAAGAGACGCATGGATGTGTGTTTAGACAAACGATGCATCAAATAGAAAAATGGACAATCATGATAAGAAAATTTCATCTGAAAAGCAGATTGTCACAAAGATAATTTGACAAAACATTTTTAATCATGATATTGTCCAGCCTTAGAAATATTAAAAACATTATAAAAGCCACCATTATAGCCATAGATATCGTTATCGCAAAAGTTCTCTTTTATATTGAGAAAAACACTTTACCATACAACAAAGTGTGTGCTGTTGTGTCTTTGAGCAAACACATCACCAGCTTCCATATTTATGAATGTAGGTGTCAGTTTACCCCAGAGAAGTCTTTCTAAAATCAAGACTCTTTTCACAGATTGTAAACAAAATCCAGAAGCAGTTACAGTAGATACATTTCCTCCAGAATAATTTGTATTTCATGGCTTATTTCTCTGCAGCAGTGCTCTTAAAACTTCAAAACCATCTCGTGAAACTATTGAAAAACCCTTTGCTTCTTTTGTGACTTGCACTTGCTCCTTCTTACAATTGTAGAATACATATTTTCCCACTCGCTGCTGTAACGAGGGACCTGGCTCACCTCCAGACAAGGCCACCTCACCCCGCCTCACCTCCTCGTGCCGTTTTTCACTCCCCCGCTCCTCTCTCTGCGCTCAGATACCCAGGCGTCAGCAGCCCTTAGCCCAGAATGTGAGCTCCAAGGCCAGGCGGCGAGGCAGGCAGGGGGCCCCGACTGTGGAACTGTGTTAATTAGGACTGCTGGAGCCTAGAGAGCAGCTCGCACAGACCCTCCTCTGCCCTGCTTAGACCATGTGTCACTACCAAACATTTGCATTGCACAAACACACTTACAGTTTTATAGCATGAGGTCTGTTAATGGTGGAAATGGAAAACAAACGGAATTAGCAATCGGTGAAAGGCCGATTTTACTATGTGTTTTGCTGGATTGTTGGATTTAGATGTATAAATACAACTGTTTTCAATTCTCACATCTCACTTGACAGTAAAAGGATGTAAATGCAGCAGAAACAATAGATGAAAACATTTGCATTTTGTTAGCAGCAGCAAAAAAGCTATAATGGCAAATGTAGATGATATATTTCTGTATTTCAACATATGTCTGGTCACTACGTTCATCTCCTGAGCTTAAGTGATTGACAGATGGTTTAGCCAATCAGGGATGCATAAACTTTGTCTGTAGTAAAAGCTGCTTAATATAGGTTTATAAAAATATCATTGGAATGAGTTAAACCCAAAAATGTATTTATTGTGGGGTGATTTTTTTTTTAATGAGCGTCTTTGATTTTTGCAAAATCTAGAGAATCCATTTGGAGAGACCACTGCAGTGCGGTTAATGACAGCTACGGTGAGCTAGACCAATCACAGCGCAGCAATGTGGTTTATAGAGGATCAAGTTCAAACCAATACAACATGGCGCATGACATGGCATGAGTTTGCTCTTTGCTACAACACGAGCATAGCGACGCCATATTCCTCCGTTAGATGTGATGACGCAAATCGAACACAATGGCAAAAGTTGTACTTTTATGGATACAAAAGCTAAAACAGTGATGTCAGAAAAAACATAAACAAACAACTGATGTCTCATTAAGCTTTAGAAAACAACACTGGTAATGTTTTATTATATTTCCCAAACTGATACATTCATAGGCAGAAAATGGTATTCAAATTTACCGATACGACCTGGACACCTAAAAAATATCTGTTCTTTTCTCTTGACTTCTCATCTACTTCCGGATTCAGGCATTTAAACCAATCAGCCTCAAATATTGCTTTTGTTTTCCTATGGTTTTCAGTGACAATCTACCAGCTTGAGAATATGTCGAACTCAATTTAGAGTGATGGGCTGGGCGATATATCGATGTATATTGTACATCGTGATATTTACCGGACAAGATATGAACTTGGCCATATCCTAAAGAAAAGATAATACTGGTTGAAAAGAGCTCAATAACTGAGCAGTTAAAGGCAAAGTGAATTTTTCAGTAATCAGTACATTATAGCCATTTAAAGATGTTTTAAACATGAATTAAAGAAACAGATGTATGTTGTGTATCGAGATATGATTAGTATATTGAGATCTATGTTTGTCCATCAGTAAAGTATGAGACAGGTTAGGCTCTAAATCCCAGACCAACAAACATGTTTCCATTGCATTTGTGAGTTAATGCTTGTGATACTATGGATGCACAAGTCTTTTTTTTTTTTAATGAACCTAATGGGATATACGTTTCATAAGTATCCTGATTCTGATGATTCTGTTCAGTGCTCATATTTCAGGGTTAGCTGACTGGCAAGACTGGAGCATGATTTTAAGAGATCCAACCAAATTAAGGGTTTTCACATGCCTGCCCAAAGTAGGGCCCGCAGGGAAAACGAGGTCCTCCAGGGAGGCTCATTTGGCCTCTGAACGAGAGCTGTGATTTATAAGGCTGGAGTGTTCATTTTCATTTAAAAAGATTGTGCTGGAAATACTATCAGCAGCAAAAGAGACGAAAAGTCTGTTCCCTTAAAAATATCTAATTATAGACAAATTAATCTCTTTGCGGATGAACTTTTTAATGAAATTCCTGGGCTTTATGCTGAGGAAAAAAGCCCAGGATTAGAAGTTTGTTATTTTGTTGTTTACACTGGGTATTCAGATACTAGATTATGAATTCAGCTTATTTGCAGCCTTATCTTCCAAGAATACTATAGTTTTTGGCTTCTGTGCATTAGAAAAGCTTGGACCTGATATTAAATTATTTAAGGCTCCAACAAACAAACACATTAATTGGGTAATCAATTCGTTGGGTGATTCTTTGATTAATTTAAGTCACTTGAATACGATATTTTTGCAAAATTTGAGCTGAGGTAACTTCACCTGACACGTTCTGAAGGTGCAGATTTAAATCAAAAACAATTAAATTACACAGTTTTTAAGCCACTGCTGTTCAGTCTGAGGTTTGTCTTGAAGCCTAAAGCTCGTGTGTGTCTCAGCATGGATCACGTCTCTGGTTTTGTTTCGTTCTTGGTCCGTTTGCGTTCACAAAACAAACAAACCGCTCCAGAGTTTGATTCAACCGAGCTGAGACCGACCTTCCACTGAACCAGGTTTGGACATTTTGGACTGGATCTGAATTTGTTTGCGCGTTCACAATTACTCAACTCGAACCGAACTATCCAGACAAACGAATCCTGATGCGAATCAAAAGTGTATTGTGAATGCACCCAAGTTAACTTCTGACGAGGGAAAACTTGACTTGATGAGAATTGAGATTAGAATTTAGGGAACTACCTTTTGCACAAATTTTACAAAACTTATTTACTTAGATGATCTTTATAATATGTTGTACTTATATTTAATTGTCAATCACTTCTATCTTGTGCTTTACTCTGAAAATATAGAACCACTTAATACCTAATTCAATCTGTAAGAGATAAAACTATACACAATAATCAGCTGTATGCATCTTCCGTTGTTGTTTTTGGCCATACCTTAGACCGGTCCCTGGGAAAGAAATTGTACCGGTCCTTGCAATATAGAAGGTTGCGTATCACTTTTTATAAGAAGAAAAAAAATCATTGCCTAAAATGTATCTTCCATCATCTGCCATGTCTGTCACCATTATTATCTGATATTAAAACAAATAATTAGCCTTTTTAAGCAGCATACACTTATAATCTAACACTGTCCACCCGGTTTTAGACTTTAGGTGGCACTTGCTAGGTTTGCCCCATGGCCCTGTTGTATTGACTTCTACCAGGGACATCTGCACTAACACACTTTACATCCAGCTGCATTCTCACTCTTCAAACATGTTAACGAAACAGCAGCACACTTTCCCTTTGGCTTCAAACTCACACCTCCTCTGCTTGTTTATTTTAATAGATTTGCGTCCCATTTGTCTTCGTCACAGTTTGAAGTTCTTGATGACAATTTGAGAGAAACTATGAATACGTTTCTGGCACCAGACGAAGTCATTATAATTTTGGCATCACCAGACAGAAACGTCAACTTTGAAAGCCAATTCTGCGACGCAAACGCATTCGTCTTACAACTTCATTTGAGATTTGACAAGACTCGCTGTGCGTCCTCTCGTCTCGTGCCAGCTAACTTCACGTTCTCTCCCTGCAGGACTAAAGCTACTCTTTGGTTTTTCTCTATAGGATTCTTGTTTTATCCAGTTTTTAGCTCAGAATCTTTCATCTGTAAATCACCACGCCTTATTCTCTCTTTTCCTCTGCCCTAGAGCGAAGTATTGGATCGATATTTGTACTTATTGTTGCATTGATTATGCTACTAAATTCTGCAGATCATGCCGATATTTTGTGTTGTTTGTGGATGAATGTTAGCCTGAATGTCAGCCAGTTTCATTTGCACCATTTGGGTTTGTTCGCTTAAACGATAACTTTTTTCTTTTAGCCAATCACGGATTTTTGGTTGTTTTCTAGTCCAGGATTTAAAGCAAAAGCATGTGTCCGTGATTCTGTGAGATAAACTTACAAAATAAAAGATACAATATCATTTTTTAACGCTAGGTTATCCTGGTTCTGGCCAGCACACTGCTTCATCTCTGTTCACTGATTGGTCGATTGTACTTCCTGGTTTTGAGGAACAGTCTGTAGTTCTGCGATACCTGACCTGCTTCCATCATTACTGCACAAGGAGCGAAAAGTTTACAGTAGTTGTTCCGCAAATGCAGACTGAACAAGAGAAAGCTGGTTTTAGATGAAATGCCCCTCACAACTGGGATACTTTATTTATTTTTAATGACAAATATTGAGCATTACTTGCATTGTTACCCTTGAAACATGATGCAGACTACCTCCATTTTGGAATCTCAGACACTAGTACCAACAAAAAGTGTAATAAAGCTCAATGACAGTCATGTGTTCCCACATCAGGAATTGAGGTGGGGCTCTAGCTACTGGCTCCACAGAAATTACACAGGGAAATGCTCAAAACCAGTCCGAAGATTTTTGGACTTAAAAACAATGGAGGAGATCTCAGAGATGCATCTGAAGGCTCAGAGGAACAGAAATATCTCACAGACAGAACTCCAGCAGGGATTTTAAAAGGTAATAATTTAGAACAGGATTGTACATGCATCCGAAAAATGCATGCACCCATTCAATTTTAATTTTTACAGAATGATGCGAGTGAAAAGTTAGTGTTACCTTAAAACTTAAGGCACCAAGGGAAAGTGTGTGGTACCACCTTTTTTCTATTTGTTTTCAATGTTGTTAGTTTTCTCATAAAAATAAGCTTGTGTATATTTAGAAGAAAGGGTTAGTTAGTTGATGTAATCCTCTTGGTTACAGTCATATCGGCCGTTCTTAAATGACTGTGCTTGTTTAAATGCTCATCCGATGAACAAAAAATGGTCTCCATCTAAACTTTTTAAAACTATTTAACTATATCACTAGTTTCTTCTCCTGACACCATGTTGTGCACTTCTCCTTTGCTGAAATCGCGCCTCACAAATGCGCGTGGATCAGGAGGGAAATGAAGTGACTGTTTTGTAGTTAACACAGAGCTCACAGATTGCAGAGTTGGCACGGCTCACGAGGGAACAGCCTGTCCGCCCGTCCCGCTCAAATCTCTGCCCTCGACGTGACCTTCTGAAACGCGGCCACCGAAAAAACGCCATGACGACGCAAGAAAAACGAAGAAGCGCTTAACAGACGATCGGCAGAAGGTGTGGAGTCGGGGACAGAAACGAGAATATGAGCGGACCGGAAGACTCAGGCAGAGTTTGGCAGGCGTCCATGGAAAAGACAGCTGGCAGCGACATCCTTCACAGACCTGGAGAGAGGCGCAAGGCATGATGGGAACTACCTCCCGAGACGCGCCGCCGGAGAGGAGATATGAGGATCAGATGTGAGAGGGGAAGAGGAGGCACGCCAGAGAAAGAGTGACTTAGAGATTGTGCTTTTAAAGCCCATATGACAGATTTGTGTGTTTTTTTGTATTTATTTGACTTGACAAAATTAGAAAACTTGGCTTGACTCGGTGTGACAGTTCTTGAGGTTAAGATTAGTTTTAAAGCAGTTAAGTTGGAATTTATGAAGAAATTGACAAAAGTTCAATAAGAGAATCTGTCCACATGTCGTCAAAAAGCATCAAAATGCAAAGATAATTTGCTGTGAGTTTAAACAATTATTTAACACAATTTAGGCTAAATTTTGCTGCAAAATGAGATTCAATTTCTTATAATCTGGAGATCTTGAAAAATGCAGATTTTGCAATTGTATTCTTAAAGGTCCTGTACCTGATAATTGCTCTCGTAAAAAAACAAGCAAACCAAAAAACTTACAAGTTTTATTAGCAAGACATGCCAGTATGCTAACGACAGTCAGCCTCACTGCTAACAACAACAACAACAACAACAACAACAACAACAACAACAACAACAACAGACAAACTTAGCAGCGATGAGTGAACAAACAGGACATTAATGGACAAAGTCAACTCATTTTCACCTGAATAGATACAATAGATATCTGTGACAGATTTTATTGTAAAAAAAAAACAAAACAAGTATATTTCCTTGAAGTATAATTTAGTACTACAATATGTAGTATATTTTGTCAGGCCCCTTTAATCTGCACCCCTTCTCCCCTCTGCGACTGTGCTCTCTCCACTACTGTTACCTGTCTAATGCTCACTAAACACAGCCGATCAGTTGCATCCTTGCATTAGACTTTGTGAACAGGAATACTAAAGTCTGAAACTTTTGTCAGGACATTGCCACAAATAAATATCTGATTACCTATACACGTGTCAACACGAGACCTGGTGGCCAGAAGCGGCCCTCTACATCATTTTATGGGTGTCTTTACCAAACGCAGTGATTTGTCTGAAACTTAAAGACTAATTCATTTTTTAGACTATTTGGATGTATATTAGTATTTGTCACTTCAATAAAGAAATCTAATACACAGACTATTGTTTGAAGTCTGTCAAAGATTCATTTTAGTTACAACTGGCTCTTCGAGGACAACCACGCCAATGTGGCCTTTATCAAAATAAGACACCCCTGACCTAATACCTCATTAGTTTACCATATGTTTGTGGTCGTAACTCAATGAATACGTGTCATAGTGGTGTGAAACTGGCTAACAGATTGTACGTGGTAAACCATGATTTATTCTCAAAACTGTGTCTTTGTATCTGTATTATGAATGATCAGACACATGTATCCAGAGACTCTTGGAGTTCAGCAGTTGCAGGACCCCTCCCCTCAGTCTACGTCTTTAACATTTGCCTATACTACCTATACTTAGCTGACTCTGTGCGGTCTAGTGTTGTTTAAAATGTGAATTATATTGCAATTCACGTCAAAATCTCACCTTCTCTTGCTCTCATGGACCTAATCTCACATCTTGTCTGGTCTCCTATAAGTGCATGTTGTCCTGTGCGTTTGAGCCTGACTGAATACAATTGTCTTCTTGTTTGTGGAGCAGACTTATGCCACGGATGCGCCTCGGCCGTGGGTCCACATGTGCGGCATTAAGTCCATTGGTTTTGCTGTCTGTCTGTGCTAAATCTCCTGCACTTTTCATGACCTGGCCTCCCGTGAGGTGTCAGAGCGAAACAACTGCAAAACACATGAACGCCAACAACAAAGGCGGCACAGATCCGGCTTATCCTGGTTCTAAATCCACTTGCCACAAACGTATGCACCAGGGAAGCACATTTGGTTTGGTATCTTTTATTCAATTTTTTGCAAACTGCGACCTGGGGGCTAGATGCGGCCCTTGTTGTGTTTTATTCAGGCCTTCACCGCATTTTTGTGAACAAATGTTATTCTTGATGTTTCTGTTTTTGACTTAGCTCTGGGACATGTGTCTGCTTTGAAATGTTTTACTTTTTCAGTGCCAACCTTGACCCTCATTCGATGCTAGAATTTTTTGCAAATTTTAAACAATATTCACAGCTCCACAAGAACTTTACTGCAACATCAAATGTACATCAAATTAGACCTACAAGTGTCTACTTTCAATTGTTATTCTACATTAATCCATTCACTTTTTATGGCCATTTGAAATTCCTTGTTTTCATTAGATTTCAGCATTTGACGGCAAACTTTTAATTACGTCCTTTTACTAAATCAAACTTTATGTCAGTGTTGTTTTCCTCTGTTCAACTTTTTGGTGAAAGAATATGAGCTACTAACGAAATAATGTCTTCAAGTTTAAAATACACAAAGTTTACATGATTAAACAATGAAAATAAGTGTCTTTTTTTATTTTAAACTAACAAAAGTTGTGTTGCAGACGAGAAGGCAGCGCAGCAGTTTACTACTCTCTGATGCTGATCATATAGATTCAACTTTTTCATGAGGCATAGTTTCAAACATGAAGAAATACAGTAGTTTTACTCACGCTGACACTTTTGAATCGCTCAAAGACGAGAAAGTTCATAGTATTTCTCAGACTGTGTGTTGTTCTCCTCAGAGTCCTAGTCCAGTAGGATTGTGATTTTCTTCATTTTAAAGACAAAATATCTGCTCTAAACTTACTCAACAATGTTTTTAGTCCAAGACGTTTTGCCTGTAATCAGTTTGAAAAGAAAGCCAGCCTCCAGAAGCAGCTGATAACCTAAAAAAAGAGCCAACGGCACTGTGCAATGTTAACAAAAACACATCTATTTCCCGGTCATGTGATCTCCTTTGGGTTCTAGTGCTCTTCTGCTGTCTGCTGGTGAATCTTTGGAACTGCATCATGTATTTGACTGTAGACAAAGTCAGCACGTGCATTAGAGAGCCCACTATCGCTGCATAGAATAAATATCCTTGGCAGGCTATGATTGGCCGCACATAATCATCAATTCATTTGATCTTAGTGTTTCCGTTCAGCTCTGTGTTGGGTAGCCCCATCCTCATATCTCTGTTTTACTAGTGCAGACAGGGCTCAAAGTGATGGAAGTAAAATAACATCCATCTTTACAGCAGAGATTTGCGGAGATTGTTGTCAGAAAGGCCAGAAAAATTATCTCTGAACCTTTCATGTCTTATTCTCACAATATGAGCTGCTCCTATCCGGACTTTAGAATTCCAACAAGAAACAAAAGAGATACCTGAACAGGTATAAAAACTCATTCCTCCCAATATCAGTGAACCTCCTATGAGCACCGCTGATGGTGATGGGAGTGGTTTTGTAAATGTGCTATTTCTGCTCTTTTTCTTGTGTGTGGCAGTCTATATGTCCAAGACACATTTTCTTCGAAACAAAATAAAGAAATCTTAAATCTTGAATCATGTTTTGTCATTTTCGTGTAGGAAAAAGAGGAAGTAAACAACAGCTTTTTGTCCTTATTGAGCTGAGTTTTGTCACTTTGTCGCTTTTTCTTTCATAACAATTGACCCAAATGACTAAAATAAACTCTTCTAGACATGACCTTACTGCTCAATTGCTTCACACCTTTTTTTCCTCTTTGCTCCAAGCACTGTGTATTAATCCAGAGTCATCTTGCTTTATTATGCAGCATCATCCTCATAAATCAGGTGTATTGTTGTCATAAGCTCTGGATATGAGTGAGTTGTAATTCTAGGTGAATCTGCTCAAATGAATGAGCGCTAGACTAGAGCATCTGAAAGTTTGTCAAAATCCTGCATGGACCCTGTATGTTTTCGTTTCTTTACAACACAAGTTATAATCCGTACAATATTTTAGAACAAAAGCTGTGTCCATAAGATTGATGCGTTTCATTATCCTCACGTCACACGGTTTTAGTTTGAAGCGAGTTGACTTTGTTCTTGTTTTGTGGAGGATCTTGAACTCCTGGTTTAAACTCTGGTGGCCTTTGATCAAAGTCATTAATCTGTTGTGTCTCTGCCTCCATAAGAACACACAGGCCAGCGCTAAGTGAGCCGCTACACCTCCGTTTACACAGACATTAGCCCTCTGACAGACTAATGAGCTCAGGCGTAGGCTGGTTCATTTAATATGTTGTCGAGATTAAAACAGGAGTAAGCCATGACTGAACCACACCTGAAGTATGTTTAATGTATTTATTTACACTTTCAACAGGCCATATTTGTCCTTATTCATAAGTCAGATTTTATTTTAATGTCCATACTCCATACCGGCTTATTCACTTTTGAAACTAAAGCAAGTTAAAATACTAAGGGCGTACTATGTTTGTGGAGATGTGTTGATGATAATCTGGTCAGAAACATTTTCAAGATAAAATCAGAGAAAAAACAAGCTAGACTGCAAAAGTTGGTATACTTATATTGTGCTTCATAACTTTGGCTACTGCTTACCCCGGTCTCACACTGGATCTGGTCCGTACTCCGGTCTGGCGTACGGAGGTTTTCCGTCTCTTGAAAAGTAATGAGAGGCTCTCACTTCGCAATCCGTCCAGTCCGGCAAGCCGCGCGGCTCTGCTCCGTACTTCCGGATCGTTTCCGTTTCATTGAAATTTTTCCCTTTCACTTTTTTGGTAAAGTTGTGAAAACAAGACATGACAAAGGGGAAACCAAGCGCTCGTGGGTGAAGTGAATCCGGTGGTTTTCAAAGTATAAACATTACGTTTCTGCTACTACAACAAATACGGCAAAATGCTCGACATATACGCAACTATTGAACACACAGGAGGCTAATAAACGTTCCGTACTTACCCATTATGCGGCGAAAAATCCAACAGAAAATGAAGTGACGTGAAATAAGCCCAAAACACGGCGCAAGTGTTCCTTGTTTACATATCCATGTGCCAGAGATCACGTAAACTCCCTGAAACTCCTAAGGTGAGGGTGAATCCCTGTGAACTCGTGGTCTCGCAAGGCCAGCAGAGTCCGTACATACACATGCATATTCTGGAGGCAGTGTGAGTGACGACCGGACCCAGACGGATCCGGATCTGGATCTGGATCTGGACTGGAGGCAGTGTGAGCCCGGCGTTAGTCATTAAAAATATAAATGAATACATACATTTGTGCAAACTGGACATATTTTCTTGCCTGATGCATCAGGTTTTCATTTTGTTTTGCCCGAACACATCAGTGTTGTCCAAGAAGTAGAGCGTAACATGTATCTGTGTCTTCTGTGCAATAAACTTACAAATTAAATGTAGAAAATCAAATTCTAAGTTAACATTTGACACAAAGTCAAAGTAGGAGAATTCATGCAATCCTTCATTTCATTTTGGTAACGCAGGGTTCTCCAACGTGTTTCAATAGAAGAGCTACTTTTGCACAACAAATCTGGCAGTAGGCTACTATAATCATCAATGACATGAAGCTGGAGTTAAATGGGGCAGAGTTAAATGCCAATATGAAACATTAGCCATTATCAGTTTAGAATTGGACACATCTAGGCACATTTGCAATGGAAATGTATTAAAAGTGCATTGTGCAACTGTCTGGAGGTGAAAAGTCACCTACACAATTCAATAAAAATAGAAAGTTAATATTATACTTTGGGTCATCCTGGTTTAGAAAAAAATACATTTCATGCAACAATGTGAAAAAATACAGCTAAAGGAACAACTTTTCTATCAAAATATGAAAGAGGAGGCCCTTGTCTTGTCCATTTTGTGATCATGCAAGGTCGTTCAAAGCAAAAACAGACTTTTATTATTGTTTTGACGCAGTAAGGAAATTTAAATGACAAAAACATGGTCAAAAAACATGTCCATTAATGCCTCCCTGACCCTTCCCCAGGGCTCCTCTGCAAAAGAGATTCTTAATCTCAGTGGGATTTCCCTGATTAAATAAAGGTCAATTAAAATTAAATTTAAAAAATTAAAAAGTTACACAATGCACCTTTAAAGTAAAATGTATGTAATAAAGTGAATGATCCAAAATCCTACTTGACAGGTGGTGGCGAGGTTGCAAGTTGGAGATCCCTGTGTTAAAGGGTTTAACACAACCCTTTTCTAACTACACACAAAAACAATGTTCCAAGGGAAGATATTACACACAATTAACATTTCTTTATAGGTTTGTTTTATAGTAAGAGCTTAGGAAAAATGCCATTTTATTGTGAGGTAGATCGCCTCTCCATAAATCTGACCTGTACATGGCTTTGTTGTGTCACATGCTTTTCTCTATTTCTTTCTAGTTCTTCTTTGTCATCTCATGGACATGTTTTGATGAATAAAATAATATGTTCCAAAATAAATAATATGTTCCAAAATATCTTGAAGTAGGTATGTACTGTAATTGCAGTTGTGTGCTGCAGAAAAAAAAAACCTTTAAGCTCAGGTAAGGTTTGTTAAACACTGCTAAAATCAGCTGAATAATCTCGATTTCAATTAAGTTTTAAGTAAGTGTGATTAGGATTTTATCTGTAATCAAGAAGCTTTAGCAATAGGTACTGCAGCCATTTGCAGCATTCTTGTCAAATGCTGCACATTTTTTATGCTGGCATTGCCTCCTGTTGCCTCTTTCTTTTTCACATCTTCTATTTACTTTTGTGAGATAAAACCAAAGAACAACCAAATCCACTGAGACTCAGCTATGACTCAACCTGAATTTAGATGGGCTTAAAATACTCTAATTCACAGAGAAATGTTTAAGAATTTATTTTGTTCCAGTAACTCATCAGAGTCTTTTTAAACCTGGCAAGCCACACCTCCAAAATGTGACTTTAGACCCCACACAGTTCAGAAGCAAGAATAAAGTGGATTTAGTGTTTAATTATTTCAACAGATCGATATGTAGAACAAAACTCTAAATCAGGGCTGAATTGTGCCTATAAACAGTGCAGTGAATCCTTTAGCCGCGACAGAACGGGAGCTAGCGTCTCTCCATGATCCTCTGCCTCGCTCCAAACCATCTGGTCTGCAGCCGGGCCCATGTTCGGCGCCTGTTAGCATTAGCACTTACAAATATATACATTTCTCACACGGAGTCGCTGGCCTCTCCGGGAGCCGAGAGCGCGAGCAGATTGAGCTGAGGCAGCGTGTTGCAAACCAGGAATAAAAGTGGAATTAATGAGGACCTGAACAAAACGCCGTCTGCGATTGATCGAGGAATAAAACAAGAAATAAACAAGACTGAACCGAGAGACGCAGAATTAAAGAAGAGTTTTAGTGTTTTCAGTGATAAACTCTGACATATGTTGATTAGTAAATTGCATTTTACTCAGAGTATAACGCAAAAATGATCTAAACCGTTGTGTTAATGTTAATTGACTTCTTGTTCAAAACTGCAGAATTGATAGGCAACAAACTGTTTTATTGCTACATGACGATTTTGAAGCTCACACATTTGAGTAATTGCAAGTGAATACAGACGAGGCAATAATTATGCTAACGCTGCGCAAGAACACTGTTATAACAATGAATAAATACTCAGAAAAATGGATTTTATATCACATTACCTTTTTCGAATTAGGGCAGGATTTAACAGAACTGATTTTTGAACTGATGGAACCAAGACTAAAAAAGTCTTGAACAGGACTGTGCTGAGACTAAGCCAGGATTTCAAATCTGTATTAATGTTAGGGTTAATGGTTGACGTCACTTTTCCTTTCTATTGCGCATGTCGCCTGCAGAAAGATGCGCTGTTTGTCTAGTTGGCTGAGGAAACTTTTTTGATAAAAAGTACAAAACAACTACTGGGTTGAACGTCTGGCTCTGTGAGACAGTGTTTTTCTCTGCCTTTTTCACTCACGTAAATGTAATGTCATAGTGTTGATTCTGCAGAACTTTATTTTCACATTGATAAACTGTAACTAAAGCATGTATCTGCTGCCAGTGGTCATCTGCCAGTTCTGCTAATCTTTATACAAATAATCAGGACTGTACCGGGGTACCAGGGCAGTCAGTTTTATCGTGTTTTTATCACGTTAAGCAAACTATTTTAACAACAATCTTTTTTTTCACACAAATTAATCACATGCTTATTTTTACCATTAAAACTCCAATGGCACAAGGTTCAAAGAGTTCTAGACAAGGCTCTGCTGGCTCTTTTGTAGATTTAGAGACATTTCCACCTCCAATTGTAGCTGTGTGTTTGTTTACCTCGGCTCTGTCTGTGTGCAGTTCGATCAGCTGATGAGGAGGCTGTTCCTTTGAGACTCGGTACGTGTTTCCATCCCTTGTCTCAATAAAGTTGCTATCCGTGGTTATTTAATGAGATGTTTGTCCACTCATTTTGTTGAAAATATTCAGTATCCAAATAGTCTTTCAAAAGTTCTACTTTTTGGCCCCTAGTTAGCAGTAAGGCTTCTTTAGTTATATTACTTCCTGTGACTCCTACACAATAAAAGTCTTATCTTAAGCTTCAGAAAGTGCTTTATTGTGAAAGAGAAGTGTAATAATGAGTGATGTTCATACCACAATTTGGCTTATTGTTAATGGAAAGCATTATTTTACACTTCCAGAGAGTAAAACATTCTACAATTGAAGACATAATAAACAGGAATGAAAGGAAATATGACATTCAAATGCAAAATACATTTAAAAATTTATATTTTGAAAAAACTTTTACTTAAATGTGATTTATTGCGAGTTAACTCAAGACAATCGTGATTACAAATTTCAATCGCTTGACAGCCCTTGCACAACACAAGTGAATAATGGTCTATGTGAACAATACTTTATTGAAGTAGATCATGCATAGACAGTCATGTTGTAAAGTTGCTAGCATTAGTCACTTATCTTAGCTTGAACAGGTAAACTTTTCCAACTGAGGAAAAGCTGGCTAACTGCTTTCTTTTTAAATCTATAAATCATCCAGACTGGTTTTGAGCATCTCTGCAGCATTAGCATATCAGGCAAGATTGATTTGATATTGCATGACGCCATTGTGCAAATATACTGGCTTGACATTGAAAATCTTAGACTCAAGCAGGACTTTTGGACGTAAAAACAAACCGAGACTTAAGCATGACTAAACAGGATCTAGAGCAGTGACTGTGGAAGAGACACTGGACACTCTTATAATCGTGGATGAATCACAAGCCCCAGTCTGCGTCTGATAAAACCTGTCTGTGTCATTACACCCTGATGTGGGACCAAGTTTACATCTCATCGTCTGATCGGTAACATTTTATCCGTCTGACTCAGTAATGAATTAGGAGTTTGGGAAATCAGCCTCTTCATGTTTTAGTTTATTTTAAAGCTGTTGCCATTTCATTGGTCCAGGGTCTCGTTTGTAAAGCTTTGTGTAGAGTTCTTACTGAAAGTTATTAAAAGTGTAATCTAGAGCTATGCATGTGAAACTAAATATATATGTCCTTATTAGACAGTGGCCCAAATATCTAAAGGTCTTTCATTGTTAGAGAATAAGTGTCAGCCATTATTTGCTTTGTCATCTTATGTATTAGAACAAAAAGTGTAAAGCAAGCAAGAGTAAAATGGACATGACAGAACTGAGAAATTTGAAAGAGTTTCCGGGACTCGGAGGATAAAATAATAGTATTTCACAGACAGAACTCCAGCTGTGATTTTTAACGAGAAACTAATGATGAGAACATGATTTAAAAACAAAAAAAAAATTCTTAGTAATGCTTCAACTGGTTTGTCAATGTTAATGAGCAACTAGACCCTTTTGCTCTCTCTCCCTCTTGGTCTTTCTCTCGCTCTCTCTCCATGTTCTCTCTCTATATATTTTCCTCTCTCTCGTCACTCTCTCGCTCTTTCTCTCTTCTCTCTCTCTTCATGTTTTGCTGCTTTCTCTCTGTCTTTCTCTCTTTTGTCGCTCTCTCTCTTTTCTCTCTCTCTTTCGGCTCCCAGTCTCTCTCTCTCTGTTCTTGATCTGTCTCTCTTTCTCTCACTCTCTCTCTAAGTCTCTCTGCTTACTTTTCTCTGTCTTTCTTTCTCCTCTCTTTCTCCTCTCTTTCTCTCATCCGCTCTCCTATCCTCTCTCTCTCCATCCCTCTTTCTCTCTTCGTCTTCCTCCCTTCTCTCTCTCATTGCTTGCTCTCTCTCATCCTCTTTCCCTCTCTTTGTCTATTTCATCCCTCTCTTTCTCTCTTTCTTTCATCCCCCTTTCCTCTCACCATCACTCTTTGTCTCGCTCTTTCTCTCTGTCTCTTTCTCTCTTATCCTCTCTCTTCTCACTTTCTCTCTGTCACTCTCATCCCTCTCTCCTCTCTCCCCCCTCTCTTCTCTGTCTCTTCCCCCTCTCTCTCTGTCTCTTCCCCCTCTCTCTCCTCTCTTTCTCTTTCCTCCCTCTCTTTCTCTCTCTATCTTTCTCCTCTCTCTACCCACTCCCTCTCTCTCTCTCTCCCTCTCTAATATCTCACCTCTCTCTTTCTCTCTCTCTCTTCCTCCTCTCTTTCTCTCTCTCTCTTTCTCCCTCTCTCTACCCAGCTCCCTCCCCCTCTCTCTCCCTATCTTTAACCCCCTCCTCTCTCTCTCATCTTTCCCCTCTCTCTCTCTCTCTCTCTCTCTCCATCCTTCTCTCTGTATTTGATAATCACAGACTTTCCCTTCCATTTGAACACATGATTCAGTGTTAAGCCTTCTTCTTGTAGATCCGACGGTGTGATCCTTGGATTCATTTCTCCTGTAACTGACTCTCCTCCTCCTCCTCTTCTCTCTCTTTCTCTCTTTCTGTGGCTGCTGTGAAATGGAATTGCTTTTTTGATGGTTAAAGATTTTCGTGTCGTTTTGCTCCTTGTACTCAGCGAGCACCATCAACTTAAAATGTCTGAGAGGTCCTGGAACTAAGAGTGCTTTAGAAAATGTGTGGACTGGGCCAATGATTAAATGCGTTTGTCTGCTGTGGATTCAGATGGTTTGACCGGAAAAAAACACTCACTGTTTAAACCAAACCCATGTGTTTTTTTTCATTGTATTAAAGCAGACTTATTATGTAAAATCCAGTTCTTCATCGTTAGTTTATGCAAAGTTATGTTTGGATTGATTCATGCAGGTTTACTAATCTTGTTTTGTCCTGAAGCTGATGCTAAAGTACTCAAATTCTTTCTCAGTTTTTGCCAACCCCCTGTCCCCGCCCACTTGCCTCTATTTGCTTGTAATTTCCAAGACCCTGTGAAGAAAGATGGGTGCATTCAAAGAGTTATAGTGCTATAGTCGGGTTCAAAGGGACTGTGATTAAGTTTAGGGGAATGGGTAAGTTTAGAAAATGGGTTTGGGTAAAACTAAGATAAAAAATTGAAGTTTAGGTCAGTTTAGCAACAGAATAAAACTCATTACCATGGCAACCAGCTCACTTACGTTTCTCAGGACCTTTTGTCTCACATACAGTATACTGTATCTATAACACAAACCCATTCAAACTGTGTCGTCAGTTTAAAGTAAAGCTAACCACACGGTCAGAGACTTACTCCGCCCACAACTGAATCTCAAACAAAAGTGGGAGATGCCCAGAGGCCTTTTAAGAGACGCCCCGTGTGTGTGAACAGACATTGAATATGAACAGCGAGCTCTAGAGTGATGTGAGTTTTGTGTCTGAGCGATCCTGATGTGTGGAGAAGTTCACAGCTCTGAGGCTGTGCACAGGTTTGGTTTCTTACTTGCGCGTCAAGATTATTTTTTATTAACTTTGCAGACATATGTATGAAGCCTTTGCTTTAGCCTACATAAGCACATGAGCTTATGACGTGAACATGAAACACCAAAACAAGGATCAAACCTGCGCATCTTCGCACATCGTACCACACGTTTTTCTCGCAGAGCTAAATGACAGATGATGTAATTTCATCGCAGGCAACTGTTTTCCATCTCGCCTTACCAGCGGCGTCAGAGGGAGGAGTTTATTTATCCACCTGGGCGGCTCGTTTGTCGCGTCAACTTAGGTGTGAACTGAAAATTCCCTGACAGCGTTTGACCATCGTGGCAGTGCAGTTGCAATTTTTTTTTTTTTTTAATTGCCTGGAAACAGTAGATATTTCCATTTTGACCCCTTATACACAGTTTGATAGTGAAAAAAAGTTGATTCTGCGTTTAGTTTCTCTTTAAATGGAATAAAATACATTCAGACGGTTGGGGATAGGTTGTATGTGAAAATGGAGATTTTGTGGCATTAGCTTCAGAACAATACAAAATTACTCAAACATGTATGAATCAATCCGAATACAACTTTGAATGAACTAATGCTGAGAGAACACTATCATGGCTGCAAACTCAGGCTCTCCAGGTCCAGACTAAAGTTTCAATTCTCCATTTTACTGGAATGTATTTTTAAATGAACAATTTTGGTGCCTAAAATATTCATAATCTCTGTGTTATAGTTTGATACTAAAACATAAGCATTATTAAGACAAAACAATGCTTTTACCCATAATATAATATCTCTGTTTTCAGCTTCATACATTGTCCGACGTGTCTTGCTCATGCGCACGACGACAATGCAAAACATTACTCCAACTTGTCCTGTTTAATTTTCCAATTCTCTCCGTTCCTTTGTCGCGATCATCGCTTAAAACCTCACCTGACATCTGCTGCTCCTGTAATTAAACTAAATCACTTTTTTTTCAGACGACGCACAAATGAAAGCGGGCATGTTGTCTCTTCACATTAGCGCGTGAATGTTCCCTCCCGTGTGTCTGCGGAGGCCATGTTTGTGCCAAAAAACCACTGCCCACATATGTAAATCCTATAGGTTTTTCTCTGGCTCAATGGCTTCCTGTTGAAAAGCGTTCTGGAGCGGGGTTTTCTGAAATAAACCCATCTGCTCCTGTTTCTGTGTTAACGTCTTGATCCGAAAGTGAAAAAAACAAGTATGTTCCCGAGGATGTGCCACGTCTAAGAATAACTTTAGCCCTTTTTGATAGTACATCATATTCTCCATTCAGATCTTCTTCTTGTTTTTGTATTTTTAGCACTGCATTCACCAAATCCATCAAAATCCAATCTTTCTCAGTGTTGCTTCCGTTTTTTAAATAATTTTATTTTTACATTTTCCAATTTGAAGGTTTAGTTAAACATTTGTGGGCATTTTTAATCAGCAAATTTATTTATTTTCTTATAAATGTAAAATGCCTTAAACATCCACTTTTGTAGTATTGCATCTTTGTTAAAAGTACATTCAATTAAAATGGTTTTACTACAATATTTTTTTTAAATCAAGATTTATCCAACCAGACTGCGTGGATCTTTATTCAGGTAATTTATATTTATCTACCAGTGAATCTATCTTGAATTTAGTGATTCAAGGTTGCAATTTTTGTATTTACATATTTTCCTTTCTAAAATCAATAAATCAATAAATATTGTGATTGATTGATTGATTGATTGATTGATTGATTGATTGATGTCATCAAGCCTGCGAATGTTGGAGGTTAGATCTGTTCAAGCTTGTTTCAAAAGTGATTCAAAATGAGTGACTTTGAATTTGGTCTTTGGAGATTTACATTTCAGTGAGACTGTGTTGTCTGACCAGACAAAGCTCTGGGGATCGCCTGTACTTGCCCCTCAGGTTTGGAACCAATGTTGTATTTGAATCCAGAGAACCACGGTCATTGGTTCAGGAAATTCAGATTATTGCACACACATTGTTGTAAAACACAGGCTTTTTATCTATTATTATCTACTATTGTGTTCATAATTACATCAGGCCAAGACACAAGCTCCATAACTCAGTCCAATAAAAAAGAATATAAAGAGTAACGCCTATATTCAAAAACATACTTTTGTAATTATTTTAAATTACAAAACTTGTTCAAAAAAAAAAAAATTGACAGTAGTATATTGCTTTATATAAACCTAATTCCCCCCAAAAAACTGATTAAATGCCAAGTCATAATTGTGAAAATACATTTTGAAATCATCTCGCGACCCCCAGATTTTGCTTCGCGACCCTTCGACGGGTCCCAACCCCCACTTTGGGAACCACTGGCCTAAATGACCAAAACACTGATCCAGGATCAGCAAACACTTAACATAGCTCAAGGTAAATACACAACCGTGCCACATGAACAATAACATGGAGAAGTCAGATGAAGAGTGAATCAATGCTTTATTTTACCCATAACAAAGTATGCTTGAGTTGTAATCATATTAATTTAAGTCAACTTGATTTGGCCTGTGAAGGGGAGAAAGCTTGCTGTTCATTGCATTAAACATAGAAGCCATCTTTTATTATTTCTACTTCCCAACTGAGCAGAACATTTAACATTTAACATTTCTGGAATGATTTAGCATCGTCTAAAGAGGTCTTTATCTCATACAAATTGCACTGGCTCAAAATAGAACACAGTACAATCATTTTAGGCAAATAATTCAACATTTCCCATCTGGCAACACTGCAGGGGCCTGATGAAAACCTTCTGAGGGCCACGTCTCGCCCCCTGCCAGGTCTGTACTAAGTAAAAACAGTAAAATCCAAAACAGTACAAATGCATCTTTAAGTGTTCCTGTGCAGGTGACTTTTCTGATAACCCCGAGAAACCCCAAACCACAGCGCGTGCTAATAGATTATTCAATTCTCCTTTTTAAACCGGAGAAATTCACAATCTTCGACTTTGAAAAATGAGCCCTATCTCCTCGTGTTCCCCTCGGATTCACTCTTTGCCTCTTTCACTCAAACTACCATCATCGCCCGCCTCCATCTGTCCCAGGACGGCACGGCTACGCTCGGGTCTGGCACGGCTCTGCGGGAGGAAAAGCGTGCCAATCTTAATCACATCCGCACACCGCTCACACCTGCCCGAACAGATGTCCTCCGGGGGGCGTCTTTAGGGTGAGGATGGGCTCTGGTCCTCCCCCGTCCCACGCTCACACAGGCAACATCACAGGGTTTTTAATTGAGACTGAGGCGGGACGATTATGTGCTGATTTAGTGTTGTGGTTGGATAAGTGCCGGCTTAATAGATTTTATTACAAGAGATGTCAGGATCCATTGATTTGACTCTTAATTGTTGTTATAAACGTCTCCATAAAACGTAATCAGTAATTTTAGAAGCAACAGAAAGATAAATTCCCATTTTAGTTTTAGAAACAAGAAGAAGGAAGTGAGTGCGTCTACAGCAAAAGTCAGATCTGCAGGTGCTCTTCAAGGATCAAACGGCAAATCATATCATCATCATGAAGACTAGACGTGGTCGAAACGCGTCGCTCTGTCCCTGTAGCTCAAATAAAGGACTTTATTTTAAGTCAGTGTGCCTCGGATCTCCTTTTCGTCTTCCCATTTTAGTTTTACTTTAATGTTCGCTCTTTCTAAACCAATAGCCTCATGTTTTTTGTGAGTCAAAAGTAAAACGATTATTGAGTTTTTGATACAATTGTGAATGTTATGTAGTAAATAAAGTAGTAATTCTGCAGGTTAGAAAGCTGTATATATCTTTGTTATGTCATTTTAGCTTTATACAGCAAGCTAAAGTTAAAATATTTGCTATGATGGCAAAATTGTTCATATTCTCACTAGAAAATACTGTTTTTTGTAATGTTGTGTTCAGAGCGGACAGTGTTGGAACATCCGATGTGTCCAGTTTACATGTTAAGTCAATATAAACCTGCGTCTTGAACTTGTGAAATAGAGTTTAGACTCTCAACCCGAGCCTGAACCCAGCCGACTTTCAGGCCAGGCTGGGCCCTAATTTCTCGCTCATTTTGTCGAGCCGGGCCGGGTTCAGGTTAAGATGCAGAGCCAAACTGTACTTGTGTGCTCATTGTGTTGATGGTGTTGGCTGCTACCTTGGCCAGGTCTCCCTTGTAAAAGAGATTCTGAATCTCAATGGGACTTCCTGGTTAAATAAAGGTAAATAAAAATAAAAAATTTGGTAGCGCTGTGGAACACTGCAGTGACCAAATGCGAGTGTTTGAAGTGGCCAACTACACGGCGTAAGAAGGGGCGGTGCGTGTTTGATCCATAAAGTGATCAGAAAGAGAGACAGAAGGGAAGGCACGTCTTTATGCACGAGGACCAAATGGTTGCTTGTTTTGGGAATTTCTTTCGATTTTTTTGCTTGGTTGCTTGTTGCTCTCTGAAACCCTGACACGCAAAACAAACAATACAGGACATAATGTGGACAGACGATGAGCTCATGTGGCTCGATTAAAAATGCTCATTGCAGTGTTCAAACCACTGTTGTACAATGCAACAATGGAGAAGGATAGAGACAGCAAAAGAACATTTTAGTACATTTATCACATGAAGCAAAAGATTTCAAATAAACAGATATATAAATAAACTTGTGCTAACTAGGATGAATGCAGTTTCGTCTATCAGTTTTGTCCATCTGTCTATATCCGACCTTTGCTAAGAAATACCGAAAATGGGTTTCAATGCTTTTGAACACCAATTCCTATGCAACAAAATGGGAAAAGTAATGTTTTGCAAATTAAAGGTCAACAACAGGAGCAATTCGAACCGAGAATGGAAAAATCTCAAACTCTTCTAAGTCTGGAAACAGAATCCATAATCTCCTCAGAGCAGGGCAGAAGAACTAACCACTGTGCCACCACACGCTCAGTACAAACAACAGATTTTGCCAAACGCTGGAGCTTTGATGTGTCTGTGTTTCTGGCATCTTTAAGTGGGACAAACATGGACTTCCTGCCTCCTGCTGCAGTGGGCTCTTTCTCACCATCTGGAAGCAGAAGCCAGGCCGGCCTCCTGGAGCCCACAGACTCCTGGAGGGTGGAGGACGGACACACAACACGAACGTGGAGGGAAAGCATCTGATTTGGAGAATAAGGAATAATCTTTTTTAGGCCACATGAGGTGAGACCAGCATTTTTCCTTTCAGGCAGAAACAAATACAGTCTACTGCTAAAGGTGTTGCATTATCCATCAGTAATTCTCTTGTCAGAGGCTGGCCCTGTCAGATCTCAGAAGCTAAGCATGTTGGCAGTACTTGGATGGGAGACCTCCAGTGCCACAATGGGACGACTGGAGAAACTCGTGTCCTAAAGGCCCATTTTGGGACGATTTTTCCATTCCTGTGACAATTTTGGAGATCGACCTGAGTTTCATCTCAGTAGTAGTCATGTAGTGTACATGGGGAAACGAATAGTGATGAACACCTCATGACCAGCTTCCGATCAACAATCGTAGGATCCCAAGAAAATCAAACTTGTTTGAAATCCTGCCACAAACCCATTTGACGCTATCTCTCACACTGGCCAAACATGTTTGTTGTTAAACATGGGGCAGCTCCACTTCCGGATTCGTCTTCTTCTTCTCCACCTTTTATGTTGTGCTCCAGGATACAGGAGTCGACGTACAGTGTGAGACTCAGATCACATAAGACTATCTGTCCGTGTAGTGTGAGGACATGAATTGTGAGCTGCTAATTTTTGACCCAAGAGATTCACTCGTACAGCTGCACATCCACGACTGAAACCATTGCACATCGTCTGCCTGCCTTTAGGGAAAACACCTTTTTGGATCTGGTGTGTGTATGAATGGTTGGTGGTGGTTAAAGGGGCCGATGGCGCAAAATGTTAGCCTTTCTTCAGTCAGTCTGCCCCAGGGCAGCTGTGACTACAATAGTAGCTTACCAACATCACGTCTGTTGTGAATAAATCATGCAAAATGTGAAGCATCTTTGGTTGTCTTGAAAGTGTTGTCTAAATCCAGTGCCCTATTATCAGTGTTCAATTTCTTAACAAACGTGTGCTTAGCTCAAAGTAACTCACAGTAATTTTGGGATACAAATGTGATACGCTTTACTCCCTGTAAATAGTAATAATTTATTACAGTTTTACAGTAACTTATCCAACACTGATTATTATTCATGGAAGTTTTTTAATGGCATTAAAAGTCACCAGTATTTCTCTCTATAGAACACATATGTGGCAGTCTTGCTAAGCTAAAAAACACTAGTGCCAGCATAATTAAATTTTTTCCATCTGACACTTCTCTGTCAGACAATAGCCCTTGTGTGGGGCATGCTGGAACTGCAAGCCAGCACTTCTTATTTTCATGTAATTTCAAAATTGGGTTGGTCTTTTTTGATCCAGTTCACAAACCACTTCTTACAATCTCCTGCTCTGGTACAAACTGGAGACTGAACTGCTGATGTCGAGTGTTTAAAAATCTACTTTAGCTCTCTGACACTGTACCGCCATCAAAGAGAGATTTCAATTATTTTTCTTTTCTTTGCTTGTTCTTTCTCCTCCGTCTGGCTGCGTATTCTCCTAAAACCTCGCACACCTTGTTGGCGGGGAGCAGGTGTGTTGTTCTAATCGTCGGACCAGAATCAATACTAAAGGAATTTGACGTGTGGATGAAGCGAAATCGATGTTTATCTGTTTTTTATGAGCTGCTCTAATCCACAGCAGGTGTTGCCCTTTAAAACAGCTCTCCAATCACCGAGCGTTAATATCCCTCCACAAAGGCTTTTACTACAGAGAGGCGTGCTACGTGTGCTAATGCTAACTGCACAACATCACAGACTTTAGCGTCAAGCAAGCAATATGTTGTGTTTGGGCTTGTTTTAAATGTGACTTGTTGGTCATTGTACACAGTGTTCCCTCACATATTGACAAAAATGGATATCTCAATCATTTTTTGGCATGTCTCGATTACGATGTTCAACGATATTATTTCAAACGACTAGAAAATACTAAAACACAACATTCATTAGTCAAAGCTTAATGATCAGAAAAATTAGGCTGTAATTGAATAAATACATTTTGGTTGACTTTTTGGTGCTATCAATCAATTAGTCAACTAAAAGGTCCCTCTTTCTCAAAACTAGTGAGTGTCTCAATGTTTCGACCAAATATTTGACCCAAACCGCCTCACAAGATCACAATATTAGGTACTGATGACTGAACTCAACGATTGGCGGAAAAAAAATGGGGAAAATAGGTTAGCTGCTGGTTAAAAACAAAGGTTAAGAGGAATTGTAAAAGATTTGAGCAAAAACTGGAGGATTGCAGGTGTTTTGTTAACAGTTCATAAGACAGATTTGTTTATTTTTTTACATGTACGTATGTCCGAATAAAATCATTCAGATGAAAAAAGAGTTGAAGAGAAAAGATGGAAGCTGAGTGAGAATGATCAATTCAGAATAAAGAAGTCAAGAGAAAGCCAGATGTACCTCATATAGTACTAAACACATTGAGCCTCATTCATGAAAGTGTTCTAATAATTGTGGTAACTTCACTTTAAGAAGCTGCGAAAACTCTATGTAGGGTGCGAGGTTACAGGCTCTGGTCCCACGTTTAAGACAAGCTGCTGGAGTACAAAAGAGGCTGTCCTGGCAGTCCTGAGTACTGTGGGGTTACAACACAGAGGTCTGGCTGGGTCCTGAGTACTGTGGGGCAACACAGGCCTGGTCTGGCGGTCCTGAGTACTGTGGGGTTAACACAGAGGCTCTGGTCCTGGCGGTCTGAGTACTGTGGGGTTACACACAGAGGCTCTGGTCCTGGCGGTCCTGAGTACTGTGGGGTTACAACACAGAGGTCTTCTGCGTCGGACTGGGACCAGGCTGCTGCGGTTGTTTTAAAAGATTTTTTTATTTTTTGTTGCTGCATAGCTGATGCCTTGTTTAGATTTTTTTTTTTTTTTTTTTGTTTTGTTTTTTAAAATAATTTTCAATACAATAATTTGAAGAAATACATAACCTGCAATCATGTGGGAATTAAAATTTTTGACTGAATTATATGAGAAAAAAAAAAAATCGGAAACAGCATTTTATTGTTCCCGAGTGTTCTTAGCATTTGTTCTTACAGACGAACATTTTTTGTTGAAAATGAATTTTGTAAAGGCAAAAAATGTTCTTAAGGTGCCCTTAATAACACATTTGTTCATAAGAACGTCTCATGAATGAGGCTCAATGCACTTTGTGAAATTTCTAAGGTGAAATTTACTTTTTTTGCTTAAATACTAGTAAGTTGTACCATCTGCTCAGTTCTTGCAGTCAAAGAAGGTAAATCTCATCCAGAAATACTTTTGACTATCCAAAAGTTTAAAAAAGTGACCACATGAAGGTGAAAAAACAGCTTGTGCAGTAGTTGGAGGTTTGTTGATTCTGGTGCATGAAATTCCAATGTGGAGGTGTTACAGTGAAGCCTGACAGAAATTTGATCAAATTGTCTTTTTAAACAGAGAAATAGAAAAAAAATAATTAATTAAGAAAAACGCAATTGTCATAATGGAATAAAACCTGGTGTGTCAGTTTGGTCTCAGTCATAAATTTACACTGCTGCACCAAAACCAACTTCCTCTGCCTCAACAAAAGTTTCTCAGAGCACATCCAATCTCCATGTTTCATATTTTGTGAGTAAATTTGCACATTTTAGCCCCGTTTCTCCCACATCTCTTCATGCAGCGCTCTCAGACTTTAGCGCGCTGTAAAAGATGACTCTGCGTTCATATTGCTCTGCTTTTGCCTGGAGGCCTGCGAAATAATGTTGTTAAATCAAGTAAGCCGTGATGTTAATGAGTTAAGCAGACAGGATGATTGTATTGGTGAATTTTAAAAAGGCAATAAGCGCTTGGCCAAACCCAGTCGGAGGAAGGATGAGGTGATTTCTCTCCAGCTGTGGCGCTACGTTTACCGCAGAAGAAGAATCCTGTTGGGTTCACAGTCACTAACAGTCTGGGCCGTTTCACACCTGTCGAGTTGAAAGGGTCATGATGATGATGATGAGTTTGTGTGTCTCATGTGTAAGGTTTGGCAAAGGTTGTGTTGGAAATCAGATGCTGCTGTCAAACTTGAATATCATTAGTTATGATGTACACAAAAAAAGTAAAACAAACTGACTGTTTCTGTACAGTTTAAATGACTTAGTCTGGTGTGATAGTCCTTGCATAAAATATTTTCATAGTTGTACAGCAGTTATTGCAAATTAGGAAAAATTAAGCAATAAAAGTTGAAAATGACAGAAAATTGAGTTCTAAAACACTCTTCACAGTCTCTCCACATACAGCATGTCGTCAGAAAGTGACGAAAG
This sequence comes from Mugilogobius chulae, assembly GCA_038363315.1. Lineage (NCBI taxonomy): Eukaryota > Metazoa > Chordata > Actinopteri > Gobiiformes > Gobiidae > Mugilogobius > Mugilogobius chulae. The sequence goes on along the minus strand of CM076411.1, from coordinate 25,354,626 downwards.
GCGAAGACATTTACACAAACACTGTTTTCTGAGAGTTTAAACAGCAATTTAACAAATTTAAATTGCCCTTCACTAGCAAGGACCACACCACATCAAAGAATGCAATTACTATATTTATTGATGATTGATCGATGGCTGAATCGGGGAGACTGTGGGTGGGGGCTCTGTCTCAGCGATCCGTTCAGCAGATTCAGGACCCCCCACCTGTAGATGGAGATGTCTTCAGCAGGAGGACAGATGAGATTGGGGTGGGAGGGGGTTCGAGAGATCTGAGACAAGACGTGATGACAGGAAAGGACAGTTTAAGGCTTCTGGGTAATTGGAGGGTGTCCGAGAAGGCGAGCGAGGCTTGGTTTTACTGGTGCAAAAGGGCTGTGGTCCTGCTCCTGAAACTTTGTTAATTTCATTAACTCCCACAAGACATCATCATTAGTATAAGTCTCTACTAGTGTGCAGAGTTATTGAAACTTAGTTCCTGTAATTGATTGATTCATTTATTTCAAACATGCAAACATACAAAAAGAGAATGTAAACATAAGTAATTAGATTTCAGTTTTGAGTAACTAGTAGTGTGACTTGTAATTACAAAAACAGTTTCTAACAAATGTTCTGGAGTTATCTTTAAGTACAAAATAAATAAAATCTACAAAAGTGACTTATTGTGTGAGATAAAATGGCTCAGAGACACAGATCAGCGGCTGGAACAGGGTCCAGTATATTTCTACTGCTGATTTTAACCAGAATATTTCAAATTAGGAAAAACAGAGAGGTAGATTTGAATGACTTTTTGATGACTTGAGACTAAGACTAGGAACTTGACTTGATGTATCTTCTATTAAATGCTGTAATATTGCATGAAAAAAGACCAACAAGTTTCTCCTCACTTCTGTTTTTTGACTAGAAGTTTATTTTCAATGGGATAGTTTATAAAAATCGATTCAATTTTAGAAGTACAACATGGATTCAATAAAGTCTTAATAATGAAGTTGAAATTAAACCAGATGACTTGGACTTTTGTGACTTTGCAGGATAAGAACAGAAAACACAGAAAGTAAGTCAAACTTTTAAGTTAATGTGAAATAAACAGAATGATAAAAAGTCCTCTGTTTTTAGTTTGATCTCTTTTAAAGTCTTTATGTCAACATTCTGAATGCAGCTTGTCTTTAAAAGAGAGAGAGAGAAGGTAAAGAAGAAAAGCATCAAGTCTAGTCTCAAATTAACACAATCGTGACTTAAGTCTGGCTCAAATCCAAACCTCTGTATTGAGCTGAACATTTGAAAGGCTGTTAAAGTGTCTTGCTCAAGACCTCTAAAGCGTGACTTGTATCGTAATCACAGCGTGGCTCAGAGCCGGTCAGCGCTTCTTTCATAATCCTTACTGTGCAACTTCTTTCTTGTGTATTTGCAGTTTTAATCTCCTAACACACGCATGTTTGTGATCGACAGGAGGAAGTTGGAGAATCCAGAGAGAGCTCACACTTTACACAAGGACGACAACTGTGAGGTAAGAAGCAAAGATTTATAATGCTCAGGCTGTGTTATGGTCACATTATTACTGTTTTTTTTTTTTTTTTTTTTACATTATTGGTATTGTTGAAGTGGCAGATGTAATGTTGGCTTTTGATTATCTCTGGTGTGGTGTAAAAACAGAATGATGTGACTCTGCGAACATTTTCAAGGCAAAAGAACTGAGAAATAATGGGTTGTATGCGATTTGTAGAAGTGACGTATGGGACAAACGCCAGCATGATGTTATTTTATTTGCCTATAAGCTTTTAAATAGTTGCTTTAAGTGTATTTAGTTCAGTTTAAGTGTAAATACTTTGTTATTTTAGATCTAGTGAGAGAAGACTGTATCATTACTTGTAGAAAGATTGTATTTGGTGATGCTAGGTTAAGGGTCTGTAACATATATAGTTTTTTTTTTTTTTTAGTAAAACCCACTGATTATGTGATTTCACCAAACTGTTAGCTTGCTTTCACCTAGATGACTGTTTTTGTGAAGTTTGTAGTTGTATTTTGTCCATCAAGAAGGTCCTGGGTTCAATTCCCAAGCCGCCCGGGGCCTTTTTATGTGGAGTTTGCATGTTCTCCCCATGTCTGCGTATAGGTTTCCTCCGGGTACTCCGGTTTCCTCCTACAACTAAAAACTTGTCCAATGTGCCCCCCTCTCCAGGACTACAGATGGAGCTAGAATCCGGTACAAGCATCTCTGCCTTTGTGCTTAATGTAATTGACCCTGTGCATAGCAGATGTTTATTTTTCAAATTGTCAGACTTTAGCGTTAGTATTGACAGACAAACACATTGTTTTATAAATCCACTTTGCTCTTGGGTGAAATATTCTCTTTTGTAAAGTATTCAACGTGTTTAAAAAAAAAAAATCACCAACTGCTTACTGTTCACTGCCTGATCTCTTAGTCATTTTTCATTTTAGGCTGAGGTAGTTAAAACCTCATAGGAATGAACTAAACAAAATGAACCTGCTGGTTAGATGTTAGAATTTTTGAAAATAAATACTCTTGTGCACAGAGCCAATTGTACATTGTCTTTAATAAACCTTACTTTTAGCAAAAATGACATGCAGAGAAGACCCACAACTGTATTGTAAATGTTGGCCAAAACCTACAGTATATGTGGCAAACTCCCAGGAGTCAGTTTTGTGTAAATTGATTTTGTTTTTTGGACGACACATGTGGAGGGATTCTGTTTTATAACCCAGATTACTTCCTGTAGTTTTCAACTTTAATTTGTCAATTTCTTCATATTTTGCTACTTTACTGCTGTAAACTATGATAATTATTTACCATAAGGGCTATCACACCAAACTAAGTCAAAATGGGAACAAATTGATAATCTCTCATATTGACTTTAACAACAAAAGAGCCACATTAGCCCAACTCAAAGCAAATTCAAATCAGGACGAGACATGACTGTATTTACTGATGCAACAAATGAAGACAAAATTATCAATCCAGGTGCAAAAACTGCACACTCTTTGTTTTTACACTGATTCATGGAAACACAGACTATTGTAAAAAAAAAAAAAAAAAAAGTTAAGAATTACTCAGCAGAAGAAAGTCTGATGGAGACCCGTGAAATCTTTGAACACAAGGTTATCCAGCGCTATTGAATCGAGAAATTATTTTCACTCTGGACTTTGATGTGAGATGACACAAAGATCATCAGGACACACACACACACACACACCCACACCTTCTGAATCAGAGCGCACAGACAGGTCGTATAGACAGAGACTGGACTCTTATGTGCTTTTACAACTAGTTTACAGCTGCTATGAAAACAACACGATAATCACTGTGTCTTTGTGGCCCATTGAAGAATCACAATCAAATGTCCTATTGTTGCACAAGCTACAGTTTGCATCTGTCTCTCCAGCCTACTTTCTCATAGTTGTGATAAAACATTCTGCACACTAAATATTTACTTTATTTGCATTTTCTTGTTCGAATTTTTTTTCTAAAATACTGTTTGTCTATTCATTTATCCTATCAGCAAAAATTGTGGCTTGTTATTGAGATGCAAATGTCCGTGGTGTTTTAGTTTTTTTTTAGCACGGAGCAAACTGTTGAAAAACTGCAAAAATGCACTTCTAATTCTAGTTTATTTATTTTATTTCTAGCACAGTAGATCTACTTAGACATATTTATGACCAAAGCTCAAGTAAATTCAGGAAGATGAAAAATTTTGTTGAGCCTATGGAAAAAAATATATTTGTATTTTATATAACAGTTTACATACAGTTCTCTGCTTCTCTGGTGCTGCTGCTGTTGCATGGAGACTGTGTACTCTCGCAGGAATTGATTACTTGTGAGAATGTAAAATGAATGTGAAGGGTTTGAACGGTCTGGTGAAAGTTCCTTCCTCAGAGAAAGAGTCCGGAGCACGTCCGCATGAAGCACCGGACTGGACGTTGTGCCGTGTGAGTGGCTTGTACAGCAAAGTGAAACTGGAGTGGACCACCAAAGCACAGCCAATCAGAGCGCTGCTTTCACTTTGTATGAGAAATACAATACTTTATTATTAGATTCAAGCAGAGAAACTCAATCTCTTGGAAACGAGTATTTATACCGTCAAATTTCTCACTTTTTGCATATTTAAGTTGTAGGCCCAGATAATTCGATGATGGCTGTAAAGATGTATTATTATTTAAGAATATTAATGACATCCTAATCTTTACCAACACCAATCCCCAGACCTAAACTTACCCATTTTGTAACGTCAAACCTAAACGTTAAACCCAAAGAAAATGTCCCATGTGGCGTCAACCAAAACACCTGTCATAAGACGCTAAGAAACAACGTCTCTAATTGATGTTGTGAAAAGCGTCAAATAGAGACATGGGCGTCGTATATTAGATATGCATAAATGACTAAAACGTGCTCATGATACGCTACTAACATGTGGTAGTTTAGATACGCCTTTCCGTGAGACTGTGTTGGACAGAGCAGTCTGATTTCACAACATAAATTTGGGGAAAAAATAAATAAATCTTAAGAAAATGTCAGATAGATCATATTTAATCACAAGTAAAAAGAAAAAAAAATAATACCACAATGTTACAATGACATTTATGGTTAGATGTTGGCTTGGAAACTGTTACAAAGTGCACTTACATTGTACCTAATGAGCCATGTGCATCAACAGCAGTAATAACAATCTAACATGCATATGAATGAACTTAATGCGAGCCCACTAAACCATCCACTAACGCTCTCAGCCAAATGCACTTCCATGACAGACAAACTGACATGTTCCTCTTTAAGCCTAATGTATGTATGACTCATGTGGACAGCTCCATACATTTTTCATACTCACTTAATATCTCCTAGAAAAACCAGCTACAGGCCACTTGACCAGCTGCTGCCTGCACTCCGGCCCGTCTCTGGGGTTACAGCGGAGTAAATTAGAGCCTATCGGAGTAGATTTAACATGGAGGGGGGCAGAGAGCGCACCCCGGGGCTTCTCTTTAGTGCCCCGGCCGTTGTGCTGGACTCTAACGGTCGATGCATTGGCTCGATAGATCATTAGGCAATCCCCGTACTCCCGAAATAACACGGATCAGGCGGGAGATAAGAGCAGGATCAATGCTGGGAGAGACCGCCGCAGGAAGGGAACGGACACGTGAGGGTGAAGTTTTAGATTGTAAACTTGGGGACAAATTATATCGATTTATGTCACTAATCAGTAATGTGAGGAATGTTTTGAAGATGTATTTAGCAACATTCTCACAGGAAATGAGTATCTATACCACAATTTTTCCTTTTTCCTGGTCTATGATTCATGTTGCAGCCAGTTAATTTCTATGGTGGATGTTTATTATTTAGGAATATTAACAATATCCAAACCAACTCCAAACCACAGACCTAAACTCACTCATTTTGTAGCTTCAGGCCTAAACTTGGTCATAGTTAAAATCTGCAAATTGACATATTTGGGGCGTGGCATACTGTGGGAAAAGTCAGAGGCAAAGTCCTATAGGAATTTACATATTGGATTTTGCTTGATCACTTGATCTAATCTTCATGACCTTAACACAATATAAGTTCACATTAATAAAGTGTTCACAAGTGATAAAACTGTTGTTCTGATGCAGTCTTCATGTTATGCTTTCCTCAAAGAGGTTTGTTAGATGCCAATTTTTTCCATTGAACCCAAACAAAATGTCCCATGAAGCTCACCAAAGCGTGTTTCTTTAAGACGTTAAGCAAATAGTGTCTCTGTCTATCAGTCAACATCTGCTCTACTACTAAGTCAGCAGCAGAAAGATACGCTGTCCATCTAGTTGGCTGGGGAAACTCCTTTGATAAAAACAACCAAGCAGGATAAGAGGCCCTGTTTCGATCAGGTGAACCGCTCTGACGAACGTTGACTACAGAAGCTTGAGACAGAGTTTTCATGACCATTTAGCTTAAGACAGTCGTAAAGATGCATTTCATTCACAAATGTTGAATTAGCATAACTTTTGTTTTTGTTTGTTATAAACTCTTGTATTTAGCTGACAACAGCGCTGGCTAATGTTGCTGCTACAACTTGTTTCAATCAGCCGTGGCTCTTTCTGCTTTCTGGCAGCGCCTGAACCTCCGTGCAGATAAACAAATAATCCCTGTATTAATTCACTTTCTGTGAAAGATTGTTGAATACTGAGTATCTACATTGAAATGTATTCTACTACTTGTTGCACTCAGAGTATTTTGTTTATATATAAATACAAAAACACTACCTAAACTGAAAAAAGTAATATCTGGTCCAAATGTCTTTTTTTTTTTTTTGCTGCTTGTTCTTGTTAAGAGCAGTGGGTGAAGACAAACTATTTCAACAAGACTGTAGCAGTACACTGCTAAGAATATAAAGTATCTACCATTAACATTACTTAGATTCAGAATTTTAATACAGATCTGAGTTTTTGAGCTGGATATTAATATGTTTTGCTCATGTAATGTAGAATGTTTCGTTGGTTTCAAGGCATTTCTGATCAGTTCTTAAAAATATGTTCTTAGGCCATTTGCAAATAAATTTGCTTAAAGTAAGAAATAATGTGTTCAAACAAGTACAAGCAGTTCAATACTAATCTATTTATAAATGTAGAAAAATAACTTTTTTGAATACATAGATCTTAAACTTGTCAACAGGTCAAACTCTTAGAATCAAGTAATCTCAACTTGTTTTGAAGTTATTTTTTTGCGGTGTAGAAACAACAGAAGAGATCTATTTTTCCATCACTTCACTTCCTGAACATTCTTTTCGTATCTAACTTTTTGAGATCCATTTCTTTTTCTCCTCTAAACTTACCCAAATGCCTGTTGGAGCCTGAAAAGCCGGTGTTCTGTGAGCGAGGATTTGGCTGGACAGAGTGACTGCGTTTTCCAGGAGCAGGATGTTTCTGGTGTAAATCCACAGATCTGTTTGTGGAGGTGCTGCTGTGTAACAAGGACCAGGCCGGAGCCAATCAGACGTGTGAGAATTCAGTTTGTCTACATCACAGCTACAGATCAGCTCCGAAATGTACTGAATCAAACACTGTCATCTTGCGTAATTGCTTCATTATGTAAAAACACAGAATTGTTCATTTTTTTCACTCATACATAGGAGAGAGACCTGTTTTTTTTTTACTCGTTCTCTTTCACAAACCTCATGTCAGAACAAGGCCAGTCATGTTACAGTATGTAAAGTTGATTTAAGTCTTTTATTTCCAACACGATCTCGCTGAACACGTATGTATGCAATAGAAATTTAAATGCGTACGCAGGCAATACCATGCAATTTTTCCTTCTTTGCGTGTCTGCCTTGCTGTCCTATAGAGGGATTTTCCTACTGCACATGCTTTATGCAGAAAGAGCGCCTCTCCATCTGCTTACATGAGGAAACTTTTTGAATAAAACACAAAACGTGACAACAGCTAGCTGTTTCGATCAGGTATGAACCGATCTGACAGACGTCTGTCTCCCGAAGCTTGAGACTGTGTTTTTCCTTGTTGTTTTTTCACTCACCTGAATGTAACTTTTAATGGTCACAGGATCAAATTTCATTCTCAAATGTTGATTTAGCAGCATAACTTTTGTTTTCGCACAGTGATAAACTCTTGTAGTTAGCTGACAACAGAGATTTTTCTATGTTTTCTATTTTTCCCCCTCTGAGCCTCAGTCATAGTTAGATCTCTGAGTTTTGAAATCCATAAATAATCCAGACTTGTTTTTAGCATAGCAGTAAAGATGTCACAGTTTCAAAGCAAAATGAAGCTTATTTGTTATAATGTTCTTGAATCATGTTTATTTTAACACACTTAAAATCACAAGCTCTTTGTCTTTGCTTAGATCTATTCACTTCAGCACATTTAGATGTTGTAGTAGTAAAAGTATTTGAATGATGTCTGTGTTGTTGAAATGCGATACAGCTCACATAATAAAACCTTTAAGCGAGTGGTAACCTCTTTCTCGGCCTCATAAAAATCAAGTGTGTAATAGCTGAACTCTATTAGCCAAACACCAGCAGGAAACTTTGAGAGAGTTTGTGTTTTATAATCCCATTTAGAGTTGAGTTTAATGTGAACATGAATTATTGATTTGCAGTTTATTGGAATGGCAGTAACAGAATGCAGCCCTGCTTTTACTATCAGACATCACGCTGCATTTCCTGGATCACAGACGTTGTAAAGAAGTCAAAGTGGATTATTACTTGTTAAAGCTGCAGGTGCCTCTCCACATGAGTTATAATAGTCCAGAAGTCTTACACGAGCTTGTTAACAGCACTCAGAGATGCATTACTGCTTTTATCTGCTTCTTTTCATCTCTTTTGAATTGTGTTGTTTTTTTTTTTAATCCTGATGTTCCTGCAAGAGATGAATCATTATTTATCCACAATAACAATTACAAGTTCTTAAGAAAACTCAGAAAACACTGCTCTGAATGTTCCAGATCTGTTATGTCATAAGTAAACGCTAATATCGTCTTTGTCGAAAAAAACTATAGAAAAAGGTGCATCAAAGATACAGAGTTGATTTATTGAATATAGTCTAAGCGACTAAGTTGTTGTTTTAACATTCATCTCTTCAAACGGTTGTACTAGACAGACACATTTTCAAAGTGCAGAAAGATGAATCTTGTTGTTGTTATGCATGTATAATGTATAATAACACAATTAATCGTAATAGGAATAATGATATGCTGTCACATTTATATATTTTTATTATGTAGCAGAGGTAGGTGTCTATAAGTTTACACATCTTTCTTCTCCTTTTTGAGCATTTAGTAAATGAATAATATTGCGATGAAATTCACTTGTATAATGTTCTATTGCAGCCTGTTCTCACAGATAAGTGTGTCAATAAAACACAATTTGAAACAGTGCGTCATATGAACGCATTTTCTATTTTTTGCGTGTGTGATTCACGTGTTTCTGTCCCAGTTCATTTCTATGCTGAATGTAAAGACGTGTTATTATTGATGAAGACTAACACAATCTTAATCCTAAACTTAATCAACTCCAGGCCTGAGACCTAAATTTACCCAACTTCAGAACTAAATTTAGTCATTAACCCAAAAAACCCTCCTGTTTGTCCTCAATCACACTGTGTGTTCATACCACGTCAGAAAAAACGGGCGTGTAGTGGCACACCGAAACAGCGAGTAGCGTTTTGGTGTGCAATCCGTGAGAATACATTGTCTATTGATGGCTCAAATAAATTTGACTGACTTGTCTGGTTTATATTTTTTGGTTCATAAACCATTCAGACTAGTTTGTAACATTTCTACAGCATTAGCATATCAGGCCAGATCAGTTTGATTATTTCCCCTGTGTCATTTCTTTGCAGCCAGCAGATGAAGCTCTAACTCACTTGAAACACATCACAGTCATGTGTTTTAATGCCACATAAACTGCAATATAAACCGCAGACATGATTATTATGATTTTTTTTTTAATAAACATAATAAATAGGCAATGTCCATTGATTTGATAAATACATAAAAGTACACATGTTAATGTTTGTTTTTTTTTCCATTATAATACCTTATAATGGAAAATTTACACAGAACATCTGTAAATTATTCTTTAAATTTGCTTTGTATAAATTTGTTCCAAAAACTCCCAAATGGCAAATCATTTAATTAAATCTGTTTAAGCTTATTTCATAGATTAAAAGTTGAAAAGTGACAGACCTGGCAATATATCAAGGCACTACTGTTCCTCGGCTGCTCACTGGTTGAAAAACACTACTTTACTGTACAAATGTGGCCCTTCTCATTTAAATACTGCCTCTGAATGCTGGGTAATGCAAATGCATACATTCATTCACAAATTAACTACTGTCTAACCAACGTAAAAAAAAAAAAATCCCCACGTTTAAGTTAGTTTCATTTGCTAACAACCAACAAGCTAACAAGAGAAATAGTTTTTACCAGCACATATCACTGAATTCTGCTTCTGCTGATTAAAAAATATGTGGAGCAGCCATTTTCAGTGCGTGACATAAGACTTTGAATTACAGTCATTATCTGCTTTTAGATGGTGATTAAAATGAGCTAAATATGCCTTTCATCAGCGCCATTACCAGTCAATTAAAAGTGTTCTCACCTCTCAACAAAAAGTCCTAATTACAGACGAATAAGTGCGGGATTATTAAAGAGCAGGCTCATCTGTCGCCGGGGCAAAGCCGACAAGTAATGATAAAATATACTGAAGATGACTAAAATAAGCACTCACTGATGTTTGAGGAGATTTTTGAGAAAAGGAATGGATAAATCGTCTCTGTTTTGGGGTCATTTTGGGATAAAGTTGTAGAGATATTTGTAGCATATGTTGTACCAGCTGATATTACAGTTCTTATAGCTAATGTTATGAATGTATTTGGGCTATAGGTCAGGAGATTTAGTGTTCGGCTTTACGAGTGAATGAGACTGAGACAATGAAATTAATTTTTGCTGGTACCGTATAGTGTTAGACAAGTTGACAAAAAGACAAAAGATTGAACACAGTCAGAACAGGAGGAGAAAACAGCTATGGAGGCAAGATTTTGACCAGACACTCTTCATAAAACAGTAGGTTCTGGAGCCCAGGCAATTATAAGTAAAACATGAGCTTATCAGTTCTGCAGTTTTGAACAGGAAGTCAGTGAGCTATTTCGTAGCTTATCACTTAACTCTTTCACTGCCAGCCCTATTGTGACTTTGACCCCCTTCCCTGCCAGGACTTTTTGCTACTTTTAAGCAATATTCACAGCTCCACAAAAAAACTTGTGCAACTGGAATTATGACATGTTGTACATCAAATGAGACCTACAAGTGTCTACTTTCATTTAAAAAAATAAATGTTATTCTACATTATTCCGTTCTCTTTTTATAGACATTTGAAATTCGTTGTTTTCATTAGATTTCAGCGTTTGACGAGAAACTTTTGAGAAAACGTCCTTTTTCTAAATCAAACTTCATGTCATTGTTATTTTTGTCTGTTCTACTTTTTGGTGAAAGAATATTAGCCAGTACAATGAAATAATGTATTTAGGGTAAAAATACGAGCTTCACGTGATTAAAACAATGAGGTTGAGTGTCTTTTTCATCTTTAAACCAACAAAAGCTTTGATACAGACGAGGAGGCATCACAGGACTTTTTCTACTTTCTGATACAGATTCTATAGATTCAGACGCTATTACAGGGCAAATATTATTATTTAACCCTCCAAACATGAAGAAATACAGTAGTTTTACTCACTCTGACACTTATGGATCGCTCACAGAAGTGAAACTTTAGTTTTTCTCCTCCAGACTCGCTGCATGAGTTGTTCTCCTCAGAGTACTAGTCCAGTAGGATCGTCTTTTCTTCATTTTAAAGATCAAATATCTGCTCTAAACTTACTCAACAATGTTTTTAGTCCAAGATGTGTTGCGTGTAATCCGTTTGAAAAGAAACACGATCCTTTAGAGGCGAATGATCACGTAAACACAGCCGACTGCGCTGCATAAAGTAAACAGGAAAGACGTGCATCCGGGTCCTGGGCTTTCCTCTGCGGCCTTGTGCTAATGTGATACTGCCCTCCGGTGGTGAATATATGAAAGTGCAACATGATTGCTAAATGCTGATGCACCAGACACGTGCGTCAGAGAACCCTCTATCGCCGCATATAATAAAAAGCTTATGACGACAATTGTCGTCATTGGCAGGGAAAGAGTTAATACATATCCTGACCAGCCAGATGGTTTATCTCGTGATATTTGTGAATTCACAAACACAAGATAAACCATCTGGCCTTCCAGCCGCACGATTGGTTTGAGAGTCCGAAACAGCGATGTTTCGGCTCACTCACGTCACAGCACGGTGGTTTTGAAGCCCAATCACATTGTAGCAGGGCAGGCTAACACAAGCTGTAGCGTCCCGGCGCTGCCGAGTCTCATTCAAGCTAAACAAAGATGGTGGCTCTCGTGTATGTACATGTTTCTGCTGCTTTTGATGCGGTTCTTGTTGAAAGAAGAGCCATATGTGTGACACGTACTTGCTCTATCTCATGCGGACATTGGATACACCGAGTTGTTGCTGTGATTAGCTAAGCTCAAATAAGGTAGGCCCCACACCTAATCAGCTTGAAGTATTACTAAACACCCCACCTTTCCCCGAATGCTTTCAGCTAGTCAAGTTGCAGATGGATACTGTGGAAGAACTCGTTGTTCAGCACTGATCTATTTGGCATGAGCCAGGTTACTTAATACAGTGATTCCAAACCTTTTTTGTCCTGAGTACTCCTAACCTTTATCTTTCACTTTGAAGACCCTTTTTTTAGGTAAATACATGTGATCAATTGTCAATTGTTACTCCCCATACTTGCTTGTCAAAGCTTGATCATGTTAGATCTCAGAAGCCAAGCAAGTTAGGGTCTGGTTAGTACTTGGATGGGAGACCTCTGGAATACCAGGTGGGAAGAGTGGATTGTCGTTGTGTCCTTGGGCAAGACACTCGATGTCTGCGTACGTACACTGGGTGATTGGAAAGTGCTTTGAGTGCCTTGAAAGGTGGAAAACACAATATAAATAGAGACCATTTACCATTACTATTGCAAAGTCTTTTAAATAAGAAATGTGTGTTTCAAATTAACCTGCTTTAAAATATCACTTTAACTCTACAATGTTAATAATATTCTCATCATCTCATAATTACACTTTAAATCTGACTTCCCCAGCCCCAGATGCATAAACCCTGGTGTGTATAAATATATATTCTAGCCCAGTGCAGGCTTGTGTGTGTCTCCTCCGTCCTGCAGATTCCTGGTGTGATTTGAAGCTCTGCCTGTTCAAATGGATGTGTCCCAGATCGATATCTACGACTTTCAAGCAGCTCGATTTTCCAGCGCAGCAGGAACAGATGGTACTGACAGATAAGAGAGGCTCACGGACCGCTGGTGCTACGCGGGAGGACTGTAGCGGGACAGGCAGGCATTTTACTGATAATTATAGGTGCGCTTAGATAATATAGGGTTAATGCATCAAAACACAATACTAGTTTAATTGTATTACATTATTAAAGGAGACCTAGTTGTTTTTTTCTTTGTATGATAGGACAAAACTATGACGTAATTCAATCTATAATTCACATTTTGTTCACTAAAATACAACCTTGATCTCCAACAGCTTAGAAATATAAACAGGTGCATTGGACTTTCTGATCAAAGCTGCAGAATTGATAATTATTAAACTTTGCCTTTTGAATGTTAAATTTCACTTTAATAAGCCTGCTGCTTCATTCTAAATTACTATATTATTGTTTTTGGAAAGCATACGTGACAATTTCGATAGATATTTTACTCAGAATCAGATTTTTTTGAGAGAGGAGATAAGTGGTAGGGAGGTAGGAAGGGGGGATGGAAGGAAGGAAGAAAGGAAGGGAGGATGTAAAGGAAGGAGGAAAGGGAAAGAAGGAAGAGAGGGAAGGAAGGAAGGAAGGAAGGAGGCAAGGGATGGAGGGAGGAAGGATGGATGAAGAAAGTAAGGGAGGGAGGGGATGAAGGAAGGAAGGGAGAAAGGAAGAAAGAAAGAAAGAAAAGTGAGGAGGGAGTGAGAAAGGAGGCAAGGAAGGGAGAGAGGTAGAAAGGAAGGAAGGAATGCAGGGAGAAGCATATGAGGGCAGGCAAATCTGAAAAATTGACATAGCCAAGTCTTAGCGTGTGCTAAAATCAGTTTTCTTTAAAAGTATTTTCTTAAATTTGCATAAAATGTACTGGTATATCTTATGCATTTTTAGACTTAAAATTGACTTAATTGCATTGTTTTTTTGTACTAAAGCACAAATATGTTGCATTGTTAAACACACTCTTTGGTACTTTTACTTTGATACTTTATACATTAATCTTAAAACAAGTGTAATAAAACACAAATGATTCTTATCTACTGTAAAGAAAATTACATAAGGGAAATCAAACTGATCTTGCCTGATATGCTGCTGCAAAAATGCTCAAAACAAGTCTGGACCTAAAAATAGTGTTTCAGAACACTACTAAAATAAGGAAAAAGCAGCTCCAGACTGATAATAAATAAATCTACCACAACTACTGCTGAATATTGAGTTTGTATGTGATATGTAAAAAGAGAATATCTGGTAAACAGTGGCTGAAAAGCAGAAAAACTAAAGGAACACGTCTGCTTCTCTCACATTTCTCACTGACAGACTTTAGGATCACACACAGTTCAACTTTCTATGCTTAAATACGATGTTCTTTTTTCATCTGATGAGTAAATATTTGATGTGCAACAATACAAATGTCTTAAATCTCCAACTGCTGCTAAGGTCTGCACTGTTACCATGACAACAGAAATCTATTTTATAATATTTCTGCCAAACAAACACTTCCAGGAGGTAAATTTAGCTCCCAAAAAGGCAAGAAACACATTTTATTAGTTGTTCTCATCATACTTTTCCCACTCAGTTAAAATGTTGATGAGCAAGTTTTAAATAAAAGAACATTGAGAGGTCAAATGTTTAGATTTGCGAAGCGTTGACCCGAAAAGCGGCAGCAGACTGGAAAACCTTTTTAAAATCCTGTTTAGCTCCTCTTCCGTCGACCTGCCGCAGCTGAATAATTCCCTAATCACATCTCCATAATGAATAGTTAATTGCCGATCATTTTCCGACTGTCTGTAAACACAACGCGACCCCCTGTGAGCGCGGTGCGTTCACTGACACTCAGAACGATGCCCCGGCGCTGTATCATTAACTTAACCAATTTGTTTGGCCGCGGGGCATATGTTGTTTAAATATAAAACGACAACATATTGGAGAAGCGCTGACATATTCCAGCACGCCCACAGGCACTTGAACGCACCGTGAAAACAGATCTACCACTTTGTCTCGTCCAAACATGTCCGGAATATTTAAAGCAGTATTTTAAACTGATTTGACAAAAAAAAAATACCACCACAACAACAACACCACACAAACAACAGCAGCAGCATCACCAACAACAACACCGACAACAACAACACCAACAACACCACCACCACCGACAACAACAACACCACCAACGACTACAACACTACCACAAGCAGCAGCATCACCAACAACAACACCGACAACAACACCAACAACAACACCACCGACAACGCCAATAATACCAACACCAACAATACCACCACTAACAACAACATCAACACTACAACCAAAAACAACATCACCAACAACACTACCACCTCCAACAACAACACTATCACCTCCAACAACAACATACCACCTCCAACAACACTACCACCAACAACAACAACACTACCACCAACAACAACAACACTACCACCTCCAACAACACCACCATCACCCGCAACAATAACACCACCAACAGAAATTGACAACAACACCAAAAAACACCACGACCAACAACACCAGCACCGACAACACCACCACCGACAACACCACCACCACCGACAACGACAACAACACCACCACCACCACCACCACCACCGACAACACCACCATCACCACCCTCAACAACAACACCACTATCAAGAAACCAATACAGTCTCACTAGATGGCATACTTTTACCACGACACAAAAACAGCGTATTTGGACTACGACTTCACAGCTATTTTTAGTACTTATGTTACGCCGTGCATTTAGCACGATATGAAAAAGCGTAAAAATGACATGAGATTTCACAGCATCAAAAAAACACGAGTTTTAATTGAAGCCACGTGGGGACGTTTTCTTCAGGTGAAATGGTAAGTTCAGGCATAAAGTTACTAAAATTGGTAAGATTAGGTCTGGGGCTTGGGGCAGGTTAAGATTAGAATCAGGATTTCATGAATATTCATAAATAAGAACACGTCTTAACAACCACCATTCAAATGAATGGGACTGTGACACCGACTATAATTACGCAAGACGACCGTGAACTCGTGCTAATCATACCTCATTTACATATTGTGTAATGTCGTGATAAATGTACGCTTTCTTGTGAGATCGGGCTCCACCAACACCAACAGCACCAACACAAACAACAGCAGCAGCAGCACCAACAATAACAACACCACCTCCAACACCAATTACAACACCAGCACCACTACCAGTGTTTAACAAAATTTCACTGCACTAAACTATTTACTAAAGTTTTTTAGCAATTGTGTTTTCACAAATGTTGACCTAATATTTAACTTAAAATAAGCACATTTAAGAGGTAAGTGGGCATGCGCACATCGAATTTGGACTCAAAATCGGCACTGACTAAAATTGGGGAATTAGTGCCTGGAGTTAGCCACCCAGACATGGAGAGGAACATGCAAACTCCACACAGAACGGCCCAAATCGCGTGGGAGTCGAACTAGCTAACCTTCTTACTGCTCACTCTGCTATTGTGCTGTTTTGGCTGTCAATCCATTTTCCAAATATTTCAGAAATACATATTTTAATTGTTTGAATTGTTGATTCTGGGCGCACTTTAGACCTGATTTGGTCCCATTTTAGTAATTCAGCTTCAGACCAGACCTGGTGTTGACCTAATGTTGGTTACCTTTGGTTCATACTGGTAATCACCTAGTCCTTATTTTACTCTGGTTCAGTGTTGCTTTGAAAATTTTGTGCAGCCATACAAATCCAACTCAGGCTAAAGGAGTTATTAACATTACTGAAACACATTTTGTACAATCTCAAAAGTGGTGACATGTTATTCAACTGGCCCAGAGGCTCTGGCTCTGGCCTTTAGGAAAATTAAAGTTAAATAGCTCTGATCTAATAATCTAATAAAAAAATCTACATATTATTTTTTCTTCTTCTTAAAGTCTTTATCATTGGTATTATTTATTCAATAGTTTTTTTGCTACATCCTAGTTAGATATATATTAGTATGTTTTTATTTTTATCAGCTATGGTGAGCGTTGTGGCAGTACGTGATGGACCCTGTCTTTGTGTTAATAGGATTGTTGTGTCGGTGAAATGGTCCTGTCGCTTCTGTCTCCTGCTCTTAAATGTTTGGGCTGTGTCAGGTTGAATCTGCTCAGACTCGGGGGTCCTGAGGGGGATTGTGGGGGAACCAGACATTTCACCGTCGTAAAACATGTTTGTGGAGGCCATTTCAGACCGGGATTTCTGCTGGGCCTTGGTGATTACTCTGAGTCTGTGTGTGTGGGTGTGTGAGCTGTAGATGTAGCAGTGGTTGTTTTAGTTTTGGTGAGAGAGGATTATGTGAGTGACAGAAGCTGTTGGCCCAGATTGGCAGCCACATCTCTGTCTGCAACACGGTCTCTCAGAAATACGTATCTATACTGCAACATGTCAATCACATTTCCTTTTTGTGTTTACTTTTTATACGATGTCTTTATTTGATACATGTTTTAGTTGAAGCCTCATGGAGCTATTTTCTTTGGGTTTAATGGCCTAGTTTAAGGTTTTTTTTTTTTTCATATTGTACTTTGACAAAGTCCTCCTAGGGGGTTTTGCACACTGGGTTCCAATTCGGTATACATGAACTACTGGGGGCATCAAAAGTTTTTAAACGCGTAAATGCTGGCTCCTCTGATCTACTTTGTATAATAGTACAATACTCAGACAGTGGTCTCATTGTTCCACCAATTGCTGCATTTATCAAATACTTTTAGTGGAAAACACAAAGTTTACCAATTTACCACTGTAAAAGTTAGTTACCCCAGCTTTAACTAAACTAACTAGAAAAATATTTTCAAATATAGTAAGAAAAAACAATATTGTAATGTTTCTACTGCTGTGGTCCAAATACCTTAAATCAAAAATCTGCTTCATTTAGAGTCTGTTTTATTCACTTTTCGTCCTCTCTTAATTCCCTCTGTAAAACTACTGTAGGAATCTTGTGATTTAGGCTTCAGAAAGCTACATATTTTCTTTTTTGGCCATGCATCACTGTTTGATTCTTGTTTTTGTATTGCGGTTGTATCAGCAGCAGTGTGTTATACTGCTAGAGTGAGTATATTTTCCACCACAGCTCACTACCTCTGCTCTGGTTGTGGATTCCTTTTGCGTCCCTTGTGATTACATTAGTAGTTCCTGGTTTCCCTGCCTGGACTGCGCATGTTTGTGTGCCTGGAATTCATGACTACCAAATTTGGGTTTGTTTTGTGGCGCTCGTCTCTGGCCTCAACGAGCAGCAGCACGACAAGAAGCGATCTGTAACAAGAAGCCTGGGCACATCTGGTTGTGATTGGCAGCAGTATAAAGGGTGCTTATGTTCTGGGAAACTGGCAGAGAGAGACCCGCGGACCCAGCCCAAGCGAAAAGCAGCTCCGAGCCAGCCAAAAACATGGAGCAGATCTGCAGACTGTGGCCCCTTCACTGGGCTCACGACACAGGTGGACAAACGCCAGAAGACATTTGGATTCCCGCAGCAGTTTGACGTAACATCAGGACCACAGACAGGAGAAGTTAAAACAGATTCACTTCATCATGATGTGGGAGGGAGTCATTAAGCAGGCTCTGAGGAGTTTAACCTTCATGTTGATGCCAAATTATGAGACTAAAGTGAAGTTAGTTTTAGAAAATTATTTCCTACTTTTTGCTGCTTCTTTTGTGGCCAAAGTTTCTAAAATGACTCTCTCTGACTGATAATCTGTCCAAATGTATGTTTGTAAAGTTCATGAACCTGAAGCCTATTCTTTCATCAATACACTTAATACTAATTTAGATGTTTGTTTGCTTGTTTTTGAATTTGCATTGAAAAACATACATTATTTTTTCTGGAGGCTTGCATCTCTACAAACTAGATTCTCTCCTGATCCAGCGCTGCTTGCTTAGGGTATAGTATTTCACATAATGATAGACTATACAAAGTTACAAAGTGCTGCTTTTGAAAAGCAAATATGTGCTGTTTTTTGTGATTGTATTTTCCAATAGCAGTGGTATTGGTCAGTCTCTTGATTGGTAAAGAATTCATTCATTGTAAAGTTTCTTTTTTGCTTGAGTTCTGTCTATGAGATGCTTTTCTTTCAGACAAAGGCACATCATCAGTTCTCTTCACACTCTAGGAACTTTGTTTCAGTTCCTGTAGTACTTTTCTTAGACCAAGTCCTCGTTTTGACGTTTTTGCACAGAGCAGGAACTTTTTTAGCTCCTGCTCCGGGACAACAAGTTTCCAGTCGGACCAGGAACCTTTTGGTGACACAAGCACATTTACAACACTAACTTTTTTTTGTAAATATGTTTTATACATCCTCACACTTAAACAAATGTTCCTTATCCTCTAGACAAATTACTTAAAAGCAATAGCTCCTAAAATACATTTTAAATGTATTAACACCTATTATTAGAAATAACAGTGAATTATTGTGTTATGATGTTTATTTCAGTTATGTTTTAGTTTATATAGGCCTACATCATAGCTTTATGACACCAGTTAATCACTTATTTAATTGTTTCAGTCTTTACAGATGCTAATGTTAAAGCTAGGAATCAGGTCCTCTGATTAAACAGGGCTGGAGGAATGTTGGGACTTGGTTCTTGGTATTTTCACGTGCAAAAATGCCTTTAGTTTCCAAGACTCAGTTTTGGTATTTTTTAAAGTTGTGTTTTGTGGTATCACTGCTCAAAAAAAAGGTGAAGAGGAAACACAACATTGGTCGACTCTTGACAAGTATATGGTCGATCCATAGTTGTTAATAATCTGAGTTCTCCAGATGTGTTTGTGTCTACACTGGATTAGAAAATTGACCTCACTCATATTTCCAAAGTTTATTTAAGCTGTGCTATTGTGGATGTAAGTGTAGTAAATAACATGAGAGAAGGTTTGAACTGCCAACTGTGGAGTTTTTGGGACCACTTTCTTCTCTCGTAATAGCATTGGGCTTTGCATCAGAGGTTAAGACAATGTTTCCCGTTTTATAGAAGTGTTAGAAAAGTTTTATTGCATAGTCTCTTGGCTAATAGTTCATTTCATGCATTTTAAGTACATTCCACCTGCGTCCTTTTTCAAAGCTCTCACCAGTTTTCCCATAACATTTAAAAGTGTCTCCTTCAGGTCCAGACTTCTGTGTTCCTAAACCAAAGCGGGTACCATGGGCCGGAGCAGACCGGGGCGCGTTAAGTCTGCGCGTGAGATAACGATGCCCTGGAGGGAGAGAGCGCGCCGTGGCACCTGCTTGTTCTTTTGGCTCCGCTGTGGAAATGGGAGGAGGACAAAGCGTTTACAATGGAAGTCAGTGTTCAAAGTCAATAAATCAGCGCAGCTGCTAAATGCATAACACACTCGGACTGCTGTGTTTTCAATGTCGTCTTGAGTTTAGACCAAGTCAGACTTACAGTAAGAGTTTGGCTGGAGTATTGTGGATTCCAAGAGGATTATTGGTCTGGTGATTAAGGCAAAGTGATTCTTAAGGATTCTCTGTGGATGTAAGAAATTGAACATTGATAGATATACAGTAGATTCCTATCTGCTGGTGAAATTAATGCTTCAAAGTTAACGTTGCATTCACAATATGAACTAAACGAGATTCCGGGTCGATTGGGGTCCAAAGTTGCAATATTGTAACTTGTTCTAAACGGGCTCAGTTTGCACCAATGGAGACTGCGCTGTAGAAACACATCTGCTCCTCGCCTGTAGAGGCGCTGTGAACCAGAATCACACACCTGGGTCCATTTGTCTCTGCCTGAACAGTGTCCTATCCAAATAAGCAAACAAATAAACGGTACTTCTGCAGTGTTGGACTGATTTAACTTTTACGGATCTTTCCTACAACCTGCCTCACATTACCCGCTAATAGTTTATTTCACATAACAACATTGTTCAGATCTTTAAACAGATGGAGGGCAGCTAAAATAATTTAGCTTTAAGTAATATTTGTTGTAATAAAGAAAGGAAATGTGTCTAGTTATTAATAGAAAACACAGCATTGAAAATGCTTGTCCTTTAAAGGTTGTACGGAGGATTTTCACAAATTGTTTGGTCTCATTCTCAAAAACAGTTACATAGATTTGTAACAGTCTTGTACTTATGCTAAACAAAAAAAAATAAATAAATAAAAAAAAAAAAAAAAAATATATATATATATATATATATATATATATATATATATATATATATATATATTATATATAATAATATATATATATATAAACTGTGGACATGATGAGGCAGTAAAACGTTGACCAATAGAAAAAGAGGTACCTCAAATTGAAAATTCTTCATACAACCTTTAGGCACAAGCCTTAAAAGCCCTGAAAAGATTTTTATAAATACATGCCTTGTAGCTTACTAGTTGCACAAGAAGATTATTATTTGTTGGACAGTTATAGTTCTCTGCAAAATGCATTAGAATATATTTTTTATTTAGAAGTGCGCGTGACTTCTGCTACATCTCCTCACCTGCATCTATCTGCGCTCCTCCGCAGCACTAGTAGCATTAGCTTTAGCACACTAAACAGTGAGTTGGTGCTTGGTATCGGGACCAATATATGATATGAGTCTTAGCTACTCGGGTCTATACCCATATTGTATTGGTATTGGTGCATCCCTACCAGTCGCTATGCTATCATGGTTTGCCCACGTTTCTTCTTCGTGTGTCGCAACTTCCTCTTCCCTTTTGCAAGTTCCCGTGTTGGGAAAAGTTTGGGCCAATCATAGCAGCACATTTTGACTCTGTTCAATTTTATTGCAATCCAGATTAAACAGAGACCACCTCCATAAACCAGCACAACAATTCAGAAAGAAATACTCCCGGTCACATATATCCTTAATCCACATTTACTTTTACTTAGTTTAGTTGTTAAGCAGCGAGTGAAAGAACTTAATTGTTATATTCCTGAAAGCTGAATTTTGAAAAGTGGCAGGTTGATGAAGACCCAATTTCAACAAGTCTGCCTCAAATTAAAGGTTTAAATTCTGTTCCAAACCGATTGAATTTCCCTGATAGTGGATTTGGGAAGTTGGCAGGTTCCTATCAGCAGGTTGTTTATTGGAAAAGCCGCAGCACAAATTGAGCGTGGCACAAATGGCAGCTCGTCCCGGTTCAGTCGAGCAGAACCGAAGCAGCAGCAGCAATTAAAACGTGAAGCCGTGTTTTAAAGCAGCTGCCTGCAGACATTGTTTTGGTCCTGCCCACTCCCATCAGCCTCATTATTGCAGCTGTAATTTACCTGCTCCTACACTCTCACCTCTCTGTTTCTCTTCTTCTCTTTCTTCTGCCCCTTATTCTTCTTTCGCTAGCTCTCTCTCTCTGGTGTTTCTCTGCCTCCCTCCCCCCCTCTCTCTCATTCTCTTCTCTCTCTCTCTCTCTCTCCCTGTGTCTGTCTGTTTCTACCTCTCTCTCCCAGTCTGTCTTTCTCTCTCTCTGTTTTCTCTCTCTGTCTCTCCCTTCCTCTCTCTGCTTGTCTCCTCTCTCTTCCCTCCCTCTCTTTCTCTGTGTTCTCTCTCTCCCTCCCATTCTTTCTCTGCCCCACCCCCCCCTCTCTGTCTGTCTTCTCTCTCTCTGGTTGCTCACTCTCTCTGGCCTTTCTCTCGCTGGTCTTTCTCTGTCTCTCTTCTTCTCTTTCCTCTTCCTCTCTCTTCTCCCTCCCTCATTCCCTCCCTCTCTCTTTCTTTCTGTCTTTCTCTCTCCCTATGTCTCCCTCCTCTCTTTCTCTGTGTTTTTCTCTCTCTCTCCCTCTCCCTTCTCTGTCTGTCTGTCTGTGTGTGTCTCTCTTCTCTCTCTCTGGTTGCTCACTCTCTCTGGCCTTTCTCTCTCTCTCTCTTTCTCTCTCTGTCTTCTTTCTCTCTCTCTTTCTCTCTCTGTGTTTTTCTCTCTGTCTTTCTTCTCTCTCTCCCTTTTTTTTTCTCAAAATATAAGAAATTTGGTTAAAGAAGAGGGATAGAGAGAAAGAGAAAAAGAGAGGTGAGAAAGAAGAAGGAAAGAATGGAGAAGTGAAAAACAAATGGAAGAGAGAGGTGAAAGAGAGAGAGCGAAAAAGTAAGAAGGGGTGAAGAAGAAGAGAGAGAGACAGACAGAGAGAGAGAACGAAAAAGAGAGGGGTGAGGTGAAAAAATACAGAGAAAAAGCTGAGCGAGAAAGGGGGAATGAGAATGAGAAAAAGAGGTCGAGTCCAGAGAAAGGAGAGAAAGGGAGGGAAGGAGAGGAGAGAAATATAGGAGAGACAAAGTTAGAGAAGAAACAAAAGATAGAGGAGAGAAAGGAGAGAGAGAATAACAGACCACTCACTACTTGAGTCTAACTGACATAAAACGTTAAGATCGAAATTGTTTTGCATTTTAGCTAAACTGTCCCATACTTTTTGCAGTGTGTTTGTTTCATACAATAGATGTTTGGCTATTTCATCTGTCAATCACATTTATGGAAATTTAGGATATAAACACGAGATGAGAGATAAACTGTTCAACTTTAACATAGTACAGGCATCTAGTATTCAAAAACATCTCCCATGTAAGAACGATCAGCCACTAAAACTCTTCTCTCTCTAACTCTCTCTCTTTCCCTCCTCCCTTCGTCTCTCTCCCTCTCCGTCTCTTTCCCATGATTCTCCAGCTAAAAATATATTGACCACAAATGGGTTACAACTGCAGGAGGGATGGAGTTGTGGCCCAAATACTTTTAAAAGCTGCAAAACATGGTTCTTCAGCGAGTGTCCGTCATCTGCATCATCCAAATACAAACCTATTTTTAAAGCCTGCGATAAATAATCCGTCTGGCTTTTACATTTAGTATAATTATTGTGTAATGGCTCTGCGCTGGACAAATACATTATTGTTGTTCCAGATAAGCACCGGTCATAAAGCAGACCCTTTTAGTTGTCTGTGTTTTAAATATAAACATTTGCTCACTCACGTAACATTTCAGTGACTGTGAACAGTGATTACGTTCAACACAGCTGAAATAGTTTAGATTTTCTGTGATAAATAAGGCAGTGTATTTACTTTATCTTCTTTCCAAAGCAGTGTTACTCTAAAGAATAATTATGTCATCTATGGTTTACAATGACAGCCTCCTGGACTTGTTAATGATATTTTTGGTCGTGACGTAAATGCAAAAAATGACAACATTTTGCGTAATAGGGCCGAGGCAGAATTTTGCTTTATTAAATTAAATACAGATTAGATTAAATTCAGTCATAATAGCACAATAACATCTTCAAATAATCTCTTTACTCCCAGAATATGTTTCAAAGCCCAACTTTAGGAAGTGCTTCTTTGTTCCTTATTGATCCAACCAAAAATTAAGTATTGTATGTATTTAGCTGGATAGACTTTAAAGTGAGAATCGGAGCGCCAAGCCCCAGCAATGGCAGTGGCTAATCATGCTATAATGGAGGAACCTAACAGTGTTTTTTTCTGCGTTTTTTTCACTCAGCTGAATGTAACGTTCATGAATCAAATTTCATACACAAATGTTGGATTAGCATCATAACTTTTGTTTTTGCACAGTGATAAACTCTTGTAGTTAGCTGACAACAGCTGTGGCTCGAATTGTTGCTACAGCTCCCGTCAAACAGCGGCTCTTTCTGCATACCAGGTCAGTGTGCATCTCCCGTGTTGAGAAACAAATAATCCCTCTATTGGTTATTACAATAATATATGTAAAAAAAACTGTTATGAATTTTTTTTGTTTTATAATATCTGTAGAGTAGTGTAGCAGCACTTGAGCCCGGTCTTTGTCTTAACAACAGTTCTCTTTTTAAAGGTCATGGTTTCGTCTCGGAGTCAAGCACATTTGGACTCAGCCTTGTCTTGGACTTTGTCTTGTCTTGGACACCAAAACCACATTTCATTATCACAATGCTCTGCTAAACTTACACTAGGTGCAGTGACTTGTCCCAGACACAAGGTGTAATAAGGACTGCACAATAAGATCATGCACACACTGAAAACAATTTCAAAGGGACTTTTGATTTAGTCTCGATAAACCGCGGTCTTAGTTTTGTCTAAGTCTTGACCTGTAGAAGTCGCTGCCTTTTCTCAGTCTTAACCTTCAATGGTCTTGGTTTTGTCTCACTCTTGGACTTTGTCTCGGAGAGGTTCTTGATCTCGACTCCTACACTAGTACAGAGCTCATAGATGCTAACAGGGCTAATGCTTTTAGCTTCCATGGCTGCTTAATGAGATGTTGGATTTGTTTTGTTCTTCACCCAGCTTGTGAACACTTCATTGGCATGTCGTCCATAACCTGGTCCTTGTTTCTTGTGCTTGTAATCTCCCTATTTTTCTCTAACTCTGTGTTTCAGTGTACTGTTGGTGCGACTGACAGGATTTACATTTGCTTAACCCGTGCCTCAACACAAATCTATGAGACAATTTAACCATGTGACTCTGAGCGTCATTACATATACAGTATTTCACATTCAGCTCATTGAACCCATCTCTGTGCCTGCTGTTTCCCTGCTCGGAGATGGAGAGGACATTAAGTGCCATTATCTTCTTCACTCGCGACAGCCGCAGAATGATTCGTATAAATAATGTTCCAAATGAAGCAGTGGTAAAGGCGTAAACAGCGATATTTTGTTCTGATGCTGTCAAGACCTGTGCTGTGTTAAGATACAAACTGCACTCGGATTCATTAGAAAGAGCATTTTTATTGAAACATAATCCCTTTGCCAAAGAAAAGAATCATGTTCTGATGTGTTCTAGCGTTGCTTTTTTTTGTATCTAGACTTCGAATTTTCCATTTCTGATAAGTTTCAGTAAAGCTGCTGACTCAATTCTCTGTTAGCGGTTGTATAAAATGATATAGAGATGTCAGTTTGGATTCTCAAAGCTAATATTTCAAGTCTCTTTACCAACTGGATTGTATTTCAAATGAACAGCCTAAAGGGTTCAGCCGTCTTGCCAAAATATTGGTCTGGCTGAAGTATAATGGGCATATTTTAAGTTCAACTCGAGACGCCATCCAAGAGTAGCTCATCTCGTGCCACTAGTGCTTATTAGCAATTTTACCTCAGTCCAAACATATCATATTTGCTATGCTTTATACTCTACGGCACAATTACCTAAATGATTAATTAGTTGCAAGTTACATATGGATTTCTTTATAGATTGGAGAATTACTGGTGATAATAGTTTGTAAAAAAAAAAAAAAAGGTCTGAATTAGAGCTGGGCGATATCCATTTTTCACTACCGTCATATCGTCTTAATATAATATCGTGATAGACGATATTATCGTCTGCCCACTAATTAAGGCAAAAACGGCTCAAAATTGAGCTTTAGTCAGATTTTTCTGGTAATTTTACACACACACGCACACACACGGTGTGTATTATAGATACAATAATGCTCTTTCGCTATAGAACATTGCTAGGTTTGTGAATTTTAATGTTAAAAACCTTAGTACTTTGTCAAAGCCTCGCTCTTTTCTCACTCCTCCGCGCCCCCGCGCCACGCTACCTCTTTTTGCTTTATTGACAATTTTAAGATACACAACGCAGGGTAAATGTGAAAACTTGTGACGGTAAAAGTCGTAGAGATTTATATCATCGACTATATTGGACAATACACATTTAGAAAAAGACTTTCTTGAGACGCACGTGGCACCATGTCTGCGGGCGTAATAACCACACGAACAAAAGCACATATAGACATCCAAGCACGCAAGCAAGCTAACCATAAAGTTTAGACAAGGATTAAAAAAAAAAAAAAAAAAAAAAAAAAAAAAAAAGGTCTATTTATATAGCGCTTTTCTACCTTTCCAGGCACTCAAAGCGCTTTACAATCTAGCATCCACTCACCCAGTGTACGCAGACACTGAGGCAGTGTGGGTTAAGTGTCTTGCCCAAGGACACAACGACAATCTACTCCTTTCGTCCCACTGTGGCACCTGGTGTTCTAACGGTCCTCCCATCCAAGTACTAACCAGGCCCTTTCTTGCTTAGCTTCTGAGATCTGACGGGATCAGGCTTTGACAAGCAGGTATGGCCACATACCTAATTAAAAAAGTTCCGATTTGTTAAACTTCGATGCTGCAGACATCAATGCTGAAGACGCCTCGCAAAAAAAATGTGTGTCCAGAATCTAAACTTTACACTTTGACTGTTGTGAACGTGCTTTTTCTAACCATTCTCCTTCGTACTTACGTCTCATTTGAACCCGTGCAACAACAATCCATGCTCGGCTAAATACTGTTTTTCTGTAAGCATAATTTTCTCACACAATTTTCCATTGCGCTGGTTTGCTAGTAGCCACGGACTAATCGAACCGATTCAGGCTCTACAAACAAGTCTTCAAAGACCTCACTTCTTGCCTGACCAGCCAGTCCCTACACGCTTTGACAGACACTTTATAAACCGTGAGGGTCTGGGATCAGAGTGTCGGGGTTCAATTTTGGAGGCAGCCTTTCCGAGCGCTGAGTCAACCAATCACAGAAAACCCGGAAATTCCACCAAAACATCGATAGATGTTTTTGTAAACATGTAGCGCGAGGATTTTTTCAGTCTGAAGCCTGTCAACACGGTTTGCTGCTCAGGTTTAAGGAATTAATATGTTCAAATCAGCTACGTTCGCCGTCTTAAATGTTTTGAAAGCAACTTCCCACTTTTTAGTGTCATGTGTCAAAATCGCCGTGCTTGATTGGATTATCCTAACATTGGACGGGGAAATTATTGGCCGAGGCTCCGGTTTCAGACCCTTCTGCATTCAAACAGAAAGTAACAGAATGTAGGAGGGGCTGACAGGCAACCTCGCTTCCACAACCTTCTCTGCGCTTCTCTGACCCCTGACAACCCCATTCACACCAAACACACATGAGCCACGCGTCAGCAAAATTTGCCAAACCAGTTCAGATGGTCAACCATCAACTTTGTGTGAAAGACCCTTAACACAGCTAAAAAAATGTGAAAGACAAGATGCTTGTTTTTGTTTAGCAGTTTAGTCATCAACACGATTGCCAAAAAGTAGACACAGTTGGTATAAACCACTAATAAGCATGCTTTTTGAGTAACTGAAGAAGAAACTGTGGGTTCTAACATGGATTATTTTAGGCGCCACATCACACATCAACTGAACAGAAAAGAAGCATGAATTCAGGCATGTTGACCCAGTGTGTGCACGCTCATTGGAAATAATGAAGGCTGCAAAATATGCTGTGCGGCATGGTATTTTAGTGTTCTTATTTTGTGATGCATTTCAAGTTTTCCTGAATTTGAAAACACAAATTCCAATTCTACCCTCGCTCACACTTCTTCTGTGTCTCTGTCTCTCTTTCTCCTCTGCAGCTGTAGTTAGTTAGTGTTGTGTATTGATGCGTTGCTCTCTTATCTCACAGTGAACCGTGTGTCCAGTGCTGCGTTACATAAGGAGCAGATAAAGACAGACTGGCCCTCTCTCTCTCTGTCTCTCTCTTTTCGTATCTGCATCTGAACTCTGCATAATCTAATGACACACACTTGCTAATGGAAACTCAGGCCTCTGCTGTGATCTGGCTGATAAAACGCGAGGGCATTCTGCTTTACAAACTCCTCGCTGCACTTGCTTAGTCGAGCCGCTATAACATCACTTCTGATAATGAGGATTTGATTTGCCATGAGGATAATTTCACAGTGACTAAACAAGGTAAAACCCAGGACTAAGCTCTTCTTCTCTCTCACTTGCTTTCCCATGATCTCATTCTAAAAATATATTGACCACAAATGGGTTGCAACTGCACGGGAGGAGAGCGTTGTGTCCCAAATACTTCCAGGAGCTGCAAAACATGATGTGCATGCGGTGACAGTCTACATGGAGCTTTCAATCCTTAGCAGAAGTAAACAATCACATGCAGTAATTCAAATCTCATTTTCAGTGAAATAATACAGAAGGCTAACAATATCAAGATGTGACGTGGATTATTTTGATATCTGACACTTGGCTTGATGAAATAGACTAAGATTTAGGACTTGACTTGAGCTTTGTAACTTCTGATGAATTGATGCTTCTTCGCAAAAACATGTGTGCTTAGAAACTTACAAGGCTGCAGTAAGACCATGATGAGACAGAGCTGAGATATTCACACTCCTTATACACTTTACTCTGTGGTTTGCTTGTCAGGACTTGGTTTATTGTTGCTAGCGAGGCAAGCTAACGCTGCGCTAAATACAGCTCCAACGTATAATTTTTTTAAAAGAAGTCTGATGCATTAGCCAGTTTCATTTCACTTTGTGGAAACCATCATTGGGATTTGTTCATTTCACAGTAGGCAGGAACTTTCTAAATTTAACTAATCACTCCTTTGTGTCATCCAGGAAGTAGGACATAAACATTTCTGTCAGTGATTGTTGCAGTTTCTGTTTGGTAAATCTGCAAAAGAAAAACTACAATATTATATTCAAGGTTAATATTTGACACAAGGTATATCTCGACTCGGGTTGGTTCTGACAAACACACCACATGCTCCTGTTGGCTGATTGGACGATTATACTTCCTGCTTTTTGGGAACCATCTGCAGTCCTTTGATACCTGACCTAGTAGCTGAAGTGAAGTGAAATTTAGTGGAGGCACTCACTCACTGTTGGTGAGAAATTTATCCCTGGACTGTTTTAGAAAAACAACCAAGACTCAAAAGATTCAAATTAGGATAAGATTTACTTTGATCAAAGGGAAAACACACAACGTTACAAAAACATGTATTTCCTGATCTAAACCCTACAACGTCTCTATCTTGTTGTTGTCCCAGCGTGCCATCGAAAGCTCACAAAAAAGCAGAGTACAAAGTGTCTCTTTTATCTCTCCTTCCAAAGTTTGTCATTTTAGCATCTTCGTTGATTGGCCTTACAGTCTTAGGTTCGCGCCATTTTGCTGTCACTGGTCTCTTTCCAAAACCATCCTCTAATGATCTCATCCGGTGTCGAATCTCGAAGACCAGTCTTAAGATTGTCACAAGATCAGCTCTGTGACAGTTCAGAGGTCAAGTGAAAACCAGTCTTTTGGAATATCTGCTTTCTCCAAACACTTGTCAACCTCTTGAACCCAGTTCTTACAAATTATTTTACATAATTTAAACATTTGAATACAAATTATCGATACACTTATAGAAAATATTTGTTTCTACTTAGACAAAACAACATTATTTTATTACAACGGCAACACCTTAACCATTCAAGACCGCTATTCAAAGCCTCTGACACCAGCAGAGATATTATGGAGTCAGTAATTTGATATAAAAACTTAAAAATCTGAAACTACTGTATAAACACAAGACTTGACTAGACTTGGACTAGACTTAGACTCGTGGGGCTCAGACTCTGGACTTGCAGAGCTGACAAAAGCTTCAAATGATAAAAGCTTCAAAGATCAAGTTCATGTTACTTACAGTAGTTCTGCTTTAAGAACTACAGCTTCACTTGCTGCTTTCACATTCATCCATTAACAGATCCCATCATCGTCATAATAAACCTGCTTAATGTGCATCAATATCTTTTGAAATCCACTCTCCATCCAGCACATCATCAAACTGCTTCACTTTAGCACTTCCTCTCTTTTAGATTCTCCACAATATCAGACGCTACATCTTATCTCATGTCAGGACCTGTGAATATAATTGTTAGTTTGTCGAGCTCGAGAGTGAACAGGGTTAGAACAGGCAACCAGCCAGACAGCCAGATAAATAAATAGAAGATACTGTGGTGTTTTTAGAATATATTTTTCACACAGACACAACAACATAAGCATGAAGTGAAGCCCCCCCCCACCACCCCTCCATTCAGACAGTGAATCATTTTAATTGATGAAGAGCAACATAAACACTGGGCCTTAATTACGCCGCTCTGGAAATAGATGTGAGCGCGACAGCTGGAGCAGAGATTTACTGTGGAGAGATGACGAGACACTGGGTTCCTATAGTTTTGACTTGGTTTAGCCTGAATTTTGACCCATTTGAGACATTTTGTAAAGCTTTTTGTGTACAAATTGTGTTCTACTCATTGTCATTATTTTCTTTTTTGCCAACCCTGTTCTCACTTTGCACCCTTGCCTGTCAGGGTTTTTGCAAATTTTAAGCAATGTTCACAGCTCTACCAAAAACTTGCAACGAGCAACAAGAATCATGACATGTTGTACATCAATAGATGTACATGTGTCTACTTTAATGGCACAGTCACACTTGGGTTTTTTAACCATGCTATGCTCAAGTCTGATTGCAGAAAATTCTTTGGTTCACACTTGCACAAGCAAACCGAGCTACAGGCTGGTGACGTCATCCTGTAGCGCCGTTTGTTTACATGCGCTGCAGGTGCTAATGCTGTAGCGGCGAAAGTGGGCCGTTATATCTTTAAAGTGAGACTAAACACGCAATCAGAGATTTACTGCACACACAACTGCACCCCAAACAGGCTCGCAAAAGTGGGCAGATCCCCAGGTTGATAAGCATTGACTGACAGCACCAAATATGAATAGCGAGAATTTGAGTGATGTGATTTTCTGTGGGAGCGATCTTGACGTGTGGAGAAGTACACAGCTCTGAGGCTGTGCCACTGGGCTGTGCACATGTTGCTTACTTGCACGTCAAGATTTGTTTTTATTAACTTTGCAGACATATGAATGAAGCCTTTAGCCAACATAACTTATGATGTGAAAATTTTAAAATTGAAAATGAGAATATTGACACACCGAAATGAGAATTGAACCTGCGCACCTCCGCACCTCGTACCACATGTACGTATATCTAGCTGAGCCAAATGACTGATGATATCTTTTCGCATCAGGCGATTGCTTTCCAGCTCAGAGGTTTATATATTTCACTTGGGCGGCTCGTTTGTTGCATCAACTTGTTGTGACATCGGCGTGTATTGAAAATGCACGGACAGCACTTGTCCAGGTTTTTAGACACATAACTGCAAAATGAGCAAGTTTG
This sequence comes from Mugilogobius chulae, assembly GCA_038363315.1. Lineage (NCBI taxonomy): Eukaryota > Metazoa > Chordata > Actinopteri > Gobiiformes > Gobiidae > Mugilogobius > Mugilogobius chulae. The sequence continues at coordinate 25,322,883 of CM076411.1, read as the reverse complement.
CACAAAAATGTAAAAAAAAAAAAGGCCTGGAAACAGTAGATATGTATATTTTGACAGTGAAGAAAAGTTGATTCTGTGTTTAGTTTCTCTTTAATGAGGGAGACACAAGTTTTGCCCTTGATGTGCGCTCCTCCGTCAGACTTTGGATTTAAAATCGCATGGGACAGCAAAAGCTGCTGTGCATCAGTAGATTCTGGTATTTAAGATTCCATTAAGTGTTTTGCTTGTTTTCACCCAGTTTGGTGCTTTTGATGAGGTTTATAGTTAAGTTGGGTTCAGTTCCAGGTTTGTAACTGCAGTGCTGTAAAACTGAATATCTACCACAAGGATTGTCACTTCAGACTAAGTCAAAATTAGAATAAATGCAATAATCTACAGACTTTAGCTTTACTTCTATCTTAATCCTTATTTCTCTCGTTCCTCTCTCATGGCCGCTCAGCCTCCGGTGTCGCCTCTTCTGTGAGTTTTGCTTGGAGAGCCTGGACTCCTCTGCAGAAAGCTCTTCCAGTCGTCGCTTTGCTTTGCTTTGCTTTCCATTTCTCTCTGGGCTCTTTGAATAGTTTGGCTGTTTGTAGTTGGTCTTTTGTCTCCTGTCTCCTTTGGCTGGAGGCTGAGTGGAGTGTCCCAGCTGCACAGATGCGATGCCTGCTCTGCCGTTCGCCTGGAGGAACCACAGGGGCTGATGCAGAGCTGTGGAGGACTCTGTTGGCAGGGAGAAAATGGTACTCCAGAGGTTTTTGTTGTCGAAATTTTGTTATATTTAAAGTTTAGTGGCACAGTTCTGGTTTAGTCATAGTTTTGAGAAAGTTTAAGGGTGTTGTTAACAAAAATCTTGATGTTTTTTAGCATATCTGGATGACAATATTCAGACAATATCAAGTCAATCCATCAGAAATGTGTTAAACTATGCCTTAAAGCCATTGACTGTTTTGCAAGTCTCAAGTCCCAAGTCAAAGCCCTACAAATCCAAGTCGAGTCCAAGTCCACTGTTTTTGGTTTGAAGTCTTTTCAAATTTTCTTATCAAATTACCAATTATAACTTAAATTTCTACAACTATACACAAATGTATAAATTATCTCCTTGAAAACACATTTCTGGCAACAAAATAAAGAAGTGAAGTGTTTTTAATTTTTGAGGGAAAGCTTCAAGTCATCTCAAGTCATTGACTTTCAAGAGTCCCGAGTATCAGTTAATTTTATCAAGTCAAGTCTCAAAGCATCAAAATAATGACTCAAGTTACAACTTGCAAGCAGACACATCTGGAGTATATATTGTTGATTCACTAGCAAGGATCACACCACAACAAAATAATGCAATTAACACATTTATTGATGAAAGATGGATGGATGGAATAAAGACTGTATTAAGAGACTGTGGATGGGGTGTGAATGTGTGTCTCTCTGTCGAGAGAGCGAAGACAAGATGTGTTGTTAGGATAGGACAACATAAAAAGAGGCTTCTGGGTAATTGGAGGTGTAGCAAAGGAGGCGAGCAAGCGTGGTTTGCTGGTGAGAAGGAGGTGTTTTAGCTTTGGGTATTAAGTTGCTTTCACTTTCTAGAATTGTCATGTCATAGGTCCAACTTACTGTAAATTTGATGCATTGAGAGCAAATTGTATACAATTATTGAATAAATTAAGTTAAATAGACTTCCCAGTTTTGCCTCGATTTTCATCCTGGTTAAACCTAGATTCTTCTGATCCAGTTTTGTTCTGATTTATCCCAGGTTTTCTTCCTATTCATTTGCTGTTCCAACCTTCTTTACTGCGTCTTTCACATGTTGAACTTTTCAACCTTATACCGAGTGTACACTGACTGCGAGGCGAGTTCAGGTCGAGACATGTGCGGGTTTCTTGCAAAATGCCTGCAAGCTATCAACACTGTCTGTAATCATCCAAAGCCACATAGATTTACATAGATTTCCGCGAGTATTCCGCATCACACCACGGTGGTCTCCTGGAAAAAAATAAAATCCTTAATGTCGATTTTTACCAAAGAGACACTTGAGGCTATTGCACCTTCATCCGCACCTTTGGAGGTCTGTGTAAAAGGGCACATTGGTTTCAAGCCCTCTCTAAGTACTGCGGGACCTGCACAGATCATACCAAACTTGGACTCACTACACCTGGGGTTAGTTTTACCCTGATTTCACCCCATCTTTAGCCACAGGTTTGTTCTGGTTTAGCCCTGATTTTCCTTCCTGGTCTCTTAGTTTCACCCTAATTTTACCTCATTATTAGCCACAGTTTTGTTCTGTTTAGCCTTGAATTTCTCTCTGGTCTTGCCATAGTTTCATCTTGTTTTTACTTCATGTTTAGCCCCAGTTTAGTTCTGGTTTTCTCCTTGGTCTTGCCTTGGTTTTCGACCTTATATTTAGCCCCACTTTTTATCTTGTTTAGCCTTGGTTTTCTCTCTGGTCTTGCCATGATTTCACCCTGACTTTGCAGCATGCTTGGCCCCAGTTTTACCCCATTTTAGCTCTGTTTTTCTCCCCGGTCCAGCCTTGGATTCACCCACCACGGTTTCCCGCTGCCTGAGCCTCTTGTTTTACACCGAGACACTCACACCTCCAGGACCTCCAGACCTGATGAAGAGCTGCGGAAGATTCACTTGGCAGGTTTTGACATGAGGCGTGTGTGCCCCAAGACGCTTCTCCTCCCCCTGTTTCTCTCTCACCTCCCACCTCCTCCCCCTCTCTCTCCTTCTGTCTTCCTCTCTTTATCTCTCCTTCATCCTGACTGAAACAAGGAGAGCTGCCGGAGGGGGGAATCCATCACTGCTTCGGCCCTGAGAGCTAACGGCTAACGTTGGAGATCGCCCGGACAGAACGTGAACAGCACAACAAGATTGTTAAGATTCAGGAACTTTTCGAGCTTGACCGTCAAAACACTTTGGTGGTCTGGTACTTTTTACGCAAATCAGTCCAAATATAGACACTTCTCAGTCAAAGTTCTCAGTCATTTCCTGAAGGTAGGAGACTAACGGCAAAACAAAAAAGTCTTAGAAATAACTAGAAATTATTATCTCCACGCAAAAAGCAATTAGTCTGTAACTCTTTTATGAAAATTAATGTTTGTTGCACTAGCTAATGGAATCAGGAACAATGCCGTAATAATTGTATTGCCTTGTATTGTATTGTCACCACCAACTTTTGAGTAGTTTGAAAGAAATATGACAGTGTTTTTCTCAGTTTTCATGAAAGACAACACTATATTTCAATATTTACTACTCCTGCATATCAAAGTGGTCTAAAACTGAGAGATCTGGGAAATGTCTTGTGTAAAACTGGGACAAATCAGTGGTTTTGGATACATTTGCTGGGACATGGGACACAGAGCCTAAATGGGGACTGTCTAAGCTAAATAGGGACATGGAATCACTGTATAATGGCTGTAATTTAACTGTTTGGGTTGGATCAGAAGATGAAGATAGCTCTAGGCATGAAAGAGATTGGACAATAGATTTAATTTATACTAGTGCCATATATTGAATTTTGGCCTGATTTTAAGCCCGATGCGCCCCTCTACAAGTTCGGGGAGGTGTGGCCAGAGTAAGGATTTTTGTAAGAGATTTTTTGTAGTTTCTCTCCTGATGTCTGTGCGTCACTGCAGCTCTGTTACAAATTTTCGCTTTGTGCACACAGTCAAAGTGCGTAATTCTTCTATAACATTTGAATGAGTGTTGCGGACCTATCTCCAACTTCAACGCACCTGCTCCTTAAAAGATGTTTGAAGTAACTACTTTACTAGGCTAGAACATGACCAACAACACAGAGTTTGTTGGAACTTTACATTTCACAGCCACAATGCGTCAGCTCCTTACCTCAAATGACCCTCCGCTCTCCTGTGACGTTTATAAACTTATTTAATCCACTCGCATTTCATTGTTGTTTCACTTTCACAATGACGCACATCAAAGAAAACGACATGGGACATGATGCCACTTTGAGACAAATAATTGTTGTAAATGTTCCTATGTCTGTGGCCTGTTCTTTCTTTGACATGTCTAAAAATCACAAAAGATCCTAAACTTCTCTAGAGTCCAGCCAGCTTAAGTGTTCTTATGGCAGACAGGATAAAACTTATCCTTACTGACTTAGCTGGCACAAATCTGCAGCGCCTCTCTGAGAGCAAGAAGGTGAAATGGTGATGTAGATGACGTGATTGGTTCGATATGATCCTGGATTCTCTTTTTGTCCAACATTGTCGCAGAGCCTCACAGCCGCCATCTTGAAGAAAATACCATCTCTGTTTGGCACTTTTGATAGAAATAATAGAAACACAAAAAATGTAACCGTGCTCATCATACTCTATTTACATTTCGTAGTATAGATGTGCGTTCCAGTGAGATCTTGTTGGTATTTTTTAAAACCCTTAATCTAAAATGCGTGTCTGTCAGAGTCTCTTATTATGCAGTAAATTATCATGTTAAATGTCACATGTCATGTCTCTGATCTCACTCACATGTATCTGAGTGTCTTTATTGGACAAAACCACATGATTTCCAATTGTTTTGGCATATTTTGAGGCAAGCCAGTTTCTCAATTAAAGTCACATTCATTCTCATTTTATTAAGATTTTTGTTTATAATAAACATTTCAAGCATTAAACCAACAAGAAGTTACAGATGCCTGTCTTAATAGGACATTGTCAGTGTCTTAAACGAATAGTGTGATGCATTGTTGTGGCTGCTGCTTTTATGATCCTTTCAAAATGATATCGCTTTGAAATAATCCTCCTCTTGCTGCTATAATTTACAAACTATTGGAATAAACGTAGAGATTAAACTTCCTCTCCCACCTTCTTGGCTTCTGGTTTTGATTTAAGGAGTCTCTGTGTGCTGCTGCTTCCAATGAGAAACTGAGAGGAAGTAGACTGTTTTCTGTGGGATGATCCATCAGCCGTGGGCCTGCTGAGGAATCATTTAGTGGCTGGTCTGTATGGGCTGTACACTGGAGGTGATGGACGACGCAGGGGAGAGGTTTCATCTCTAACACAACGCTACACAACGCGACACCACACTGCACAGGACGACAGAGAAGACAAACAGGCTCAGAGCTCACAGAGTTTCACATGTGGATGTTTTAAGTTTAAAGTTCAGATGAGGTTAGAGAGAAGGGGCTGAAATAACAAATCGTGCTAAGTTTATCCTTTTTGTTGCTCTTAATTTCATCAAACTCAAACATAAGTCTATGCAGTTAAAGCAGAATCACAGCTCGATAAGTTAACCCTGGATTTATTCAGTGAAGCTGTGTTTGTTCGCAGAGCAGGGGGCGGAGTTAGCACCAACTGACCAATCAGAACATCTGCAGATCTGCAGACTTTATATACTTACAGTATATACTTGCCATTCTTGTGCCTCCACTCAATTTAATTTCACTTCAACTTCTAGGTCAGGTATCGCAGAACTACAGACTGTTCCAAAACAGGAAATACAATCATACAATCAGTGAACAGAGATGAAACGGCATTATAGCCAGAACTAAATGGAGATATTCTGTTCTACACCTGAGTCTTAAAGCTGTAGACCTTCTGTCATTTAATCAGCTAAAATTGGGGGTAACTAACCTTTTTAGTTGAAAATTAATAAATTTTGTGTTTTCCACTAAAAAGTATGGAGGGATTATCGGTCGACATCACTTTCCTCTCTACTGCACGTCACCTGCAGAAAGATACGCTGTCCGACTGTTGACTGGGAAGCTGTTTTGTCTGGCTCATGGAGCTTGAGACAGTGTTTTTTTACCTGAATGTAACATATGAGTCGTAAAGACGAATTTCATTCACAAATGTTGATTTAGCCGCATAACTTTTGTTTCTTCACAGTGATAAACTCTTGTAGTTAGCAGACAAAGGTGCTGGCTAGTGTTGCTGCTACAGCTTGTGTCAATCAGCGGCAGCAATTTCTGCTAACCTGTTGCGCGCACATCCCAGGTGTTGATAAACAAATAATCCCTCCATATCAGCGTTCCCCATCCAATTTTCTTTTCCAGAGACCAGTCGAGACTAGGTAGTGTCGAGGTAGCGCCAATAACCACAACTGATAGATGTGCACTCTTTGAGCGTTCATATTGTTCAAATTGGCTGTTAACTGGATTTAGTGGCTCTATGATTTCATAGTAAAACACAAGCAGTAGCAATAGACTATATATAAAAACAAAAAGCATTTTAAAACATTCTCTGGGGTTTGGCAGAAGAAAGCCCGCAGCCCGGTTTTGGGCCCTGGACTGGTAGTAGCTCCAAATGATAAATGCAGCATTTTGTGAACAAAATGAATAATAAAGAATTTTAATTCTAATCCGGAGCCAAATGCAGCTTTCTGATTGGATGTGCTTTCGTGATCCTCTCCACTTTCACTTTGTTGTTTGTAAAAGACGCTTAGAAGCTATAATTGGAGCCATAATGAATACATGTCAATATTAACCATGTATCAAAGGATTTATGAGTAGAAAGTTTGCAGATTTAAAAGATGTATCGTGATTGCAGTGTGAAAATCAGCTACACCAGCTTTAATTGGTCGATAAAGACTTAGTCAACCATTTTTTTAGACTCTTTCTTTAACATTGGATGGTAAGGAAAATATTATGTCTAAGAGGAAGATTTGGGATGAAATTATTTGACTAATTTGCCATGTAAGATACAGATACAAGATACGGTTTCCTGATATTTTTTGTAGAAATGTTGCTTATGGGTCTCAAGAAATTTGCAGCTTAAGCACTTTTGCCATGCGTCCTTTTTATAGCCGACCAATCAGGGAGATGTCTTTAGTCGAACAAGAATTTCTTTGGCCGACAACAGCAAAGAGTCCTTTTTTTTTTTGCAGTGTTCTACTTTTAAACTGTCAATTTTACTTCACGAACTGCAACAAATACGACCACAAACTGAATAACAAATATTTACCAATTGGAAAAGCACAGAACCTGTCTTTTGCAGTGATGTTCCAAGTGTCCGGTGCATGTGTTGTTGTCAGTCTTCTCTCTCTCTCTCGTGTCCCTGGATCCCCGCCTAACCCAGTGGAACGCTTGACCTGCTTGCTTGAGTGCAGACGCATCCATCACGGCGCAGCGGCAGAGCAGGTCCGTGATAAATGCTTTGACTTTTTCTGTTTTTCTGAAGAGAAAGCGATGCCAACCAGTGCCGCGGACCTAACACACCAAGGCAATTTAACACACAGAGGGCTCCTGTCTGCAAATGGGAATATTTCAGGGGGCAAGCCATAGGGACCAGTGTGGACCAGTGTTTCTCCAAATCAAAATGTGGTGGAGGTACAGCTTGTTCTAGGCCGGATTTTTTCTGCGGTTGCCGTCTTAAAGACATAGACGATAAAATATACATATATATTTTTTATATTTTATAGCAGCCCACATGTTTTGGTCACTTATTGCCTTTTGAACTTCTGTATTATTGAAGCTTTTTCTTTGTCACTTTTATGCTTGTTAGCTTGATGTTACAACAATAGTAAACACACTTTATTTTTATTGCTGACCTCCAGTGTTGAGAAGAATATATTGAACATTTTCGTTACAGAATACTGAATAAAGGGATTATCAGTTTCCTGCAGAAAGATATGCCAATTGTTTATTTGGCAGCAGAAATTTAAAGCAACAAAACAGGACGAGAGCTAGCTGTTTGGATCAGGGTCTGAACCGATGACAGACGCCTGGCACCTGAAGCTTGACACAGTGTTGTTCTCAGCATTTTTTTGTCTCACCTGAATGTAACATATGAGTTGTAAAGACAAATTTCATTGACAAATGTTGATGTAGCAGTATAACTTTTGTTTTCACAAAGTGATAAACTCTTTACTTAGCTGACAACAGCACTGGTCAGTGTTGCTGCTACAGCTTGTGTCAATCAGTCGAGGCTCTGTCTGCTGTCAAGCTATGCGCGCATCCCCCATGTTAAGAAACAAATAATTTATACCTGCATTAAACCAAGACTTTTTTTTATCCTGAATACCAAAAATACTATGCTGTACTGCATTGTACAAGCATGGCATACAATTTAGACTGTTTTTTTTTTTTTTTGTTGTTGTTCCCTGTTTTATTGTTTATAAGATTAGAAACCATTTACTATTCATTAAAAAAGTAAGTACTGCATGTGTTTCTGTAAGAGTTAAGGACTAATGATGCATTTTTTTGTGTTGTTTTCTTTCTTCAAATATGCTCTTGAGGACCCCCTCTTTGTAATCTACTGCACCAGAACCAATATAATGAGTCTAGTATGGCCATAATACTTGTTAAAGCCAGTTTGGGCTGGTTAGTACTCTGATGGAGACCGCTGGAACATCAGGTGCCACAGTGGGACGACAAGAGTGAATTGTCGTTGTGTCCTTGGGCAAGACACTTAACCCAAATATATGTCTCAAAATATCAACTTTATTCCTCAAGTCTTGAAAATTTACATTTATAAACTGTTGGGTTTTAATATCCAAAGCAAAAACACCTTTTACTAACTTCTTCTGCACATTTGCTCAATGTGTCTTGAGAAAGATTAAATTTTGTTCTTTGTGACAGACAACCAATGAGCTCCTTTATTATCATGTCTGTCACACAATAAATAAACTTGATTGCACTGTATATTGTGGATTTGACTCCTAAGCCTTTCTATTCCCTCTAGTGTTGAATCAGTGGTGGTTTCAGAGGTGGTTTCCAGCTCAGTCCTGGTCCTGCTGCTGGTCCTTCTCCACCCTGGTCCCTGGTCTGACGTACAGAGGGTGGTGTGAGAGAGGGGGATTATGGGTAAAAGTGGAGAGGAATCTTTCTTAATCCAGCGTTTCTCCTGATCAAAGGCGCTCAGATGTGGACTTACGCTGACTTTGTTCCTCTTTCCATCTTCTCTCCTCTGTAGGTCTCATTTAACAGACACTTTGGCACAACTTCAGTCTCGAGAAAAGCCACAAAACCACTTTTAAATGAACAGGATCTTTCATCATTCATGTCTGCCAAAGTTCCTCAAATTTTGTGTCATGCAAACATTTCCTCTTCTGCTTTCTACTGAATCAAAACTAAAAGCTTGAAGAGATTTAACTGATTATCAAGGACTTATGTGTGTTGCCAGTTATGAAATGAACATGCTGAATTGATTCACGCTAAATAATGAAACTTTGAGATATTATACATTAAATCTAAAACTAGAACAACAACAAAATAACTTTGAAATGGAGCTTTAGTTTTCTTCTTTTGGATATAAATTATTCTTATGTTTTTAAGATGATAATGTCTTTACTTTTGGTTGCCAGACTAAAACAAACTTCTCTCCACTTCGCTTCTTCCAGCTATTTCAAGTGTAAGTTTAATTTTGTAAAGAAAATAACTTAAAATCAGTTTTGTCTCAGCAAAAAACACCTGCGGGTCTTAAAATGTATTAAAAGATGATAAATTAGATTAGTTGAAATTAAAGCCCTTAGAATATATTGAAGCATTTTTACTAAATAGGCAGAAAAATACTGTAGGTCTTTTTTAATGAAGTAAACATGACAGGTTAGACTTCAATTTTGCCATGTTAATGAGGTTTATAAATATATTGTGTCTATTGAGAGATTTTTTTTTATAAAAACAGGTGATGCACGCACCCGACCTGCTGAAATACTTTTTCCACTCAGTCAGACATTTTGCAAACACAAGAATATCTGTTCATTACTTACTTAACCCATGTAAGACCCACAAAATCAAACCTAGAACCTTGTCACTGTGAGTTTAAACACTGTAATTTGGTATTGTGTGTGAAAATATAATTTGCAACAAAATCAGAAGTGTGCTGTTATGGTGCGTTCAGACTGGACAGCATCTTTGCGTTTTTGCGTCCATTTTCAATATTAAGTCAATGTAAACCTGCGTCTTGAGCGTATCTGCAGCGCGTATTGGCTTCTGGGATGTCTGTTGACGATCGTTTAGGCTGAAAGCGCGGCGTCTTGCGGATTGGAAGCTCAAACCTGCTGTGAACGCAACTTCGCTCAAACCTGCGGCTGCTGCAGGAGTTGGGAAAATCCATCATTCACGTGTTGGAAGTCGGCATCAGTTATTCAGAGACACCACTTCTGTGACATGTTGCTGTTTCCCTCTCACATCAAGAGGAAAGGAGGACTGTTTTACTAAGTCTTTTAATAATTTTTAGCGAAAGGTCGCTTGTTTGGGGCTTTTTCAAAGACTTGGCCGTTTTGCTTTGAAATCTGAAGACACGGCAAAAAACAACATGGACATGATCTAGACTGACAATGCACTCACATGGATCTATTAAAATGCTCGTTGCCGTGTTTAACCTGCAGAATACGGAGGAGCTGAGGAGGACAGAGACAGCAAAAGGACACTGCCTGGAGGAGGAGAAGTTGTGTGATCAGGTAAGCTCCGTTTTATAAATGCCACAAGCCTCTATCTCTCTCAACGTGATCTGTCTACGAGCAAAACAAAGCTGCAAACAAGCGGAGCTCAAAGAAGCGCGTTGGGGCGCTAAAAGTGTCTTTTTGTCCCCTACGCCTCGACGTGCATCGGGGCATTTGGGCGCCAATTGCGCGTCAGTTTCAAAAATGTTCTGCGGCAAAATTCGCACGTAAAGTGTAATACGCTGTCCAGTGTGAACGCAGCATTAGATTTGGTTAAGAAAGAAATTATTTCACTTTGCTGTTTATAAAAATATGTTATGTAAGTAAGTGCAACCAAAATTGAATGCTAGTGTATATTTATCATCTTTTGAAGGATTTGAGTTAGAAAGTAGTTGAAACACCTACTTTCTAATATGCATCATAGAAATCTGGCACCTCAGCTTTAATTGATACTAAAACTAGATTTCTTGTGATTCTAATTGGTCAGAAGCCCATTGTAATACTGTGTGAATGAGAAATTGTCCAGGCGATTTGCTGCAGGACTTTCAGATCTGTCTCTCTCTGATGAAAGCCCTCGAACTGGTCATTAGCTCCACAAAACCCATCGGCTGTAATTTAAACGAATCACCACAATTATTTCTCCACATCTTTTTTTTCCCTCCTTTTTGCCGAGATTAATCTGTTGGAACCGCTCAAGCTTTTACGCCAAAGTTAATTTACTGGAAACTGTGCTTCGGTCCAAAGGTCATGTAGCTAACATCTCTTTTGTGTGTTTTATCATAAAGAATGTTGGAGTATTACTGTGATTACTGCTGCTATCTAGAAGTCATGCTAACTATTACTGCTGTATCAAAGTGGATCCCCTTCTAACATTATGTCAAAGAAAGTGAGACAAACTGGATGTATCTCAGACAGATCTTTAGTAGACTCTCTCCACACAAGATGGCTTCTGGAACTGGACATTTGTTGCTATAGTTACCATGGCTACGCTCTCTCTAGTCATTATAATAACTCATTGTTTTTTACTGTCGTACTTTGATCACATGAGCTAAAAACATCTCATTAAAGCATAGAAAGGTAATGAGTTGAACTGTGTGTGATTCTAAAGTTCGTGTCAGTGAGAAACATGAGATAAACAGAAGTGTTGTTGCAGTTTTTCTGCTTTTCTGCCACTGTTTACCAGATTTTTTTTCTTTTTACGTCGCATACAAACACAGTATTTTGCAGTAATTGTGGTTGTTTGTTTTTTATCAGACTGTAGCACCCTTTGAGTAATTTATAATTTCTCTTTATTGACTCTCATTCTTTTGTGCCACTCGCTGCTGACATGCTGCGTGAATGCATCTGCATAACCTCTACAGTATAAGGTGAAAAAGTTTCCTCATCGTCGGTTAAAGCAGCTCCTTTCTGCTGCTCTTGACTGGAGAACGCAGTCTGCCGTTGAAGGCCACTGACCTTGCGGGGCTTAATAGATGTTAGCTATGTTGTGCGTCTTATGCTGTCCGGACGTGTTTACAATGCGCCATGCTCAACATCACAAATGGGGATTGGAGCTTGTTGTCGGGGATTACTGCGGCGCTCTTTGAGGTTTTTCATTAAATCGCTTTATCGGAAAACAACAACAACAGAATCACGGCAAACCCATTTAGGATGAGAGGCCATGTTGGATCCTTCTGAGCAGGTCATGCATTTATCCAAGGAGCTTTGGTGTTGTGGTGATACTGCTCTTGAGTCAGGACTGAAGAAATGAAGCGTGTCTGAGTAACTATGTGCCTTTAGGTGATGATAGCAGAAAATCAAAGTGTTGCTACAAGTAAGACATTATTTATACTGCATTAATTGTTGCTATTTTTCTTTTTTGTAAATAAGATAGCTTTGTTTTTTACCACAAATGTGAAAATAATGAAGTGAAGGTGAATTGTCTTTGGGTGTCTTGACACTATTGCACTATTATATAGATATATATACGTATATATTTTTAGGTTGGGAAAAGGAGGTTGCCACCTGTTTGACTCAAGAGAAGAGTAATGTTTTTCTTAATTGTTCCACCATGTGTCATTACACTTGCAAATAACTAAAGAGGTGGCAGGGGCAGAGTGGACAGTACTCTCGCCTTACAGCAAGAAGGTTGCAGGTTCGTCTATACTGAATGGACCAAATTTAGACTTTGTATCTTCCTTCCTGTGTCTGGGTGGTTTTCCTTCGGAATTTACTCACCACCCAAAAGCATACAGGTTAGGGAAAGTTTGGTGGAGGTCGGAGGTTGAGGCGCCAAGTGTTATGTGACTCACTCCTGCTGAGCTGCCCAGGACTGCTGAGAGCACTGAGTGGGGAAGATGGGTTGCTGTGTGAAGCACTTTGTAAGATCATGATCAATTATTCAACTACAAGATATAGTTCATAAATTATATTTCATTCATAAAGGTTCTACTGCATGTTTCTGATTGGTGTGGTGGGCCCAGTGCTTTTTAATCTTAAGAATGGTCTCGAGAACATTTTTTTAAAGTCTTGGTTTCTTCTCTGACTTGAGCGCATTTGGACTCGATCTTGTCTTGGTCTCAAGGGTGCTTGGACCTGGTTTTTGTCATTGACTTTGGGTATAACACAGAAACCACATTTTACTACCACCATGTTCTGCTAAATTTGCTCAGGAATTCAAGACCCAGCGCAGTGACCTGTCCCTGGCACAGTTTGCAATGAGCACAGCACAAAACGCTTATGTTAACTCTGGTAAATGTAGAAAATGACAAGATTGTCTTGATTTGGTTTCTTAGTCATGTTTTGGTCTTCTTGACTTTCAAATGTCTCAGTCTTGACACTCAGTGGTCTTGGTCTTGACTCTCAGCGGTCTTGATCTTGTCTCAGTCTCGACTCTCAGTGATCTTGCTCTTGCCTCAGTCTTGACTTTCAGTGGCCTTGGTCTTGACTCTCAGTGGTCTCAGTCTTGGGCCTGTCTCAGAAAGGTCTTGATCTCAACTAATACGGTCTTGACTTGTAGACTAGAGAAAGCAATGTTGGAGCAGGATTAAACATTCAATCACACACAATCTGTCCTTTACAGCACAGTTTCCATCCAACCAGTTTTTTTATTTATTTTTTTGTATTTCTATCCACTCATTTTTTGCATATCGTCAAATTAACAAAGACTATATGTAAGACACTTGGTTTACAGTATGCTCATCCCTAAAGTCTGAAAATATAATTGCTTTGTTTTCCTGCTTTGGCTGCAAACTCTCAGCTGCCTAAAAACTCCTGGACTTTCTCTGTGAGTGCTGCTAACGACTAAACTCCCGACTCTGTTGTTGGCCTAAAGTTTACTTCACGTACAAGTCCAAAACACTCTGGTCCATATCTTTTTAGAAAACAACAAAAGCACTGCCATCTTTTTTCAAATGAGCTGCAATTTCAGATCTATCTCTGTAGCCCATCCATTTATCCAGGGATTTTGCATTCCGGCTATAATACTCTTCCTCCTTCATGAATAAATAAATGATCTCTGCAGTGACAGGGACAAACTGGCTTCGGAATAGCAAGATGGCCGCCGCGCTGACATCCTCAAGCAGGAAGCATAAATCAAGAAAGCGCTTAAAACCATCACATAAAATACTTTTCCGAGCAGTCACATATTTAATTTCTAAGCTCTTTATCCTATACAGGGCCAGGCGAGATTTTGTTTGACACCGCCGCCAGTGGAAATCCTCTTACGTCGGACGTTATGGGGTCAGCAGTGAGACGGACAGAGTTCAGACAGATGGGGCTGTGGGGAATCAGGGAAAAGATAAGAGTGAAAACCAGGGGGAGGGGCCACCAAGATGCTTCAGAGAATGAATGACTGGGAATGATCGTTAAGTAAGTCATTCTTTTGTGTTTTTGTTTGTCTAAAAAGGTATTAGAGAGTAAAAAATACACAACTGAGCGCCCAAACACATCATAACCCAGGAACTAGATCTTAACACACTACAAAATGATAAGATGTTTAACACAAGATCACAGGAGGAGAATATATACCTTTCTTTATCTCAACTCTGGTTGGCTCGGGCCAAGACATCACTTTATTTCCAGCCAAGTCTTCGAAGAAAATGTACATATTCAATGAAATGTCAAGTGCGTTTTCACACCTATTGTGCGTACATGTATTACGAAAAGTCAAAAAACAACCACAAATTTTGGTTGAAGCTACGTGGCGACACTTTCCAATCTGAACCTAAACCAAGCACCAGTCCTAAACTTACCATTTAGTAACGTGAAAACTTGAATCGTCTTTGACATTTCGTTGTATATCTATGTTTTCTTCAGAGACTGTGTTGTTATTTCTGTTAGCTGATTGACCAATTGTACTTCCTGTTTTTTGGGAACCGTCTGTAGTCCTGTGATACCTTTGCTGGCATCCAGAATGACATTTCTCTGTATTTTTACACAGAGAAAATGTCAGTCTGGTGGCCCTCCCTCCAAGGGCGTTTCCTTCGAATCCAGATCATACCGTGCAATGAAAATAGTTTATTTCAGTCACGTGGTTTTTGCTAACAACGTCCCTGCTGTGCACAGCGCGCATGGATCTAGGCAGCGCGGCGGAAGGATAAACAACATGGCGCACCGGAAAACCGAGAGTTTGTTCCATTCACCGGTAAATGCCATTTTAAATTACCAAAAAGACATCGCGTCAATAGTCGTGTTCAAGATGGTCAAGGCAGTGCAGTCGGCTCGAGCCGGTAAGGGGAATGACAGCGCGAGGGAAGTCCAACAGCTTACGGCACTAGAAGCCTTTATGCTCTTCTCTGATTGGTTCCTACGCTGTCTGTTAGGTGAGCTGTGAATCTAGAAATCCAGTTGACTCGGGGGCCGACCAGATTCATCCGCTGGTGCAGCGGTGAGGCTGGATTGTCCAGGCAGTGATACCTGACCTAGTAGCTGGAGTGAAATGAAATTAAGTGGATGTACTAAGTGGCACTGACTAAAAGTATCTTAATTTGCATGTGTTTTTGAATGTTTCTATCCATTTATTGAATTGTTTAGGGTTAATTTATAGAGACAAGTAAGAGCATGTCACACACTAAAACAATTTTAGCCAGGACTGATTCTGAAAAAAATGTTCACTCGGCTTGTCCAAGTTCCTCCTGCATCACAGAAGACTGTCCTGTTGTCTCCATTAAGAATCTCCGGACCATTTGTTGAGTTCCCGGTGACTAAGAGGTCTGACATTTCCCAGGCCCCAGTTCAAAATGTTCCAACGAATCAATTTATATGTAAGATAAAAAAAAAAGCTTATACTAATTTTTAGGCTAAGCATTTAACAAAAAAAAAGTTAAATAGCCTTTATCCAATGCCTACATAGTTTTTGTGACTGTTAACCCCTTCACATTCTTTTTTTGTGGTAGTTGTATGTGAAGGATGACCAGCTCCACTCCCACAGTTCCGTATTGTCTAGAACAGTACATAGTTCTCAACTTACCAGGACTCCCAAGGGGCTCGCAAAATGATTTCTGGGTATCCCCTAATTATGTGTCAAATTGAACATTAAGATCTTAAGCAAGGATTGACAGCTTCAAATACATTGATAGATATTCCTATTTGCTGGCCTACAAGATTAATTTATCTAGGGTTATGTCTTCAAATTAAAATCAAACATAAGATTAAAGACTACACTTCGCAGGTAGACCACATGGGGTTGCGACTGGTTACAGTTGTGTTTGAGAACCACTGGTCTAGTAGTATGCACCATTTACTCCAACTTATCCACACTTTAAAAGCACGAATGCATACTACAGTATGTCCTTTTACTGTTGTTTTTACTTTGTTTGTAAGGCAGACAACTTATCAAGCTAAAGCTGTTTTTTATATAAAGCTGAATTACCTTTAGAATATTATAAGCCCCGAACATTAAGATGATAAAGTGAGTCTGCATTGAAGCCTTTTATCTGCATCAACTTGGTTTTATTCGAATACATTTATATATTTTCCAGCCACTTGATTTATTTCTCCTTTCTTTATCCATTGTCAAAATCCGTCTTATGCTTCTCCAGGTTTCATGGAAATCTTGAACAGAAGAGTGACTTATAGCCCGAATTACATAATGTATTCTGAGTAGGAGAAAGAATCTGAATGAGCTGCGACAATAGTCTTATTCTGCTCCCAAACTTTAAAAATGATGTAACGTTGTGATGCTTTCTTCATCTGAAAAGCCTCGTGTCCTGAAATGACTTTGTGACAACCATTTAACAATAAAACCTATTCCATACAAGTCCACAGTAATACGGCTGCCATCTTGTTTTATGGTTCTTCACTCTCTCGTTCAGTTATTGTGGCTGGTTTAGAAAAAGACTTGCTTTTGTTGTGAGCTTCTTGAACCTTGCTAACTCATTGTTAGCTCTTTGTTAGCGTCAGTACTTCCTGTCTTCCTTTATTGTCTTATGTTTGTCTAAAAGTAATCACTAACTAATTGATGTGCAGGTAAATATCAAGTTGTGGAACTGACTGATATGTTGAAAAAAAAAACTAGAATCCTTCACTACTTGTATGTTCACAAAGGGACAGGTTTGCTTTTAACTCCATAAATAGTGTTGTTTCTACGGTGGCTTCATAGTGTCAGTTTAAACGCAGATGTCAAAAGTAGACTATATAGTGTATATTTAAGGTGACCAGATGCCCTGCTTTGTGTGGGACTACACAGCATTTTCAACTCAATTCTCACGTTGCGCAAATTGGAGCTGTCTCGCATTCCATTCAATGTCAGCTGCAAAAATGTAGTCTACTGTACTAGAGCGCACACGGCTTGTGCGTGGACGAAAGATGTGACAAGTGCGCGTGGACATCGAAGCAAACCGGCCGCAGGCAGCAAGAGCGCTAGGCAAGGGCGCATTAGCTCACTTCTGCTCTGAGAAGCTGCATGTGACATCTCCTTCACGTTGTTTGGACACTTTGTGTAGCGCCTATAACTGCTGTTTTATCCAGAAAGGATTCAGAACTTCAACAAGTTCCTCGTATATTTACAGGTCAAGTTTCCACTAACAACAATACTTCTTATGCCTTTGAAAAATAAGACCAGATGCATTTATCCAATACAAAAAGTATCTTATTTTGAAAAGGTCACTGACACTGACAAAACTCAGACTGCAAACGTCATTTTGATCCAGGTTCAATGTTTTATGAGGGGCTTGGGTTTGGATTTGTAAGTGAAGAGTTAGAAACTTTTAATGAAACTTACCCTGGTTAAAAGCAGAATGTAGAAATATCATAGACTTACTTATTTTCAAAATTACTATATAGTTGTATTGTTTAATGTGTCCACATCTGCTCTGACAAAATGAGACAGGAAAAGCATTGACACTTTCCATAGCTGCACTGCTAAAAGAGTTCATTTTTTAATGTTGGGAAATAACAGACATGCAAACATAAGCCTTTTACTTTATTACTTTCATCTAAATGTCCCTCATAAACACACTTTGTCCCACTTAAACAGAGGCTATGTCCTCTTTTGACTGGTTTTCATCTGGTCAGCCTATGTACATTAGAAATAGAAACAAAAATTATTCTCACAGTCATAACCCAAGTTAACATGTTTGTGTTCCAAATCTGGTTGCAACAGCAATTTTTTTTCCCTGTAGAGGCATACAAATAAATGAAATAAAATGTCACAAGCTAATCTTTACATAAAAACAATGGGATTTGGAAAAGATATGCTAACCGGGTCACGGCATAACTGCGTTGAGAAAAAAAAAAGAAGCGCCCTGGTCACATCTTTTTGACTTTGCCCCACCCTCCAGTCCCTTTCCATCCTCTGGGGCAACAGCTGACGACTATCTCCTCACTGTGACAGGCAATCTCTCTCTCTCGCAGACCCGGCCCGTACAAAAGTGTCTACGCTAACAAAACACATGACAGCTCCTCACTTATGCTAACAGCGCGCCCACACACAGAGAAGCGGCGTCTATCGCGTTTTATTATTTCTTTAACATCACAACCGGGAGTGTCTCTTGGGGGGAAAGACCGGGGACGTAAGAGCGTTGGACTCCTGGGGTCTGGGAGAATAGATGGGTTAGCGAAATTGAGGTTGGATTGTTGGAGGAGAAAAGGGGATCCATCAAGTTTTTTTTTTTTTGTCACGAGAAAACTGTAGAAACGCTGAGATAACACAAGGATGACAAGCAGGCTTCTGTGCTTTTTAAATCAGACGGAAATGTGCAGCGAAAAAAGCTTTAGATGCCGCGGTTTGGCTTGAAGGCAGACAAAAAATGTAATCGAGGGAGTTTACAAAGGAAGAGTTTTGTGATTGCATTTTTGGTAGGAATTCTTTTTTGGGATTTATTTTTATAACAAAAGATTGTCATGAAGCAGAAATGTTATTTTGCTGTGGTTCGTCATTATGCAAGAAGCTGCTAATGAATTGTGTGATTTGGAAGTTGACAAGAATCTATCCGACATGGGTGTTTTTCAAGAATAGGTTCATCTAAGTCATGTGCATGTCCTCTGTTCATGTGTGCTCTGCTTATTTACCGAGAATTGTATCAGTGTATCATTTGCTTGCCTGGGATCCAGGCACCCAAGCTTCAGCAAATTGTGAAGAGTGGGTCTGGTCACCACTTCCTCTGCCTGCAACTCCACAACGAACTGTCCAATCAGATTAGTTTATTTGTGTGACACAGACGAAACAAAGAAGCTGATTCATATTTGTAAAATTCATTCTGTCTTCTTAGTTTATCTTTATTTTTCTTGTAATAAGACAACTGTAATAAGATAGGTGCTCATTTACCCTACAGTTTTGGCGGCTGGACTTCCGCCTTCGTCAGAGGTGACAACTGGTGTTGTGACGTCTGTCAAGTCCTGCTGCTGTAAGGTAAATGAGCACCTAGCTTATTGCAACTGTCTTATTACAAGAAAAATAAAGAAGCTGATTGGTCATCTTCACTCTCCTCACATTAAAATGTATTTATGCTTCACTCATTGATTCTGCAGAAATCCGTGATGTTTCCAGTTCCACGTGATATTTTTTCCATATTTTCCCATGTATGTTTTATTAGGCAGCCATGTTGGTTTTCATCTGTCAATTACGCCCACTGAAAAATGAAAGAGGGACACGGAGGCCAGATGATATATTTTTTATACATCATCTGGATTTTTCAGGCAAATTATTTGCTGCTTTGTGCCTGTGAATTAACCCACAATGCATCATGATTTTTTTAGAAAAAACAATCAAACAAAAAGGTTTCTTATGTGCCTAACATGCTAAATAAAATGCCTCTATAGTACATTAAATAAAACAAAATTGAAAAACATGTTTTGTTCTGGAGCTTCATTATGAGCCTGTTCAATTAGCATTTTAGTGAAGAAATGCCACTTGCCTTGGATTGGAAGGAACTGACTTTGGAGGAATTGGTTTTAAAGGCAAGGCAAGGTACTCAGACTTTTGGAAACAGTTGAATCCCATACAGCATCGTCATACTTGGTTGAAAGTCAAAGTGGACCAAACAAACATATATTGTTGCACTATGATGGCAGAATGCCTCACAGTAACAAAGATGTGGGTTTTATTTCCATGCAGCCCAGAGCCTTTCTGTGTGGAGTTTGCATGTTTCTCCCCTCGTCTGGGCGGGCACTCCTGTTTCCTATACCAACTATAACAGGCACATTATAGGGAATATCCTCCAGCTAAGACTGTAGCGCTCACTGCTCCTGACAGGTTGTCCCAAAGGTATTGAAGAATGGGTCAAATGCAGAAGACACGTTTTCCTAGGGAGACAATTGATTTAACAAGCAATTATTTCTCGAACTGTTTTGCCGTTATGATGCTTCAACCAGAGTGTCCAAGCTTGTGGCGGAAGATAATTTTGATGTTATACAGACCTAAAGTTAAGCCTTAGTCAAGCTCAACCATTTTGAATGATTGACTTTATAGCACATACTTTTTTACTCTTCAGTGCCGATATGATTCTGAACTCTGCATAAATCGCAACAACTTTTAGTCCAATATATGTGGAGTTTGTGTGTTTTCGTCATGTTTCTGTCGGTTTTTTCTAGGTTCTCCAGTTTCCTCCACCACTAGAGACATGTCCAGTAGCACCCATTAGCTGTCTAAGCTAGAATATGATACAGGCATCTCTACCATTGTGTTTATTGTAATTGTACATTGTCCTAATAAACACAACCTTACCCGACCTTATCGTACCTTATACCATATGTGAGCAGAAGTTACTTTAGAGCGCTTCACTTTGATGAACAATATCAATATTCATCAGCTTTTAACTATGTTCAGACAGAAACCTTTGATGCCAGTGGACAACAGTCACCAAAGCATCAGTCAGCTTATGAACTTTTACAGGCCTCGGTACAGTTCTTTTAGATAAATACAGCTAAGCCTCTCCTGGTTTGCTACCTGCATCTTTTTTGCAATGATATTGTGCCAAAAACAAAGTATTTCTCTGAGATTTGGAGTCTCAAGCTAACAATCGGTTTGAAATTGGGCGTTTTGTGGCGTGTCTGAGGCAGAGCAATCTTCTCTGTTTGGCCGAACAGGGCTAAATTGTTGAGTGTCTAAAGGGTTTTCCACACGAGTGGCTCCTCATCAAACTCATTCTCTCTGACTAACAACAAACAGCTTAGAGGAATCTTCAGTGTAGAAAGATGCAGTGGAACAAGGGAAGAAAAGCTTTTTAATTTGTATTGTAGTAAACTCATATTAACTAAAGACATGTTTATCTGTTGTTAAAACTGACTATTAAGCTTTAGTGCAAAGAGGGCTTCACTCAACATGTGACTAAGATAAGACAGCCTTTATTTGTCCCACAATTGTTGCAATGCACAAGTCAAGAACAGTAGGAGAATCTGAACAAGATTATAGCTTTAAAATAGACTTAAATCTAACACACCATTCAGGTGAAGTAGAGATAAGGTTTCAAAACTCTTATGTACAATAAGTGCTGTAATGGCTGAGCACAGTGTGGTGCATGACAGAATAAACAGCAGCTAAACTGACATATTATTCACTGTGCTGCTCTGCTCCACTGTGGGTTTGTTGTAAAGCAGATATGTATGTAAATCATATGTTTGTATTGCTTTTCCTTACGATAGTTTCATTATGCAGGGAAAGACGATTGTGCCATATCAATGAGTATCTATTAATTCACTTTTCTCAAAAGATGCTCTTTTGAGGCTTTTGAATCATCCACAAAACCATATTTGAATATGGTATTAAATACATTCGTCAACCAGACAGATCTATCTGTGACGTTTTCTACGTGCATTTTCGATGAGCACCTGGTATGTTACTGCATTTATTTGTAAGATTCAGTGAGCACCCTTAGATTATTCTTTCCTGGCCATATTTGAATAGGTTGTTTTCACATCCTAGAAAGTTATGTTATAAGGCCAGTAAGGCTGTTAACAACCAAGAGATTCTCTGGTCGACTAAAATTATGTCCCATTGACTGATTAATTGACTAAAAAGAGTGGTGTGCCAAAAGCTCTGAAGTTAAAAAGTGTTTTTTCAACGGATAATTTATCTGACCCTGTGTTTATAACAAAAAGGGGCAGATTAAGTCAAAGATTTGGTCCCAAATTTCCTGCTAATTAACTTCTATTTGTTGCTGTTTAAAACAAAACCATAATCTAAATAAAATTATTAGTTGACTAAAAGAAATTCTGATTGACTAAGACTCCATTGACCATTTAAGGACTAAACTTTAAAGGCCAGTAGGTGAAAAAGAGCACAGCTAGTGTTTAAGTGTCTGCATGACATGGCACCAAAATACATTTCTGACTTGTTAGTGCCTTATAAACAACCCCTGAGGTCCTCAGAGTCTGGCCTCCTGCTGGTGCCAGAGTCAGGACTAAACGCGGATCACAGTCAGGACTAAACGTGGACTAGAGTCAGGACTAAACGTAGACCAGTCAGGACTAAGCGCGGACCAGAGTCAGGACCAGTCTTTCAGAAGATATAAGACAGGCATCCACCGTGACAATGTTTAAATCTAGTCTCAAAACATTTTCTGTTTGTCTATACATATTTTAGCTGAAGTAAATATTATGTTTGTCATTTTAAATCCATCTTTTCACGCACTATTTTGTGAATTATTCATGCTCTGCAAACAAACTTTCCTTGTCTTTCAATTTCCCCACTATATTCAAGTTTCTAATCAGTGACTGTACATCTTGCATTAGTTGTAGATATAAGTGGTAGTTTGTCCATAGTAATAAGTAAGTAGTGTAGAGTTAGTAGAAAGTATGATGAGTAACTTCCTCTCCCATTGCAGCTGTGCTTAGTTGTTCCGCCTCACTGTCTCTCACTGCACTGAATGATTGAATCCACAGTTGACCTGTCGGACCAGCTGGCGTGTATGAAATTCCCATTTGAAGTGGAAAATGCATAATAATATCTGTTCTGGAGCTAAAAGCCTGTGATTGCAGAGGAAAAGGGCACTGACAGCTTCCATACGGCCGTCTAATGCATGTTAAGAGGACGACTCCCACAAATTAAAATCCATATCAATTACTCTGGTCTCCACTGACTCACAGTGTAAGAGGCGTTTTACTGTTAAATGCCAGCCGTTAGGTGAACACACTCAAAAATACATTAGCCCTGTTTAAAGCCGCTCAGGTCAGAGCCTGTCAAGGAAAAAATGAGGAAATGATGGGAAAGTGATTGCACTGTACGCCCATGACTAAGGGAAAGAGTTGGAATATTTTAAAGTTGAGTTATACGGTAATTGATATTCAGACTGTGAAAGAAGCAAGTATTGTGTGATAGTTGCTGTTCTTAAGTCTCTCAAGTCTGTTGATATATCATCAGAAAGATTTAGAAAGTGTTTTTAAGAGCCTTTCCTCAAATTTATATAAAAAAAGTAACTTAAAATAGTTTTGACCCCAGCACAGATGTGCAGTATGTGGGTCAAAATTACAGTATGTTACCCATCTACCTTTTGTTGCAAAATACGATAAAGTGCTCTCGTATATGTTGCTAGGCTTGTGTCGGTGCCTTAGCTTATCTGTGCTCTGGTCATAGCACTGGTGTGTGTGCTACAAGTACTGTTTAGGCCAGACCTGGGCAAACTGCAGCCCGGGAGCCAGATGCAGCCCTCGGACTGTTTTAATCTGGCCCTTGGAACGCTTTTGAGAATAAGTGTTACTCTTTAAATTTCTTTTATTTGATTGATTTAGCTGTGAAGCTTGTGTCTTTGCTTGATTCCCTAATACAGTATATATCATCAAATAGCACCAATGACCCCCACCACTTGTCTGGGTTCGAATCTGGCCCTCGGGGAAAACTAATTGCCCACCCCTGGTTTAGGCTCTCTCCTTTGCCATGTGCATCATGCATAAAAGTTCTTAAAAGCTTCATTGGCTTATCAAAGCTAAAACTTGTGCGTGAAACACAAAGTAAAGAGGGCACCTTGGGGTCAAAGTTGACACGCCATTTAAAAGTACAGTGGCTCAAAGTGGCACTGGAGTAGAGGTACGATTCAGATTGATAAAAATAGATGTCAGCCAGAGATGGGATCAAGTCACTCTTTGGTCTTCAAGTCAAGTCCCAAGTCACTGACCTTCAAGCCTCAAGTCCAGTCCAATTCCTACGCTTTTTGTAGGCATGCACCAATCCAGCTTTTTCATTTCGGATATCGATACTTTGGAATTAAGTTTAATCTGTCGATACCCGATATTAACCGATACTAGTGTAAGAACTCAAATATCTTATTTTTTCTTTTCAAAACATAATAAATTTGATCGAATTGTGTTATATAAATTTTTTTTTAACAGTGCAAGTTACAACTAAACTACTTAATATCAATAAAATGTCAAACATAATGAGACGTTCTGGACCAACATCAGCCACTAAATAAGTGTCATTATGTCAAACTAAAGCTCAAGTAGAATATCGGCTGAACCAATACCACTGAGTCGATACCCGATCCAGCAAAATTTACTAGATCGACATCGATATTCGATCCTATTATTGTATCAGTGCATCCCAAGTTTTTTTTTTTTTTTTGGTCTTTACCTCAAATGATAGAATGTATCTGCTACTTCTACAGTTCTATTGATTTGTATAAATATTCCATTTAAATTGCATTCCTGCTCACAAAAGAAAAGTGATCAGGGACATGTTTCAGTTTGTTAATGTAACTTAGCGCTGTATATTATTTGAAAAGCATCAAGTCATCTTAAGTCACAGGGTTCCAAGTCCAACTCGAGTCCCAAGTCACTAACCTTCAAGTTCCAAGTCTTCAAAATAGTAACATAGGCGGGGTCGCCGAAAATTCAGGATTACAGTGCAAACCCATGATGGCACAATGTGTTTTAGCGACATATTCATGCATTGGCCTTTTGTGAATTTGTCTCTTGAAAAGCGCTATCATTGTTTCTAAACTAAATGAATCCAGGAGCATCTGCTGTTTCATGTAAGTCACACAGATCCGAGTGAGTGGGCAGAGGCGCTTTTGTTCTTTTGGCAGTGACAGACACAAGTATTCAGCTTTGGCTCTGAACTAATTTGAACTTTTGTGGTTTTGAGAGGCTTTGTGTGTGATTAAACAACGAGTTACTTGTATACTGACTCAGGCTAAAATGAAGAATGAACAAACAAATGAATATTTAAAAGCTGATACATATTTAGTCTTGCGGCGAGTTACTAGTATCTTGTTATTTCATTAGCAACAGATAGAACAGATAGGTTAGTGCAGTGGTTTGAGACTTCTTTTTAAAGCTGGATTGCCTTACTTTTTCTTTTGTAAAATTGTAAATCAGACTACTGTGTTCTGCTTGAATCAAATAATAAAGCTTTTTAGTTTTCTTCAAGAACTTAAAGTAGCGCTCTGATTGGCTGTGCTTGGGTGATTCATTCCAGTTTCACTTTAAAGGTTTTCTGCAGCCAAAGATGAATAAAAATATAGATATTATTACCAGTGTACTGATAGATTTGTGAGACTGAGGAAGTAGTTGGGCCCATTTAAATTTCCCCAGTTGTGTTGCCTGAGCAGTCAGTCCCTACATGTTTTGACAGACAACTTTACCAAGAGGTGAGGGACTGGAATTAGAGTGCCAGGTTTCAATTATAAGGGCGGGCTTTCCAAGGAATGAGTCAACCAATCACAGAAAACCTGGAAGTTACACCGAAACAGCGACATGCTAAACCGGATGTTATCGCAAAGATGCAGTGCAAGGAGTTTTTCACAGTTTGCTGCTCAGGATTCAAGGAAATGATACATTCCTGAATCCTAATTGTTTAAAACAGATACAAGAACCAAAAAAAAAAAAAATAGTCTTTCAGTCATGTTCGTTTGAAATTGGCTAGAGGTGGGGGAGGTAACTGCCATTTAAGATTGGCTGGGTGGTCAGCCACCACTTGCAGTATGAAATCGGACCCCAGCTTTAAATAATGGTCAATAATCATTTTGTTCAGTGGACATTTTTATTGACTTTTTTTCAGATTTGTTTTTACAAAATTCAGATTTTTTGGTCGATAATGTCTAAGTGTTACGCATGTAATACCAGCAGATGTACCAGATTCTAGCTTTTGCCAGAAGTCAAACCTGGAGCGCTAACTTTAAAGCTTATTTTTCCCGAAGTTGGAACTTCAGTCTGCTTTTAGCGTTGCAGCCATAGTTCTTACAAACCCTTTGACTCATGTTTAATCTGCATGCTTTCATTTTTTGTCTGAAAGAGGAGTTTAATAACATCTTTTAGACAGCAGAGTGAAACTGAAGTGGACCACCCAAGCTCAGCCAATCAGAGCGCTGCTTTTTGAAAACATTAAAATACTTTATTTGATTTAGATGCCACAGAGTAGTTTAATAATGTTACAAAGTGCTGCCTTTATGACTTACTTTTTCAATGGAAAGATAAAGTTTACTATTTACAAAATAAAAATGGGTACTCCAGCTTTAATGCAAGCAAACAAACAATAACAAACAACTAGTACCCAGAAAGAACCCATGATAACACAGGCAGAACATGCAAACTCTTAAGAGATACTGTGAGATGTAGATTTGGCCCGACCCAAGATTCAAACCCATACCTCTCCTTCTTCACCTGCTCCACATTATTTTGACGTCCTACTTTGGGGCTGATCCAACGCCATAACTCTGATCTCCAAGCTGTAGGACACATTCCAGACTTATGTACTGCTGTAAATAACGCTGCCTGCCTCTGAAATCCATTAGAATACATCCAGCTCTCCCTCTCTTCGCTCACAAATCTGGAGTCGCGGCGCTCTTAG
The DNA here is from genome assembly GCA_038363315.1 of Mugilogobius chulae. Classification (NCBI taxonomy): domain Eukaryota; kingdom Metazoa; phylum Chordata; class Actinopteri; order Gobiiformes; family Gobiidae; genus Mugilogobius; species Mugilogobius chulae. The sequence goes on along the minus strand of CM076411.1, from coordinate 25,296,365 downwards.
CTCTGAGTAGTGTAATGATGCTATTTTGGTGACACAGCGGTGAAACAGACTGTTGAATTTGCACATGCGGCGTGTGATAATTCTCCTCACTGTCATAGAGCAGCGCGTTCAGATTGGTTTGGAGCGAGCGCTATTCGTCTTCCCGCTCCCGTGACCTCTCCGTGAACTCTCGGCTGGAAAGAGAGAAATATAGTGTGACTTTTGAGCAGGAATCAGTCAGAGAAGCAGGTTGTATTCTCTCGCCCGAGTCATTAGAGATTAGATTGGATTTGGTTTGCTAATGTGGCAGTTGGTCAATAGCGCAAGACACTCAATGAAACATGTCTGAATGTCTGTCTGGATTTTGTAGATTAGGTTTATTGGATTAACCTGGATTATGTGGCTAAAAACATCTGGAACACTTTAACACTCCAAAATAAACTTCAAAGGTACCAGCTGGGCAAAGATTAAAAAGAAAAAAAGACATTTGGACTTTCATTTTGAGTTTTTTAAGCTGATTGCTCTAATACTACAACATGTTAACCTATCGTAAGCACATTTCTGTTCCTTTATGTGTATCTTTTGTACAGCGTCTCTATTTGACGCTGTGAAAAGCGCTAAATAGAGATGCCATTTCCTTTATAGACACTTGTTGAAGCGACATGGAGACATTTTCTTTGGGTCTAAGTTAAGTTTAGACCTGAAGTTACAAGAATTAAGTTTGGCTAGTGCTTAGAGTTGGTTAAAGGTAACTTTTAGGCCAAAAAAAAACAAAAAACAAACTTAAATCTATATTTTTCTAGTTTAGATCTTTTTGTGACACTAAATAATAAAAACATGTGACTTGCAGGGGCTTGCAGGGCACAAAACTATTATTTGACCAAGAGGAGAGCCTCCTCTTGTTTATTTCTTTTGAAAAGCATGCAGCTTCTTTAGCTATGTTTTTCACATTGGGCATAAAAGTGAACTAATAAGAAAGAATGATCTAATTAATTATTTTATTCCTGTTTGTATTGAATTGTGAAATGATTTTTAAAGTGTAGGATAATAGTCTGAAAAATAACATCCACCGTAGAAATGAACTGGGGCATGCAACGCTTAAGCAAAAAAAAAAAAAAAAAAAAAAGCAAACATGTGTATAGTGGTGTATATTCGCATTCACATTTGCATGGTATACATACACATTTTTGTGAGTTTGGGCTCGGCTCTCGCACTTCACATTGTCTCCGCAGCCCTTTTGTAAAAAGTAACCAATTATTCAATTCCTGCGAGCCGGGATCAAAGAAGGTGACCACAGCAGCAGAACATCAAGAAAGCGTACATTACCACACATTACACAATATGTAAATGAGGTATGATTAGCACGAGTTCACAGCTTTTCCGTAATTATAGTATGCGTCACAGTCCCCATTCATTTCAATGGTGGTTGTTAAGACGTGTTCTTATTTATGAATATTAATGAAATCCTGATTCTAATCTTAACCTGCCCCAAGCCCCAGACCTAATCTTACCAATTTTAGTAACTTTATGCCTGAACTTACCCGTTTCACTTGAAGAAAACGTCCCCACGTGGCTGCAACCAAAACTCGTCCTATTTTGACGCTGTGAAATCTCGTGTCATTTTTACTCTGTTTCATATTGTGCTAAATGTACGGCGTAACATAAGTACTAAAAATAGCTGTGAACTCTGGTCAAAATACGCTGTTTTTGGTGTCGTGGTAAAAGTACGCCATCTAGTGAGACTGTGTTGGAGCATCAGACTAAATGTGAGCCGTCCTGTGTGAGGACTGGACCGAGTGCAGTCTGAGTCACTTTTTCAAAACTATAAACAGATTTGGCCTAAATATCTTTGTGACGATCAACTTTAAATCATGTTTAAGTGTGATATACTCTGCACTGAGTGAATGACTATATATTTCACTATTTGTTGTTGTTGGTTTTTTTTTGTTTTTTTACGAAGAACAAATTTAGGATTAATTATGTGCCAATACCTTCTATCTCAACAAACTAAACAGTAGAAAGGCTTCAAATTGTCATCTGGACAGTGTTTCCGAAGATCAAGACGTTTCGACTCTCATTCGAAAGTCATTGAACGAAATAAATACAGATGTTTACACTGTCTCCTGTCAGAATGTGAGACTGCTAGTTACAGGAGAAGTTAGAAGTGACTTTTATTGTAAATTAGTAAACCTTTAACGTTTGAAATGTGAGATAAGCCTGTCCATAAAACCCCTGCTAATTCACTCCATGCTTTCTCCTCTCTGCTGCTCATGAATCCTTATAATCCTGATAAAACAATTGCTCAGGTCAAGACAAATTTAGTTAAGAAAGCATCGACTAAACGAACCTCATTTCCATCGCGCGTTGGCCAGTGTGTTTCATTTCCTCTCAGAGTTATTTATTGAGCTGAGCCGAGTGTAATGGAGGCCTGTGTGTGGCTCTATCACGGGCCTAATGACACTCACTGTGAGGCTGATGAGTGGAGCGGCGCACTGAGCATGCTCCAGACTCACTCCTAACACCGCATCATTACAACTGTCAATTAGCCTCAGCACACTGACAAAAAACTTAGAATTGAATGGCGAGGAGAACATTATTTTGGGGCAAGATTTGGATGCAGATTTGAGAAGTGATTTGTTCTTGATCGTCTAAAAACGTGAATATCTAAGTGTTAGTAATGCTGTGATGGAGTTCTCCGTGGTGCATTAAAATAGCTTTCAACTGGCTCCAAGTTTTTTTTACGTCTTATAACACGGCTAAATGATAATAAAATCTAGTTTATGGTCTGAAAAGTCTTTAAGATATAAGGTTTTGTGTTTTATGTCTATTCACACGGATATATTTACCTATACCCTACGATGTCTGAGGTTTTTTTTTTTCAGGCTTTCACACAGGAATATTTGATGTCTGTATTTCTGTGTTTTTACAAACTTTCCCTAAAACACAACAGATGACTTGCAGGGGTTCCAAACTTTTAGACCTAGACCCCCAAAAAGCCATACCATGACTCGCGACTCCACTTCAAATCAATAGACTTCTAATGATTTCAAGTTGTAAATCCGGGTTAATCTTAATTATTTAGTAGTCATTTTTATTGACTGAAAGTCATTACACCATACTGTTTTCAATGGAAAAATTGATTAAATACATAATGATATTTGTAAAATATATCTAAAAATCATCTCCGACCCCAGAATTTGCGTTGCGACCCCCGATGGTCCGACCCCCACTTGGGAACCATGACTTAGGCAACAACCTTTTACTTCATTCATAAAATCACGTTTCTTGTGTTTTGGGTTTGTTTTACTGAATGACCTGAGCTCTGCAGCGTAATGTAGCTCCTCATCACGTTGTTGAGTCCGTTGTTTAGAATCACATCCACAATATCAGATTTTTATGAAGCAGCTGTAGACTCTCTTTTTTAATCCATTATGGTGATAAAGTTCTTCTGCCCAAACTTTTCCCTCGATCTTCTGTTGCTACGACAATGGGTGTTGTACTTCCAGGGTAAATTTTTTAATCATATATTGATTGATCTTTTGCATTTTAAATGTAAAAAAAAAAAAAAGACAATTCATTGGAGATATCCGTAAATAATATTAATGATAATTTTTAAATCTAGGTAAAATAAGCCTCTAGTCATTATTAAGTAATTTATAAACAGATTCACAAATTGAAAACACAAACATAAGCATCACACAGCATCCATGAGAACGTCTAAGTTTGGCAAATTTCAGGAAGTAAAAATCTGAGGGAAATTTATAGACATTTTTAAAGATTTGCACGAGAGTAGAAACGCAGATGACGTCAGTAAATTTTACAATTTACATGAGATCCCAAGTTGCGAAGATAAATACTAGATAGTCATAAAGTCTAAAAGGACAGGTAAGAAAAGGGTTAGGGTGGGTAAGGTAGGAAAAAGGTTTGGGTTAAGGTTAAGATAACAGACTATCTAGCACTAACCAGTTATACAACATAAAACAACCTTGTGTATCTGTTGTTATGGTGACGACCACAGAGCATGATTTAGACTGAATGAATGTGTGATTAACTGTTGCCGTAGCGACCTGTGCGCTAAGCATTAGCTCACTGCTGTTAGCATTGGCATTCTCACTAAACATGTTTTAATAATACATAAATGTAATCTATAATAAATCTAATGTTGGTCTCAGGTTCCTGTTGCTAAATATTTTTGTAGCTTTATTTGACTTTCATTCCATCACCTAGTCACTGTGCTACATGTTATATCAGACTGGAAAGTAATGTACTTATGTGGCTTAAACTTTTCATTGAACTGAATGAGAATATTTTCCCACGACTGCAATGAACGAAAGTTATTTTTAAGTTTGACTCTAAATCTATAAATGCCAAAGGACATCTCTTCAAACTATCAATCTGAAAATTGTATTCTACTGCGACATGTGATCATTTCTCATTGTAGAATAGATCATTTGGGTAATTCTGTGCTCAATATGTTTCGCTGCTCGGATATCTTAGTCAAAATACTTGTAATAATGTTTGTTTTTTCTGTGTTTTAGGCGACATCCTGCTCTGACCAATGGATGGTGCCTTAAAGTGGATACTGAGGTCACAAACACATCATTGAGGTAAGACAAGCAGACACAGTTTATTCTTTGTTTTTTGAATGTCTGTCTTTATTGTTGAAGCTTTTTGTCATTGTTGGTTATCAGATAAATAGAGGTTGTGTAAAAGTGACTTCACAGCTTTGTAAATGTCAGCAGTGAGTGGCAAAAGTGCAATAAAGTCAGTGGCGAGAAAGGCCATTTTTCTGTAAGAGCTCAAAACAGGACTAAAATGTCTGGTCGCCTGTAACTGGCATCTAAAAAGAGAAAATCACAGTGCTAGAAAACCAGAGAAACAATAGGAACATAAGGACTTCTCTTGGCAGACGCACACATTTGAAACTCTTTAACTTTTTTCTGCTTACATAAAATGTTTTTGAGTCTGTTGAATGAAAAAAAAAAAACATCTTCAACCGTCTAGTAAAGTTGCTAGCTAAAGTCTGCACAGTTGCCATGACAACAGAACAACTACCTTCAGTTTCTATTTGGTTGATACTAGAATGTCAGGTCTGGAGGGATGGTAATTAAGTTTAGAGAAAGGTTTAGGTAAAGTTAAAAAAAACAAGTTTAGCACAGAAATAAACTCATTACTATGCAACCACCTTACTTTCGTCACTCCAGACTTGATTATCTAGCACTAATCTTTCATTTGTCACACAAAGTTTATTTATGCGAAACAAAAACTCCACAGTCAAATGTTAAACCAAAACATACTGTATTTAAAGAAACGCATTAGATCAGGTGTTCTTCTCACATTTTTGCCACTCAGTCATAATGTTGAGGAGCATTTTTCTATTAAAATTATGTCATTGCATAACCTTTATCTCTGTTGTTTCTGCTGTTGGTAAAGCCTGTGCTTTCACAATGATGTGGCTGTTTTTTTTCTTGTGCAACGTTGGTTTAATTGGAACTGAGCTAAAGCTGAGTGTTTTGGGAAAAAGATGAATCACAAATTTCCTTTCCTCGTTTTGAGTTGTACCTGTTTTGATTAGAATTTAGGTTGTCTTTTGTTCTATAAACAACACACTTTTTTGTCTTATTGGAGGCCTGTTGTGTAAAATCCAACCATAACACTGTTGTCTGATTGTTGTATAGGGCTCTAATCTTTTAGTTGTTTAGTCAATTAATCATTCCAAATGTAATCTAATTATAAAATTGTAATCTAATTATAAAAGTTTCATTCAAAAAATAAATAAATAAATAAAACTTCCTGGACCACGCTGATGTGCTCAGGCGCAGTGATTGGTTAATGTAATACAGTCCTGCCTTCCGTAAATCAAACAAACCCAATGGCCAAGATGACATGAAACTGGATGAAGCATCAGGCAAAATAAGGCTTTCCAATATATTTAATCATTCCTTTCTTGAGAAGTTTTTTGAATATTTATAATTGAAACAAAACTCCCACAAATAACTTGACATACAGTTTTCTTCAACATTTACAGAAACTTTTTCACTCCAGCTGCTGATGCAACAATAACCCTTCTGTTGCACGTACAAATCTACAACTGTAAACCTTTCCCAAAGTCAGAAATGTCACTGAATCGTGCGTAGGATTTAGGGGATTGCGTTGCCAGGTTGTAGCTCAGGCTGAGAGATTTGAAACTGTTGTGAATCGCACCATCTTTTTCATATTTATTTTTGTCGCTGTGCAATAGTGTTTACCCTCCAACATGTGACTTCTCAGACAATTCAGATTATTTTTCAGCGTTTTAGAAATGTTGTTTTATTGGTGATGCAACGTCACATCTTGGATTGCACATTTGAGTAAACAATGTGCTTGTCCCTGCTTCTAATTATGTAGCCGATTTACAGCAAAATTCAGAGGATGACTTAGAGTTGGGGATTTTTTTTCTACGTTTTGCTAAATGTGTATCAGTATTCATCACTATTGAAGGTTGTTGAACTGAAATGCAATCTAGAGACTAAAAATATAGCCTGGAGCATCTTACTAATAGTCAAAACTGTAAACTTGTGTTATTCATAGATTTGGGTGTTTTATTAAAAGTCAGCACCAAAATTATGTGTATTTACATTTCTGCTTTCTAATCAGCAGCTAAGGGCTTAGAAAAAATGAATCACATCAGTAATTGTATGTCGAAATATGAAAAAAATATATTTAGATCGTCCAGTCTTATTGATTGATTTCTGTTCTGGAGCTCAACAACTACTTTTTATTTATTAATGAACATACCTATAAACATCCTTCATCTCTGTACCTTCTAAAGACAGTTTGTTTGTTTCCGATCAATGTCAAGTTTTTACAAAGTCTTAGACCAGGGCTGTCAAACTCAAATGAAGCTGGGGCCATGTCATTTGAAGTCAGTGTTGAATGAGGGCCACATTTTAAAAAAATGTGTCCTTTTGTGTTGTATTCAAATACATGAACTATAAAGCTAATGTATACAGCATTTACTGTATGTCAGATTCAATCACATTACATTATGTTTTATTATAATGTATTAAAGCAGCGGTCCCCAACCTTTTTTCTTGTAAGGACCGGTACAGTCACAAATTTATTTTCCAGGGACCGGTCGAGGATGGGTAGCGCCAAAAAACCTTGTAAAATGCAAAAAATAAATAAATAAATAAAAAAAATATATATTAATATTTTTAGCTCTTATTGCTTGAATTTGCTGTTTCTTGGATTAAGTGGGACTATATTATCATACTAAACACAAGGAAAGAGTGATAGATTATAAAATTGCAATAAAATAAATATTAAAGAATCTTCTGGGCCGGTAGCAGATAGCCCGGGACCGGTTTTGGGCCCCGGACTGGTGGTTGGGGACCCCTGTATTAAAGTATATACTTATTCCACCAACATTTTGGACAAATTGTATGTAATTTGCTGCATTCCACTTACCTGGAAAATCCAGATGATATATATAAAAATGAATTGTCTGACCATTGTGTCGCTCTTTCAAATTTTACATCGTCTCCTGTATGAAAACAAACATGGCTGCTTACGATGAAAAAAATGGAAAAACATGGGGACAAAAATCAGATGGAACAATTTCTAACATGTTCTCATGGCTTGTATGTCTATACCACACCATGCTAATTTTTTTTACGTGGTATAGACGTTGGTTAATGATAAACTGGATGGAGGTTGTTTGGTGGGTTAATGGCCAAGTTTGGGTCTGAAGTTACAAATATGTGTAAGTTTAGGTCTGTCCCTCGAAAACTGATTAGGATTGTGTTAGTATTCATGAATAATAACACGTCTTTACATTCACCAAAGAAATGACCGCAACATATGAAATGTACACGCAAAAAAAAACAGAAATTGCGTTCACGCTGTTTCATATTGCGAGGCATATTGTGAGAACAGGCTGGAATTTTTGCAGAATCATGGAGCGAAGCCAAAAATGTATTGTAGTGTGAGGAGAGTGAAGTTAGATTTTGGTCTTAATGACAGACGACCAATCAGCTCCTTTGTTCATCGACGTCACACAAATAAACCAATCTGATTGGCCGGTACATTGTTGCGTTAATCTGAAACGCAGGCGGAGACAGTGGTGACCAGACCCACTCTTCACAATTTGCCGAAGCTTGAGCTCTAGATCCCAGGCAAACATTCCAGTGCATTTTTGGTCTGATTATCCATTCTGACTTATGTGACTCGCTGCAGTGTATTCTGGGATCTGTAGTTCAGATTGTTGCATGCTTTTATCACTAATAATCAGAAAACATCCCGGGGGCCACATGAAATCATCTTTGGTGCTGCATTTGGCTCCTGGTCCCAATGTTTGATGATGGACTCTCGTAAACTGGCAGGAAACTAGAACCTGGAGTGTTGAGACAGAGATCTGGGAGTGACACGGTGCAGATTAAAGGGTTGTGCTATTTTAAGTAAGCGAGTGCCGTATGCAGGGTTTCTCTCATATAGGAGGATTTCTGTGCTGGATTTTAAGGATTGGATGACCAGCTTAGTCCAGATGAAATCCCCCAAAGAACCACACACTTTGATGTTTACTCCGGCTACTCAGAATAAAGTCAGCAGTTTTTATGATGACTTTAAAGTGGATATAACAAGCTAGACTACAGTTTGAAGTAAAACAAAGTGGACATGCTCGATTTTAAGATTTTTTTTTCTGATCAAATATGATATAGGTAGTCCTACAATTGTAACACTATAATTTTCCTAATTGACAGTCAGTAATTTCAAGTTAAAAGCTAAAAGACCTTGAGTCAAAGACATTTTAACAATAAGTAAACACAACAAATATAGAAATATATTTTACTAATGTGACTCTGACTGTGGTAGAGTTCAGCCTGAGAACAGAATGAATAGAATGTTTTAATTACTTGAGTAAACTGTACTAATGGAGATTCACATAACAAGAGCATGACCAGTCACTCACAAAGGAATCTTGTGATTAGTTTGTATTTCAAGGTGAAGTTTGTCCAGAACACTGTTTCTCTGCCCCTCGTTTGCCATCTCTTTCTCTCTTTCTGCTGTTTTTTCTCGTCTTTCTCCCTCTCTCTTTTGTCTCTTTCTCTCTCTGTCTGTCGCTCTCTTTTCTTCTTTCTTCTTCTTCTTTTCTGCCTGATTTTTCCCCAGTCTCTCTCCCTCTCCTCTTTTTCTTACTTTGTCATCTTCTCCCACTCCCTTCTTTCCTCTCTCTGTTCTCTTTTTCTCTCTCCCTTTCTCTCTTTCTCTCACTGTTTGACTCTCTCTCTCTCTTCTTTATTGTCTTTGTTATCCCAGTCTTACCCTCTCTCTCTGTGTCCTCTCTCTCACACTTTCTTCTCTCTTTTTCTCTCTCTGCTCTTCTCGTTTTTCTGTCCTCTCTCTCTTGCTCCTCTCTCTATCCCTCTGTCTTTCTCTTTCTTCTCTCCTCCTCCCTCTTCTCTCTTTCTTCTCTCCTCTTCTCTCCTCCTCCCCCTTTCTCTCACCCACCTGCCCGCCTCTCTCTCCTTTTCCTTCTCTCTCACTCTTTTGTCTCTCTCCCTTGCCATTCTCCTCTGTCTTTCTTCACTCTCTCTTCTCTTCTCTCTCTCCCTCTTCTCTCTGGTTCTCCCTCTTCTCCTCTCTCCTCCTCCTCTCTCTCTCTCTCTCTCTCTTTCTGTCTCCTCCTCCCCTCTTCTCTCTCTTTCTCTCCTCTTCTCTCCTCCTCCCCTTTATCTCTCTCTTTCTGTCTCCTCCCCTCTTCTCTCTCTTTCTTTCCTCTTCTCTCCTCCTCCCCTTTTTCTCTCCCTCTCTCTCCTCCATCCCTCTTCACTCTCTCTCTCTCTCTCCTCTCTCTCCCTCTTCTCCCCCTCTTCTCTCTCTCTCTCTCTCTCTCTCTTTCTCTCTGCTGGTCCTGTAGTGATTATAAACCTCTGAACCCTTCGTTCGACCTCACGCTGAGCTCAAGAGCCGCGCCACCACATCATCGTCACCTCGTGGTCCCTGTCGCCATGGTGACCGGCACAGATTACCCACCAGCCCCCAAAACCAGCGACTACAACCAACTTGCATACTGGCATCTTTCTGATTAGTCTCAGGGCTTGTCGTTCCAATTATACTTGAAATAATTATAGAATAGTTATAGTGTTATTTGGCAATATTTGAGTCATTGTAGTTTTTAGCTCGACTGTATTTTCATTATTTAAACTGCCAGAAAGTGTTAATAATGTTATCTGTCAGTTGTAGCCTGAAATCACCAATCTAAAGAGTTAGTTTGCATAGAAAAGTAACTGAGGATTTACTTCCTGGGCTATTCATATGATATACATTCTGATACATGTAAATCCTGATACAGTTTTTTGGGTATTACAATATATAAAGAAATAAGGCTGACAAATGTTGTTTTTCTTCACAATGTCAGTAATAATACACTAAAACCCAACCTTCTGATCAAGATAAAATGGATTTTCATGATATATTATAATAAAATATATTATATAAAATATAGCTTTGATTATCAAAATGCAATGTAATCGTATAGTCACACTGTTCCTGTTCTTAGAAACAAGGGTCGTAGAAGTTACTTTCAGCTCAACAGATTTAGACATAATACAGGAGTCCAGCTTCAGAAGTTTAACATTTTATGCCATTCAAAGTGTCTCGATACGCTTCCCTGTGTCCCATTTTGTTTGTGTATGAATTGTGCTATACAAATAAACTTGCCTTGCCTTGCCTTTGTCACAAAATACTGCGATGTTGATATATTGAGTACAGCCCTCAGTGATTGGTTAAAGCAAACAAAATAAAAATGAGCTGCAATGCTAGACGAAACCTGTTTTTTATTTTCATGCAGTAAAATGAAGACTACTGATACATCAGAACCGCCTTAAAACCATTGAAATATTCTACATTTTCTATTCTTAAACCTGACTTATAAACTCATGCAGCGGATGGAGCGACTGGGGATAGTACGATTCACTTAAATCACGATTCCATTCAGTTTTTGATTTAGCAGCCACAATTTTCGATTTTGTTAGTTTTTCTGGATTCTGGATTTTTTTAATACCTCAAAACACAAAATAAACCATAATAATTGACATTTAAACAAAGACACTGTTGTTAGTGTCAGAAGTTGTGTGTTTTATCAACATTTGAACAGTAATATTTAGTGTCCATCTTTAGAGGTTTAATCATCAGTTGCAACATAATAATGCACAGTCATTCAGTTCTGGCACAAGTTCAGGCTTTGTCTCTTCATGACTATTATTCATTCATTTTCTACCGCTTAATCCGTTAGGGTCACGGGTGACTGGAGCCTATCCAGTGACTTTGGGCCTTAGGCGGGAACACCTTGACAGTGGCCAACTTGCCGCAGAGTTAAACAGACAACCATTCACTCTCTCATTCACTCACTAAGGGAAATTTACAGTGATGCCAATTAACCTAAACATACATGTTTTTGAAGGTGGAGGAAACGGAGTACCGGAGAAAACCCGGAGAACAAAACCGGAGAACAAACCCGGAGAAAAAACCCGGAGAACATGCAAACTCCACCCAGAGAGATCGTGAGATGTTGATATGGTCCGACCCGGGAGTCTAACCCACGACCTCCTTATTGGGAAGCCAGAGCTCTAACCGCTTGCTACCGTGCACCCCTTTTGTGACTATTATTGTGTGTATATACAACTAATGAGTGTGTATCTAAGTCCATTGGCTGCATGAGCAAAACTGGCCTTTCGATTTGATCGCTGCAAACTTCGATTGATTTTTGAAGTTTTCGATTGATTTTCCATTCCTAGTAGCGACCTGTGTCTATTCGAGACTGGAAGACGTTACTGCCTAAGATCTTTTAAAAATCAATTTAACAACATGAGAGTGTTGTTGTGTATTTTTATGTCTCAAGAAGTGAAAACCTGTTACATTAGAAGAGTTTAGGCCCAACTTATTACATGGCCGCTAAGCAACACCTTAGCATGATGTCATCTATGAACAGGAACTACATTTGTTATACAAAAAACTGGTGTGAACTTTACAAAATATTTAGTGAAATCTTAAATAATTTTCTCAACTTTGTTTTAGTGAAATGAGTAGTTCACTGTTAGAGTCACTTCAAATGATTCAAATACAGATTCAAATTCTTTTGCCTTAGGTCTTTACATTTTCAAGTTCACTTCTCACCCACAGTGTTTTATCTCAGTGAACAGTGGAGTAAATTCAGATGCTGTCGTCTCTCTGTGTGAAAGGATTCTAGATTCGAGGTCTTCCAGGAAACAGGAGGTCAAGTGAAAGACCAAAGACGTGATTTATGAACACAGGGAAACCGATTGTACACCTCCCGCCGCGCGCCAATGGAACCAATCAAGGAAATGCACCGGCCTCTCCACGTGCCACTTGTTATTATCATTAGCTTCTTTAAAAGGAAAAGAACACTGGAAATGTGCAGCGCTTCTACCACAACGAACAAGACACAGACGGGTTAAAACACAGGCCATAGAGGGCACTTTACAAGCTCTCTGTGTTTCTGCAAATGAAATAAATGAAATCAAGAAAAGTGCTTTGAAAATGAGAAAAAGGACAACTGCTTTGAGTGCTAAGCTTTTCAGTAAAACATAATGAACATAAATATATTTTAAGTGCATATGACAAGTTATGTCCTATTCACAAAGCAGAATATTTACCAGGGGACCTTGGGTAAATTGTAATAATTACGGACGTGGTTTCAGTTTCTAATGTGCATATCGTTCATGTCTGTAAAAATGTCTTTAAAGTTTCCCTTAAATTGGACTTTTTGTAATTCACCAAACTCAGACGTCTTTAGGATAAAAAATATATTTAAAAAAATGAGTTTGCATGATTAAAACAATGAGGACGAGTGTCTTTTTCATCTTTAAACCAACAAAAACTGTCTTACCCACATATTCTCAGGGATTGTGTGTAAATACCACACCATGACAAATTGCGTGTCATTACAAAGCTTCTGTTTTTTATAGCCTGGAATTACACGCCTGTTTTTTCTGGCGTGGTATGTACACGTGTAGTTGAGTGTTTTTTTTTTTTTTTTTTAACGGCTAAGTTTAAGTCTGAAGTTGCAAAAATGGGTAAGTGCCTCAGCACGGTGGCAGAAGGGAGAGCGCTCTTGCCTCACAACAAGAAGGCCTATCTGTCCTCTATAAAGTCTAACTTAACCATGAGCTTTAGGTCTGAGGCTTGGAGTTGGTTATGGTTAGGATTAGGATTGTGTTAGTCTTCATGAATAACAACACATCTTAACATTCACGATAGGAATAAAATGGAACAGAATCACGTGAAATAAGCACGCAAAAAATAAAATTGCGTTTATATGACATGCTGTTTACAATTGCCTAGTTATGACACGCTTATCTGTAAAACAGGCTGGTGTTACAGATGAGAAGCACTATCTGATTCAGATTCTATAGATTCAGTCTCTTTCACAGGGCATAGATTATATTTAACCCTCCAAACATGAAGAAATACAGTAGCGTTACTTACTCTGACACTTTTGCAAAGCTCACAGAAGAGGATGTAAAATTTTTTTCCGATCTCGACTAGCTGCATGTGTCATTCTCCCTAGTCCAGTAGGATTGTCTTTTCTTCATTTTAAAGATCAAATATCTGCTTTTGTGTTGAAAAATCCCTCCAAAAACGTGCTAATTTACACTGGTTTAAACGGACTCAACGTCGTCTTTTGCCTCCGGCTAAGCTCCGCCCACCAGAATCTGACGTTTACAAACATGCAAAGGGTCTATACTGATTTTGTCTCTTCTTATTTACCATGACGGTTGCTAGGTAACAGCTATAACAAATGCCAATATTCTTAACACCTGTATTTTGCTAAATTACTGTGTGGCTTCCAACTGTTTTTGAGCTGTAGTGCCTCGGCTCACATTTCCAATACCCACTGTTTTAGGCAAATAAAAGGGTTTACCAGCGGCATTATGTCAAATGTATGTTCTTGTCTTAAAGATATTAAGATTACATCCATATATGTTGACATTCATAAAGCTGGTTTGTCGATGGCATGAATCGTTTGTGCAAAATCTTACTTATTTACTGTTTGCAAATTTAAGATTGCGTTCATAATCTTGCTTTGGCTGCAGACGTCTTGAGCATACCATATATACAAGATGTGTTTGTACATTTCCAAAAACAACAGCCATTTCTTGTCTGTGTTGGAATGACTGGTACCAGAATAGGTCTTTGCTCCGACACAGAAATGATGTAAACGGCTCTTATGCTCCGGGTCTGCTCCTCGTCTCTATGACACCGCTGTTAACATTCCCCACACACTTGTTTGTGTATTTCAAGATGTTATGTTCAAAACCACTCAAATGATTTCTGAGGTAATGGCTTTTTTGGGCTGGAATCTAATAAAGCATAATGTTTTAGTTTGAGCTACACATATGACAAGAGCAGTAAAAGACATAGCTAGTATTAAAACTGGAGCATGTAAGTGTTGAAGCCATCTGCAGTTTCAATATTTATTTTATTGCGAGACAAATCTATTCAAATTTTGGTCCTTTTCTTGCAAAACATCATTTATAACAACCTTATCTATGATTTACCATTGTTTTACACTTGATTTACACTCATTTTAAACCACTATAAGCTCAAATGTAGGCCTACTGTCTGAGTTTTAATTTGTAGCTACTTGGAGAGACTAATATTATATAGTAACAGTTGGCATCACAGGGAATGCCCACTAACAGAACTCTGTGGGGGAAACTTAACATGGACAGTGCATCAAAACACGGCTCAACAACTACAACAGTCTTCCAACGCTGTTAGGTTATTTTTTACACCTACAGAACTTTATGTTTACTTTTCTGACATAACGCCAAAACAAGAATCTTTAATCTGTCATGAAACATAATGCCTTTGTTCAATTAAATAAAGTAATTTTCCTTCAGAGCTGTGGTGCGTCTGAACAGGAACAGAGAGCTGCTGTGACAGTTAATTATATGAGATTAAAACATGTCTGTTAAAAAAGTTAAATAACGTTTATTTTTGTGAAAGTTACATAATATCTTGTACTTTCTACACTTCCATTTCACACTAACATTGGTCACCTCGAAGTTTCACTGCTCTGAGCTGTTTATGTATAAGTTTAAGTTGCGCAGAAGCTTCTGGGCATGCGCACATCGACTTTTGACTCAAATTAGGCACTGACTCTGACTGGGGAGTGCATGGCAGGCTGCATCATTTCAGAGCTAGTTGTTAACATTAGCTTCTTCCAAGGTCTCTATGGTTACTAGAAAAAACATGCAAAATCTAATGCTGCATTCCAGGCAACAGGGAACAGGGATATTTCCCAGTTGAAAAATACTAGTTCCCAGCTCAAAGTGTCCCAACATTATCAATTCTTATCTAAACATTATTGCTAATGCTAAACTTCAGGCTAAACAAAAGTAACGTTTAATACTAGGATGGGGATCGGCACGACCGAGATCAAACTGTCACGATACTGTGCGCACACGTACTGAACCGTCTCATGAGATTTTTCCATGGTCATGAAATTAAGTTTTGTTTCTTTGAGCAGCTGTAGTAAATATTCTCCTCCACACACAGACTTGTGGCGGACTTATTATGACAGAAAACTGTCTAAACTCTGTCTCAGTTTTTATTTCGTAAAGATAGGACCAATATTGACAGAGATAATTAGTTCTAAACATAGTAAAAGTTAGCGGGAAAAATACAGTCATCAAATACGCGGACATCGCGCGAAAAAAGCGGTGTTTTTCACATTCAAACATAGTTTAAAATAGATCCACAAAGAGATATTTTGGCCTCTGTCATCAATAACTGTAAAAAGGTACCAAAGTCTCCTATCTGTGTGTCTGGTGCCTGTCAGCAGCATAGAAGAATCAGCTGCAGCGGTGTGGAGAAGGAAAGGGGAAGGGGCGGAGTCTGAGCTACACACCGGGGAGCAGATCAATTTCAGTCAAAACTCATTGTTTAAATAATAAAAATCCAAGGTGATACACATAATGAAATGCAAAGCTATACTAAAATAAGATAAACTAACAATAATAAATAATACAAATCATTTTTTTATTTGCCTTGTTTAAATTCTAAATTGAAACAATTAATGCAATTATTTAAAAATCTTGTCTCGTCTCGATCTCGTGGACCCAATCTCGTGGCTCGTCTCGTCTCGTGAAAATTCGGTCTCGTCCCATCCCTATTTAATACCCATAACCAATGTTAACATTGTTTTTGGTGGCAGTTCAATTCTTCAGATTCACTTTTTGTGGTCATTGTTGTTTTTCTTATCAACCAATAACATGCATGTTAGGGTAATATCCTCCAGCTATGGTAGTCCTGACCAAGCCTAGCAACAACATTTGACAACATTTTACAGAACCTCAGGTGAGTCATCTCCAGATCTTCAGCTGTTGAGATCATGTAGTCAACATTACAGCATTCTATATGTCAGCAGTGAGTGTCAAAAATGTATGAGAATCAGTGAGTAGTATTCTTTATAGTAATATTCTTAACTGCTGGTCTAAAGTTAATGGAATCAATGAATCATAGCATAGTTTTAGGAGTAAACTACTGAGGTCAGGTTGTTTACAAGACAAGCTAGTTCACATGTAGCCAGGACAATTAGCATAATATGAATGCTAATGAGGCACTTCATACAGTGTCAGTCAGAACATTAGGGCTCCAGATAAACAGACGAGGGGTAGCATCGGTCAGGACCAGACCCACCAAACCAGTTTGAACTGGTCAAACAGGCTCAGGGTGTAGTCCCTCCTCAGGACAAAAACTCAGCTCAGTATAAATACAGCCAGGTTCTCAGGTCACTTTTAGAGTTGCAAAGTCTGCTTCTTTATGGCGACTTCAACAGGGCCGACCCTGGGCATAGGCAAACTAGGCAGTTGCCTAGGGTGCCAAATTGTAGCCCTGATAATGAAAATAAAGTTCTACCACTCATAAGCTATTAGCGGATTTAATCACGCAAACCACCAGGCGACAAATCTTGTCTATAGGGAGCCAAAAGGGCAAGGGCTAGCCTTGCCCTGAACTTTGGAAAAAAATGTTTTTGGAAAGTCCTTTGTGACTTTTGTCTGTCCCAGTTTGTAGTTATTAGGCTTGCTCATGAATGTCACCTCCACGTCATAAAAGAGGTGATTTTTGGCTGTGACAAACCATGATTAATTAACAGATTAAATAATAAGCTTTAATCAGTTGCTGAAGTTTTTTTTTTTTTTTTTTTTCTCAAAGGCTTGGTCGCTTGTTGGCAACACTTGTCATGCCTTTGAACCTTTTCTACAATGGAACAAAACATTTTGTCTTGATTCCAGTGACATGATTTTTATTTTCTTTCTATATGTCAAAAAAGTAGTTTGTTAAGATGTGTTTTCTTATATCTAAGTTAGCTAAGCACGCATTATCTGGAAGATCATTTTACTAGCCAAGCCCATTCTGCTCAAATAAAGAGAACTCCAGATATTGTTTTACTTGCCTATAGATTTTCCTTTTTGCACTGCGACACAATTTTGCTTGCCCCCCTAAGACGAGAGTTTACAGTTACTTAACATATACCTGACTTCTCGATGCAAAATTTGTGTCCAGTCTGAACACATCATTAGTTAAGTGAGATAAAGGCCTCAATTCCTTTATCTCTGTCCTGTCAAATATGTTCACACACATTTAATAAAAACAATCCTGTTGCGTTGGAATCAGACTCTGCATCCGATTTGGGGAAGTTTCCAAAATGGCTCCCCCGTCGAGAGGACAGACTTGTTATTTTTTTAATCTGCTTTGATGATTTTTCAAAGCGCGTTTCTTTTGTTCATTGTATCATTGGGGAAATTATTTGTCAGTGTATTTTTAGATCACAAGATCACATGCAGCTGCAGACCCGCCTTTTGTGGAAAACCGTGAGGAATACTTGAGAATCTTTTATCGTTGGCAGATGGCTCGTTTGACTCCATTTCTGTGCAGCTCAAATGCATTGTTCTATTTCATCTAATTTATTCACTTTAGAAATGTGTGTGCGGCTTTTAGAGACTTTGCCCTACAAATCTGCAAGACGTTTAGCATGTTTTGCTAGTGCATGATTGTTACAGAATTGTACTATTGACTTATGTCTGTTTTTGTGATTTTATAACAATTAAGTCCAAAAAAGATTCAAATTTTTGACAGCTAATGTTGTAGCCACAGGTGCTCTGGGGCAGACTGATGGAAGAGAGGCTGACATTTTGCTTTGGTAATCAGTCCAACCCTTCGCCGTGTCTCAGAGCGAGTCTACAACAAACTGGTTTATCAGATCAGTTTATTTGTGTGACGCACATGAAACAAAGGAGTTGATTGGTCGTTTGTCATTTAGAACAAAATCTAGTTTCACTCACCTCACATTTAAAGTGCTTTTTGCTTCTCTCATTGAGTCTGCAAAAATCCATAGTTTTTTTAAATCGTCATGTTATTTTGTACATATTTTTTCCTTGTAAGCCGCCATGTTTGTTTTTATGAGGCATGTCTTTTATGAAGCGCAAACCCCGGTGATCAAAGATGGCGGGCGCTGCGCGTCAATGACTTTTGCTGATCGGTGTTGCCAAGTGCGCTGCAGGCAATGGAATATGTGACGTTGTGTTTCCCCCAAAATTGACTCACGGATCTTCAGTTGGCTTGTGTACGTTCAAAACAGCTAACTTCTGTACATATGACCATTTCCTGTTAGCGTTAGCATTTAGATGCAATCACGTCTCTCTTTTTAAACACACAAGTGTCCTTTGTGAGAACTTTGTCCGTTTGACAGTGAACATCTACAGAACATTTCAGCTCTAAACGGGGCAGAAGAAAATTTCCTCTAATATGAAATATTTCTCTAAAATGTAAAAAGTCTCTAACATGTTTTCTGTAACATTCACCACAACTGTCTGATCTAAAGAATATGTATTTGTTTTAAACTGATGTAGTGAAAACCTCCTTGAAAAGAATTGAACAGGAAGTGGTGTATGTACAGGATGTACTTTTGAACGAAAACAAGTCAACTGCACTAAACCAATTGGCTGTGTGCACGGAATTTCTGTTGGCTTGCGTACGTTCAAAATAGCTAACTTCTGTATGTATGATCATTTCCTTGTAGCGTTAGCATTTAGACACAATCATGTCTCTTTTTCAACACACAAGTGTCCTCTGCTGAAATATTTCTCTGATATGTAAAGTCTTAAACAAGTTTTCTGTAACATTCACCAACAGTTCTACTGTATCAGACCTGTATATCATCAGTGTTTTTAAACCCTCTTCCCTTTTCAATTGGACTACTTCAAAAGCCACTTCTCTCTGATACAGCTGCTTGACTTGACTCCACATTGTCTAATCTTCTATCACAATGCATTTTTCCACCTCAGTGATTACGATCGCAGAGCACCCAAAGGAGAAAACCTCTTTAATTAGTCCAAAGATACCATCTAGATCATGACATCAGCAACTTGAGAGACCGGGGCGCCGCCATCTTTGTCTCCTTTACTTGATTAATGAAAAGAACAAAGACCCCGTGGCTTTGCTTTGGTCTGGCTGAACCGTGCGTTTGATTCGGGCCTAATTGGGAGCGCGTTAGCCCCAGAACAGCAGATAGGACTAATTAGAGCGCCGCACGTGTAATTAAAATGATGTAGCGAGGCCCGTCCTTCCAGAGGGTGTAAGTTTAACAAAAGCTATTAAGAAATGGATCACCTGGAAAGACATTCTTCTTGTGAGTGTTTGATGAGGACAAGTCTGTTATTAGCTTTGGTTCGATTCAAGCAGTGTGAAAGGCTTTAGTATTATCCTGCTTTCACGAGCAAGTCGGACAGTATGAATGTGAGATTTTCTCTTTTACCTGACATTTGTGTGCTCATTAGCCTTATGAATCAGCCGGTTTCATTTTGTAGAAATCGTCTGACATTGGAGTTTGTATTGGGGACTTTTTTATTTAACCAATCACAGCGTATCGCACTGGACACATCGATGTAGTCCAGCTTTTGTTGGCTTAAGTATAGTCTGCTATCTTAATTTTGATTGGTTGTTGCCAACACCACACTTTATCTCTCTTCGCTGATTGGCCCATTGTACTTCCTGTTTTTTTAAGAACCATCCACAGTTCAATACCTGACCAAGTACCTGAAGTGAAGTAATAATAAGCAGAGGCCTCCAGCCAACCCTGGGCCTTACTATGAGGACTTTGCATGTTCTGCCTGTGTCTGCGTAGTTTTTCCTTCGGTGCGCTGGTTTCCTAACCTGGCTCACACCAGATGGATATGTGTTGAAAGGTGGGACGTTTAATGAAATACATCAAGCTGATTGGGTGTGCAGCCTACCATATTTGTGCTGATGTACAGTGGCCGCGTGAGATAGAAAAAGTGTCACAAATGGACACCTCTCTGCTCTTATCAAAAAGAAACACAATCACAATCAATCGCAGCAGAAATGCGTACATCCATGAGAGCTGCCATCTTTGTTCTGTTGCCTCTTTCTGCTGTGTCGAACTCCAAACCAATCGGGCTACTGGAAGGCAAGGTAGATTATCTTGCGTTTGTGAATTCTCAAATATTGCAAGATCATCCATCTGGCTGGCCAGGTGACTGTTTTCCCCTGTCACTAAAATCATGTCCAGTATCGTATGTCCTCATGCATAACTATTGATAGAATCTAACTGTAAAAGCTAGAATCTGGTACAAAAATCTCTGCCAGTTCACTGTGTGACTTTCTGAAAGTGAAAAGGCATTCAGTAGGATTAGAAAGTTAAAACTAGGATTTCGGACATTCTGCATGGGAATAAATGCATTTTATGCCATAAATGAAAAAAAAAAATATATAGCCGTTTTTCAATTCAAGCAAACATGAACGGGCCCTCCTCCAGCTCCAGTAATAAACCATTTTGTGGCCATGCAAACCAGTTCAAAGTAAAAACACAAGTTTGTTTATTTATTTAGTGTAACAAAGACATGTAAATGATAAAAAAGCTTTATCAAATGTCAAATAAGTTAAGAGGAGCATAACACTATTATAGTAGAATTTGAGGTGGTGCTTTTTGGTTTTGTACAGTGTGTGCATTCTCTAATTAAACATAAAGAGTGCAAAAACGCTCACAATTGAATTATTTCAGTTTATTCTCAGTTTAGCACCTGGATTAATAAATGAGGCCCTGGAGTGAAACATATTTAGAGTTTAGGTGTGAAAGGGTGTGAACGTACAGAAAACCTCTCCTTGTCTTGCTAATTGGATCTTTGTTTTAGAGTTTAATTGTGCTATGTTAATTCTCGTACTTGTTTCAGTGCTATTAGGCAAACTTATTCGACTTTTTTTATATCTATGAACTTGCCTCGACTTTGCTTAGTCCATGATTTGAGTTTCAAGTTACACACCTATCTAGGGCAATGATGTAGGTTTTTAGCTCTTTAAGACGTAGAAATCCGACTTGCCTGAAGAATCCAAACTGATATCTGTGTGTATTTCCCAAGCTACTGAAACTTAGTGACTGATATATTCAAGACACGATGTTATACCATACATTTCCAAGTAAAGCAAATTAGTTTTTTAGTTTCTCCATTGACTGCCATCATCACTTTTTTCGTCACCAGTCTTAATCTCCATGGAAACAAGCATGTCAGACCCTCCAAGTCCCCGCTCAGACTCCTTTCAGACCTTGTTCTGCTGCGTCTCTTGTCTGAACATCTTGCTCTCTCCGCCCTCTCTTCTTCCTCCTTCATTAAACCTGTGTAAAGCCTTCACAGAGCACGCTCCCTCACCCCTCTCTCTTCTCTCTCTCTCTCCCTCCTGCCCTCCCTCTCTCCTTCCTTCCTCACATATCAGTGAATTCCCTCTAATAAGGATACTTAGACTAAATCCTCGCAGCTCGCTCTCTGTGGCGGATTAGCCGTCTCACCCTCGGCGAAGAGAACAATCGTGAAGAGGCAGGAGACAGAAGGCCTGTGTGTGCTGCCAATGTGCTGATTTAG
Organism: Mugilogobius chulae; assembly: GCA_038363315.1. Taxonomy (NCBI): domain Eukaryota; kingdom Metazoa; phylum Chordata; class Actinopteri; order Gobiiformes; family Gobiidae; genus Mugilogobius; species Mugilogobius chulae. The sequence continues at coordinate 25,274,442 of CM076411.1, read as the reverse complement.
AATGACTCTTACCTCTCTATCTCTCTCTCTCCTACTCTCTCACTCTCTCACACACACCTTTTCTGTTCTCCTGAGTCACTCTCTCTTCCTCTTTTCTCATTTTTTTCCATTTATCTCTTTCACTCCTATTCACACATTCCCTCTTTCGCTTCATTTTTCCTGACTCTCTCTCTCACTCTCACCTTTTTACTTTCACTCTCTCTTCTTTCATCCTCTTTTCTTATGAGTCATTCTCTTCTCTCATTGTTTTCTTCTTTCACTCCTCTTTCTACCCATTCCCTCTTTTCCTTCCCTTCATTCTCTCTATCTTTCCTCTTTGCTTTCACCTCTTCTTCTCTCCTTGTCTCTCTAGCTCTACCCTCTCCCAAATCTCCTCCCTCTCTCTCTCTCCTTCACCATGCATGTTCTCATTTATTTTTTTTCTCTCTTTCCATCGCTGGTCCCTTTTCTCTCTTCCTTCTCTCTCCACATCATTCTCTCACTCCCCCTTTCACTTTTTATCTAAACCTTATTTTTCCCTTCTCTTTCTCTCTCTGCATACAGTTACACCTCCTCTCTCTCTATTTCCTTATTCTCTTTCTTTCTTTCCCCATCTTTATATCTCACTGTTTTTGCTTTCCATCTCTTCTCCTCTTTTCTTCTTTCTCCATACACTTTCTCTCTCTCTCTGCTTTCCCTTTTCATATTTTTTTCTCTCTCTCTCCCGCTCTCTTACATTCATACATTTTCTCTTTTATTTCTCTTTCCACTGTCCTCTTTTCTCATTGCTTTCTATGCACTTGCTGCTTCTCTCTCTCGTCATTTTTTCCTCCTTTCTCTCTCTCTCTCACTCACCCCTTTTATTCTCTCCATGCTATTACTATTAATCTCTCATTATGTGTACCTCAATCCTCTCTTTCCCTGTTTTCCTTATCTATGTGCATCCCTCTTTCCTTTTCTGTTTTCTTTCTCTCTCCTCTCTTAGTTTTTATCTCTCCACACCCTTGCTGTCTAGTCTCTTTCTCTCTATCTCACTCTCTTCCCTCTCTCTCCTGTCCGTCTGTTCTTCTTCTCTCTTTACTCTTTCCACTATCCTTTTTTCTCATCTCTGTGCTTGCTTTTGCTCCCTCTTCTTTCTCTATCCCTCTCTTTTTTTCTTTTTCATGTTTTTGTTTCCCTGTTTTTCCTTTCTCTCTTGCATCATATGTAACGCTTTCACTCTCTCCTCACATCATATCCTCCAATCATCTTTATCTCTCTCTTTCCTCTTTCTCTCTCTCCTCAAATCATCCCTTTTCTCTCTCTTCTCCATGTTTTACCCTTTCTCCTCTTTTTCCTTGTCCCTCCACACAATTGCTATTTCTGTCTTAACCCTCTCTGTTTCCTTGTCTTGCTCTCTCTATCTCCTCTCTCCTCCCTCTCTCTCTTTCTTCCCCCTCCCTCTCTCTCGCTCTCTCTTCCTCTTTCTCCTTCTCTCTCCCTCCCTCTCTCTTCCTCTCCCTCCTTCTCTCTCTCCTCCCTCTCTCTTCCTCCTCTCTCTCTCCGTCCCTCCTGCCCTTTCTCTCCCTCTCTCTCAGTCTCCCCCCTCTCTCTCTCCCTTCTCTCTCTCCCTCCCTCCCTCTCTCTCCATCTCTCTCCCTCCCTCTCTCTCCCCCCTCTCTCTCCTCCTTCTCTCTCTCCTCCCTCTCTCTCTTCTCTCCCTCTCTCTTCCTCCTTCTCTCTCTCTCTCCATCCCTCCCTCTCTCTCTCCCTCCTTCTCTCCCCCCCCCCTCTCTCTCCCTCCTTCTCTCTCCCTCCCTCCCTCTCTCTCTCTATATCTCCCTCTCTTCTCCTCCTTCCTCTACTCGCTATCTCCCCTCTCTCTCCTCCTCCTCTCTCTCTCCTCCAATCCCTCCCTCTTCTCTCTCTATCTCTCCCTACTCTTCTCTCTCCCTCGTCTCTCTCCCTCCTTCTCTCTCTCCTCCCTCTCCTCTCTCTCCCCCCCCCTCTCTCTCTCTTCTCCCTCCCTCTCTCTCTCTCTCTCTCCCCCCTCTCTCTCTCTTTCTCCCTCCCTCTCTCTCTCTCTCCCCCCTCTCTCTCTCTCCCTCTCCCTCCCTCTCTCTCCTCTTTCTCCCTCCCTCCCCTCCCCCCCCTCTCTCTCTCCCCCCTCTCTTTCCCTCTCTCTCCTTCTCTCTCTCCCTCTCTCTCTTTCCCTCCCTCCCTCCCTCCCTCTCTCCCTCCCTCTCTCCTCCGTTTGACTGACACAGACAGTTACTCATCCTCTGTCTGCGCTCACAGTCTTTTATCCTGGTCTTACATGTCTGACAAGTGTCCAGAGCCGTTACTCATTACAGACACAAGCTGCATGAGAAAACCTGGGCCCTTCTGACCGCTCATCGATTGTTTTACAGGAGGTTTTACTCTCGTCTTAAACCGTTCTACCCTGGGACGCGTGTTCATTTATAGACCATTATGTGACCTAAAACATCAAGATTCATAGGGATTTAAAGGACGATTGTTAGATTTGAGTGCTATAGAGTATAAACCAATTATATTTCTTTGTGATAAACCTTTACTCACTTAAGCTCACTTAGTCAACTAGTACCAGAATGGTTTCAGTCGTCAATCAATCAATCAATTTATTTTGTATAGTCGTACAGTTAAAGTTTCAGTCCACACTGGCTGGATGTAGGAGTGAGTGGGGTAACTGTGAGTGTCTTGTGGGCCTTTCCTCTCCTTGTCTCCTCTAAGTCTGTGATGATAATCTAATTGACTGTGACATGATTCAGCTAATGTCGTCCTTCAGGCCAACTCCCATCCAGGAGCCAGTCATTTGTGCCCGACTAAATACAAGACCCCAGAGGCTTCTGTATCTATACATCTCTCTCTCTCCTCACATCATCAGCTCTCTCTCTCTCTCTCTCTCTCTCTCCTCTCTTCTCTCTCTCTCTCTCTCTCTCTCTCTCTCTCTCTCTCTCTCTCACTTTCTTTCACTCTTTCTTACTTTCTCTCTTTTCCCTAACATCTTTTCTCACTGTTCACATCTCTCTCACACTCTTTCTCTCCACACATTATCATCTCTGTCTCTCTCTTGTTCGTCACATCACCTTATATTCTTTCTCTCCTCTCTCTCTTATTTAGTTTTTGTAAATTGTCTTTTCATTTTGGTGTTTTTTGACGACATGTGGAGGGATTATGTTGTAGAACTCGAATTACTTCCTGTAATTTTCAACATTTATTGGTCAATTCCTTCATATTTTTTATATTTACTGCTGTATCACTTTGATGAGTGTTTATTACAAGGACTTAGGGCTGGACGATAAGCCAAAAAATTATTAACACGATTTTTCTGGAAACAAATCACAATTTTGCTTTTATCAGAATTATTGTAGACTTTGTCGTATTGCCTTTGAGGTAAATACAATGAAAGTTCCTTTTGGTTAAATCAGGCTATAAAAATCCAAAGACAGATGACCTCAGTCCATAAATAAAGTTATTCAAATAATGGATTAATTAGAAAATTGTGTGATAATACATTTTTGACATTTATAACTCTAATAACAGCTTTTGAAAATATGCTCAAATCTATGTTTCATTCATAAATAGATATATTTTTTTAAATCAAACCTGAAAATTTGCTAAAATTCACCTGGACAGGACTTGAAACTGCAGCACAAAAGACGTCAACACATGACCTTCAAAATTCATAAGAGTATTAAAACAGTATAAGGAATCAAACTTGGCAGCTCTGAAGAGAAGTAGGTTATAGTCTGTTGTCTGTATTTTGTATTTTAACAAACAGATGCATTAAACAGAGAATTGGGAAATCACGATTTCACCAAAAAAGCAGATGAGCTCACGATTCGATTTGTATCACGATACTGCCCAGCTCTACAAGGACGATCACACCAAAGTAACTCAAATGTAGAAAATTGCGATAGTTGACTTTTGCCAGTCATAGTGAAGTGTGAGCTTTCTGAAAAAGCAGATGAATTAATTGACCTAAAAAAGATGAACTTTGATCAAATCAAAATCGAAATATGGCTTCAAGAATGTTGTGACATTATTTGTTTGCCTTTTTTTTGCAGTGATGTCATCTCCTAACCTATGTATACTGTATCGAAGTTAAACATCTCCTCCTCTCTCTCTCCATAAAACCTTCAGGAGACGTTCCAGAGTTCATATAAATGATAAACACTCTTGATCTGCTTCTCTCTCTCTCTCTCTCTCTCTCTCTCTCTCTCTCTCTCTCTCTCTCTCTCTCTCTCTTCTCGTTCTCTCACTCCATCTCCAGCAGAAACCAAGCCCCACCGGAGTCCTTCTGCAATTAGGCAAGTGGCAGAAAAACACATTAATCTGGCTATTATATCTGGCCTTGTTCATTTGTGTTTGGGGTTGGAGTTGCGCGCTCATTAATTGGCTGTGTTGGATGACACACAGTGAAATTACATTTGCATAGATCATTTTTAAATTGCCAGCCGACATCCAGCTGGGAGCGACGCTGAGAACAAGCTTGTTCTCCACGTTTTTTGTTTGACGGAGATTTTGTGTTATGAAATCGAGGAAGGGAAATCAACTGAATGGACCCTGTTATAAGATTTGTGTGGTAGTTGGTTCGTTTGGGGTTAAAGGGCCAATGACAGGTTGAACTATTGGGTATATTAGGTTTGCCCAATATTTTACACAGTTTAGTCATTATTTAGGATTACTGTTCATAGATGAATGAATGAATATAATAAGTTTATTTAGGTTGTCAATATTCACAACTAACCAACAACTTAATCATTCAGACAAAACTATTCAGATTAATATTTTCTTATGTTTACCTTATTTAACTAAAACTATGTATACGTGTTATATATTTTAGTGTTTTGTTTTTTTGACCGAGAGTTAGTTAATTAATCATCAAGATCATTCCAGAGTTGACTCCCACAATAGAAACACATCTTTGCCTGACATTGGTTCTTGCTTTACCTGACTCAAACCTTAGCAACTGTGAGGTTATACAAACTTCTCCTTAACTTAAAAAAAAAATTATTGAATGCCTGCAGCAAGGTCATTATTAAACATGATGCATCACAGCAGAACGAGGGTTTATGATTTAGATATTATTTTATCCTTAATAAACGCGAAAATATGCCTAAAGTCTATATTTCTGTCATGAGTGAGTATGTTTGTGAGTCAAACCTGGAAAAGTGGTCTAAATCACTTTGTTTATTACGTTAAAGTGCGGTTTAGTAGCAACAACAAAAAAAATCGCAGCCACAAAAAAATCAAAGTTGGTTTAAATGGAACCCTGGTTATGAAGACAAATCTGGCTAAAACACTAGTACTGGTCATGCTTATTAAAATAAATTACAAACAAATATATAACTGCTTACTATTTTATAAAATTGTCATTGTTTATGTTGTTTTCAAGCCACTGGGAGCCGCCATTTTGGTTGATGACGTAAAATAGTGTTTCCATGGTTACTTCCACAGTTTCATCTGTGAACAGTTGAAACAAAAACACCATTGACAGTGTCCAGTTCTTGCCTCTTCCTCTTGATTATCTTCAGTTTTACTAGATTCCACATAATCGTTCTGTATTTGGCCAAACTCCGGCTCAAACTGACAAGGTTTAACCCAGGAATTCATGTTGCTTAGTTACCTGCTACTGCCTGTTACCTTGACAACACTATTTTATAACATAACCGCAGCAAAGTGGCAGCCTCCATGTCATTTTTTCATAACACTATTTTAATAAAACTACAAATACTTCCAAGGTATTTGTCCTATATTTATATAAGTGATGATATTATAAGTATTTTAGGATAAACATGTGATTATATCCAGGGTTCACTTTAAAGAAGCAAAGTTAGCAACTTGTTCTGTAATGTCCTGGCTCCACAAAGTTCGTCTGTTTGTGCTGTTAGCATTGTAGCTAAATGCTGTTAGCATACTGACACATCTCACTTCTAACTGCTGTGAATACAAAACAGAACACTGCAGACTTATTTTCATCAGAGTAGAAACTATAACACGCTATCTGTGCTAGAGGGAAATAGATTTTTTTATCATGTAGCTGTAAATAATCGGTTGTAGTGCCTTTAAGTCTGGGTTAGGGTTAGGTAAGTCACATCCCTACTTTATACATCAATGAAGCAGAAAAGTTGCATTTGCACATAAGAGATTTTGTGTTCATCTGCTGTGGGGGTGAATCAGGTCATTATGAACAGAATTCAATTTTTTAAAAAACATAAATCACAAAATGTAATCACATTCACGACACTTGTCCGAAAAATGGCAGTAGGATATTTCTCCAAAAGTTTAGTAAACAACCCAAACTCAAGCTGTGTGTGTTTGCTCACATTTGATTGATTAAACACACATGTGCTGGTGCTCTCCCCAAAACACAAGTAATGCTGCTCTGAACAAGTGTTGCTATCTCATTTATAACTCTGCGAGGAAAAGGAGTCGCCACAACACTTCAGAAGCTGGATGTGTTTTCTGTGGATTGTGTTTGTGGAAAAAAAAAACAACTGTCAACAGATAATCGACGCCACAAGTCAGGGACAAGACGAGGAAAGGCAGAGATCAGATCAAACAGATTTTGTAGTAAACTAATTATTTTATTGGCAAATGGATCATTAGAGAAAAGACTTCCAAGGATGAGTTAATTCTTCTGCTCAGTAGAGGATTTTAGGTTTGATTTTTAGTCTGATCTGCCTTTTTACACCTTCATAGAAATCTGTCCCGGGTCAGTCCAACTATTTCAACATGTGAAGAACTGTAGCACAGCCAATCAGATCAGACAGTACCAGGCTCCATCAGAAAAGAAAATGAATGATCAAAACATATAATTTACAGCCGATTTAATGATCTGAAGTCATTCTGCGACTGTGAGGCCAAAACTTTGGAGAGAGTTCATTCTGCTTTCTCTTCAACACAGTCTCATTAGATGGCGTACTTTTACCACGACACAAAACAGCGTATTTGGACTACAACTTCACAGCTATTTTTAGTACTTATGTTACGCCGTGCATTTAGGATGATATGAAAAAGCATAAAAATGACACGAGATTTCACAGCGTCAAAAAAACACGAGTTTTAATTGAAGCCACGTGGGGACGTTTTCTTCAGGTGAAACGGGTAAGTTCAGGCATAAAGTTACTAAAATTGGTAAGATTAGGTCTGGGGCTTGGGACAGGTTAAGATTAGAATCAGGATTTCATGAATATTCATAAATAAGAACACGTCTTAACAACCACCATTAAAATGAATGGTGACTGTGACGCGTACTATAATTACGCAGGACGGCCGTGAACTCATGCTAATCATACCTCATTTACATATTGTGTAATGTTGTGGTAAATGTACGCTTTCTTTTGAGATCGGGCTCTTCTCTTAGATTAAACTTTGCCTTCTGTCAAACAGAAGCTGATAATTGTTGGAAAATATTCAGCCGAGTCTCCGGAGAAAACATTGCCCAGTCCTAAACTTACCCATTTTAAACGTCTTACTTTCTTGTTAAACCCAAAGAAACTGTTGCCACGAGGCTTCAACCAAATTTTGGTTTTGCGTGCCATATTGACGTAAAAAAAAGAGTGAAAGTGTGCTTATTTTTACATTTTGTTGTAAATCTACACATTCTTCGGGAGACTGTTGAAAACATTCTTATTTCTATCTTGGATTCATGCAAATGCATATCTGTAACACACAATGTACCGTGTCATATCTTATTTCTGCATATCTGTGACACAGATATAAAGACATGTCATTATTCATGCGTATTCATAAAATCCTAATCCTAACCAATACCAAGCCCCAGCTAAATGTACCAATCTTTGTAACTTCAGAATTGAACTTAACTGTCAACACTAAATATAAGACATGGCCTCAACCAAAATATTGTGTCTGTTGCATGTATTTCTTTCTGTGTGAACTCAACGCCAAGAGCTTTGACAAGACGTGCTATTAACATGACGTGTTATGTACATGTTCCCATTTGAAGAGAACATGTTATGTCTGTCACCTGCACATTTTTTCACAGATTATAAAATTGTTGACTATTTGGAAAGCTCTGGTGTGCAGTGACCTTAATGGAAATACTGTATTCTATGCAAAGTGTCCTCTTTGAGTTTTTATCTTTTCTAAAAAACCTATGAGCTTCAGATGTCATGTCATTGGTAGATCTTTGAGATTTTCTGCAATTTTTTTAGAGTCCTTAATTCATCTAGATTATTTTGGAGCATTTCTTGAGCATTAGCCTAGCCACACTATGAAAAATAATGTGTCATGACGACGCTTCTTCCTTTTCTTGCCTGTCTAATACACACCCATTTTCTTGGCATCGTGTAGATACGCATTTTGGTTAAGGCCACGCAAGTTTTAGTTGGGGTTAACAGCTAAATTTAGGTCTATTCATGTCCTCACACTACACAGCCAGATGGTCTTATGTGATCTGAGTGCAAAGCACGTCAGACTACTGTATCCGAAAGTACAACATAAAAAGAAGAGGAGAAGAAGAAGAATCCGGACGTGAAGATGCCCCGTTTAACAACAAACATTTAATGTTTGCTCATGGGCAGTGTGAGAGATACGTGGCACTGCTTCTAAAGTGCGATGTTTCCATGAGGAGTGACTCAAAGAGTTTGATTTTCTTGCGATCCTACGATTGTTGATCGGAAGTTGGTCGTGAGGTGTTAATCTCTTCTATGTACCCACGTGCACTACACTGTGCACGACACATGACTGAGCTGAAACTCAGGCCGATCTTCAAAATTTTTTGCAAGAGTGAAAAATCGTTTCAAAATGGGTCAAAAATCGTACAGTGTCTGCCCGCCTTAAGTTTAGCTTTGGGGCTTGGAATTGGTTAAGATAAGGGTTAGGATTTTGTTTATTTTCTTTATTAATAGCATGTCTTTATATCCACCATAGAGATGAACTAGGGCAGCATTTGCGTTCAATGACATGCTGTTTAAAATTGCATTTCTGCGAGAACATGTAGCATGTAGTTTCTGTTGCAGCCAGTAGATTGAGCACTAAATACTAATGTGGGGGAATTAACTATCATTGTGTTTTTTTTAGTGCGTAATGGTCAAGACTGTGGTAAATAAATCAAACAATCTGCATAATGTAGAAAATCATTGGACTGATTGAGGATCAGAAAACGTAGCATTTCTTGAATCATCTACAGCCTTAGATTCTCATCCTCATTCCAGCTTGCCCCTCCATCTCCTGTTCATTCCCTCTTGTTTGCTGCTGTTCGGAGGTGACAGACCTTCTACACCTGTTAGTCCTGAGCTGCCTCGCCTTAAGCTCCACTTTCGGTCTCACACATCTGTAAATTGGCTGAACTCGACAGACCAGGACGGACAGATAGTGGTGAGAGCGCTGGGGTCATACAGGGGGGAGTTAAGCGGGAGGAACAGGGCCAGGTAAAAA